>WWNC01000060.1:3902500-4472500 GCA_011125475.1 Melanerpes aurifrons
TGAGAGCTCCTGTTGATCTTCTCCTCCACCAGCACCCCCAAGTCTCTCTCCTCAGGGCTGCTTTCCAGCCAGTCCCTGCCCAGCCTGCATTTGTGCCTGGGATTGCTTCCACCCAGCTGCAGGACCCTGCCCTTGGTCTTGTTGAACCTCATGAGGTTGGCTTCTGCCCACCTCTCCAGCCTGTCCAGGTCCCTCTGGATGGATCCCTTCCCTCCAGCCTGTCTGCTGCACCACACAGCTTGGTGTCATCAGCAAACCTGCTGAGGCTGCACTCAATGCCACTGTCCATGGCACCCCCAAAGATGTTGAACAAGCCTGGTCCCAGGACTGATCCCTGAGGGACTCTGCTTGTCCCTGGCTTCCATTGGGACATGGAGCCATTGACAGCCATGCAACACATCTTGGCTTCCTGACTGTCAGGGGGAAAGGAGTTAATGAGCAGAATCTGATTTACCATTAATAAACCCAAGCTGTGTTCTGTGTCACTTCCCACATCATTGCTACACACTTGGAAAATGTAAATCTATGCCTGCCTTCGAGGTCTGCCTCATTAGTCTTGCACAGATCAGCACCTTTTTGGGTTTTGTTTTCGGAATCTTGGTGATCACAGGAGGTAGGGGCTGGAAAAGACCTCTGGGGCTCATCTGGCCCAACCCCCTTGCTAAAGCAGGCTTGCCTGGATCAGGTGGCCCAGGAATGCATCCAGGCAGGTTTTGAAAGTCACCAGAGAAGGAGACTCCACAGCCTCCCTGGGCAGCCTGTCCCAGTGCTCCAGCACCCTCCAAGTAAAGAGGCTTTTCCTCATGTTGAGGTGGAACTTCCTTGTGTTCCAGTTTGTGTCTGTTGCCACTTGTCCTGTCAGTGGGCATCACTGAAAGGGGCCTGGCCTGATTCTCTTGATTCTCACCTCTTAGACATTGATAAGATCTCCTCCCAGTCCTCTCTTCTCCAGGCTAAAGAGCCTTAGCTCTCTCAGCCCTTCCTCCTAAGGCAGGTGTTCTTCTTCCCCTCAACTTAAGAAGGATATTGGGTTCTGCACATTGGCCACACCAACCCCAGGCAGTGCTACAGGCTGGGGTCAGAGTGGCTGGAGAGCAGCCAGGCAGAGAGGGACCTGGGGGTGCTGGTTGATGGTAGGATGAACATGAGCCTGCAGTGTGCCCAGGCAGCCAAGAGGGCCAATGGCATCCTGGCCTGCATTAAGGGCAGTGTGGCCAGCAGGAGCAGGGAGGTCATTCTGCCCCTGTACACTGCCTGGTTAGGCCACACCTTGAGTCCTGTGTCCAGTTCTGGGCCCCTCAGTTTAGGAAGGAGGTTGACTTGCTGGAATGAGTCCAGAGAAGGGCAACAAAGCTGGGGAGGGGTTTGGAACACAGCCCTGTGAGGAGAGGCTGAGGGAGCTGGGGTTGCTTAGCCTGGAGAAGAGGAGGCTCAGGGGTGACCTTATTGCTCTCTACAACTACCTGAAGGGAGGTTGTAGCCAGGGGGGGGTTTGGTCTCTTCTCCCAGGCAACCTTTGACAGAACAAGAGGACACAGTCTCAAGCTGCACCAGGGAAGGTTTAGGCTGGAGGTGAGGAGAAAGTTCTTCCCAGCAAGAGAGATTGGCCATTGGGATGTGCTGCCCAGGGAGGTGGTGGAGTCACCATCCCTGGGGGTGTTCAAGAGGGGATTGGATGTGGCACTTGGTGCCATGGTTTAGTTAGTCATGAAGTGTTGGGTGACAAGTTGGACTTGATGATCTCTGAGGTCTTTCCCAACCTGGTTGATTCTGTGATTCCAGTCCTTTCATCATCCTCATATCCCTTTGCTGGACACTCTCTGCTGTATCCCTTTGCTGCTTGAACTGAGGAGGCTGGACACAATACTCCAGCTTTCTGCTGTGGCTGCTGGTTACTGGCTGTCCTTGCTTTAGTGACTGCCACCTTGTAGTGCACTTTGGACTGTGTCAAAATCCAACCTGGACCAGTGTCAGTCAGGGTTCAGGTTTGTTTCCCTTGTGGTTTGCTGTCTCCAAATGTGATGGTCAGAACAAAGCAGTGCCAAGGTGTGGGGTGGCTTTCTCTTCATGCTGCTGTCAGGTACTGTCCTGGGGTATGTTATCATCAGTGATGGTGCTCTGGATAGGCTGAGGGAGCTGGGGCTGTTCAGCCTGGAGAGGAGAAGGCTCTGGTGGGACCTAATAGCAGCCTGTCAGTACCTGAAGGAGGCCTACAGGAAGGATGGGGAGAGACTGTTTGCAAAGACCTAGAGTGATAGGATGAGGGGCAATGGCTTCAAAGCAGAGAAGGGCAGATTTGGATTGGATGTTAGGAACAGGTTCTTTACTATGAGGGTGGTGGAGCACTGGAACAGCTTCCCAGGGAGATTCCTGAGGCCCCATCCTTGGAGGTATTCAAGGTGAGGCTCTGGGCAATCTGATTTAGTATCAGTCAGGGTTGGAAGGGACCACAAGGATCATCTAGTTCCACCCTCCCTGCCATGGGCAGGGACACCCCACACTACATCAGCCTGGCCAGAGCCTCAGCCAGCCTGGCCTTAAACACCTCCAGGGATGGGGCCTCAACCACCTCCCTGGACAACCCATTGCAGGGCTTCACCACTCTCATGGGGAAGAACTTCCTCCTCCCCTCCAGCCTGAATCTCCCCACCTCCAGCTTCATTCCATTCCCCCTAGTCCTATCACTCCCTGAGATCCTGAGCAGTCCCTCCCCAGCCTTCCTGTAGCCCCCTTCAGATACTGGAAGGCCACAATGAGGTCACCTGGGAGCCTTCTCTTCTGCAGACTGAACAGCCCCAACTCCTTCACTCTGTCCTCATAGCAGAGCAGCTCCAGCCCTCTGCTCATCCTCCTGGCCCTTCTCTGGACACCTTCCAGCACCTCCACATCCCTCTTGTCATAGGGGCTCCAGAACTGGAGGCAGTACTCCAGGTAGGGTCTCACCAGGGCTGAGTAGAGGGGGAGAATTTAGCGGAGGATGTCCCTGCTGACTGCAGCTGGGGTTGGACTGGATGACCTTTAGAGGTCCCTTCCAACCCAAACCATTCTATGATGGTTGTCAAGTCAATGTCAAATTGATGCTGGCATTGGTGAGAGGTCCACCAGTTAAGAGGAGACCTAATTGTGGCCTTCCAGTATCTGAAGGGGGCCTTTAAGAAAGCTGGGGAGGGACTTTTTAGGGTATCAGGTAGTGATAGGACTAAGGGGAATGGAGCAAATCTAGAAGTGGGGAGATTGAGATTGAATGTTAGGAAGAAGTTGCTCCCCATGAGGGTGGTGAGAGCCTGGCACAGGTTGCCCAGGGAGGTGGTGGAAGCCTCCTGCCTGGAGGTGTTTGCAGCCAGGCTGGCTGTGGCTGTGAGCAACCTGCTGCAGTGTGAGGTGTCCCTGGCCATGGCAGGGGGGCTGGAACTGGCTGAGCCTTGAGGTCCCTTCCAACCCTGACAATTCCCTGCTTTCCAAGCTAAAATGTAACAGCCTTCTTTGGTCTCTGTATCTAACAGCTGTGTTAGTCAGAGTCTAGATGCCATTAAACAGGTTTCTACCTGTACTGACAGTTTCCCCATCTGCCAGTAAGAGGTTGTTCATCATCTCTTGTATTCCTAGCTCTGCCCTTTTTCTTTGTGGTACAGTTTGGAGGTGAGTTCCAGCTCCTCTAATTGCCTGAGCTCTATGCCACTGACGCCCCACTGGCCCTGCATTGTAGTTTGGCTTCCTTCTGATGAATCCTCGGAGAAAAATGTCTGCACTCACCAAAGCATTGCCTGGCATTTGATTTACATATTGCATGTGCTGACTGCAGACAAACACAGCCTTTTGCTGATGCTGAAAGCTGTGTCTCTCCAGGCTACTGATTGCAAAGGTTCAGCATGAGGCAGCACTGGTCTGACAGTAAAGAGATCTATAATTTGTTCTGACTGTAGACTGGGGCCAGATCTGCTTCTTTCTGCTCAGATACTCTGGTCACTGATATTTCCTGGTGCCTGGACCACTTTGCTACCAGCAACATGGGCTGAACCATAGAATCATAGAATTGTCAGGGTTGGAAGGGACCTCAAGGATCAGCCAGTTCCAACACCCCCTGCCATGCCCAGGGACACCTCACACTACAGCAGGTTGCTCACAGCCACATCCAGCCTGGCTGCAAACACCTCCAGGCAGGAGGCTGCCACCACCTCCCTGGGCAACCTGTGCCAGTCTCTCACCACCCTCATGGGGAACAACTTCTTCCTCACATCCAATCTGAATCTGCCCATTTCTAGTTTTGCTCCATTCCCCCCAGTCCTATCACTCCCTGACACCCTCAAAAGTCCCTCCCCAGCTTTCTTGGAGCCCCCTTCAGATACTGGAAGGCCACAATTAGGTCTCATCAGAGCCTTCTCTTCTCCAGACTGCACAACCCCAACTCCCTCAGTCTGTCCTCATAGCAGAGCAGCTCCAGCCCTCTGCTCATCCTCGTGGCCCTTCTCTGGACACCTTCCAGCACCTCCAGATCCTTCCTGTAACAGAGGCTCCAGAACTGGACACAGTACTCCAGCTGGGGTCTCAGCAGAGTGGAGTAGAGGAGGAGAATCCCCTCCCTTGACCTGCTGGCTGTGCTTCTCTTGCTGCAGCCCAGGCTCTGGTTGGCTTTCTGGGCTGCAAGTGCTCACTGCTCACTCTTCAGTATCTCACAGTTGCTGCCATCAGGTTCATTACTTAGATCCTTCAGATCTTTACTGAGATTTGTATCAGTGTGTTGTACCCTTTTGCTCTGAAGCAGCCAAATCAGGTGCTCATTTCTGGCCTGAGTTTAAGGTTTTAAGGAAGGTTGCATTCCTTCCTGCTCTGCTGGACAGCTCTTTCTGATGGACTTCTACTGACCATGACTTATAACCATTTCAATTGGAAAAGAGCTTTAAGATCACTGAATCCAGTTGTCACCCCAACACTCCCTTGCCCACTAAACCATGTCCCAGAGTGCCATGTCTACAAGTCTTTCAATACCTCCAAGGGTGGTGACTCCATCCCTTCCCTGGGCAGCCTGTTCCAGTTGGGCAGCTGTTTGGGTGGGTTGGATTGGTTGATGGGTTGGACAGGATGATCTTGAAGGTCTCTTCCAACCTGGTTTGGTTTATTCTAATAATTCTAATAAATGCCTGACCATCCAACCTAACCTCCCCTGGCCCAGTTTTAGGCCATTTCTTCTCCTGTCACTTGATACTAGGCAGAAGAGACCAATCCTCACTTCACTCCAACCTCCTTCCAGGTAGCTATAGAGAGTAATGAGGTCTCCCCTTAGCCTCCTCTTCCCCAGACTAAACTGTTCCAGCTCCCTCAGCTGCCCCTTCATACTTTTCACCAGCTTTGCTGCCCTTCTCTGGACACACTCCAGCACCTCAGTGTCCTTCTTGTAGTGAGAGGCCCAAAGCTGAACATAGTATTTGAGGTGTAGCCTCACCAATGCCAAGCACAGGGACACCATCACTTCTCTGTGCTCCTGCTGGCCACACTGTTCCTGATGCAGGCCAGGATGCTTCTGGCCTTCTTGGTCAGCTGGGCACACTGCTGGCTAATCTTCAGCTGGCTGTCAACCAGCACTCCCAGGTCCTTCTCTGCCAGGCAGCTTTCAGGCCACTCTGCCCCAAGCCTGTTGCATGGGGTTGTTGTAACCCCAGTGCAGAACCCAGCACTTGGCCTTAATGAAGAGCATACAACTGACCTTGGTCCATTGATCCAGCCTGTCCAGATCCCTCTGCAGAGCCTTCCATCCCTCAAGCAGACCAACACTCCCACCCAGTTTGGTGTCATTTCTCTATATCCCTAGCAATGCTCTTTCTACTAAATAGAGTTTACTGTAGCAAACAGAATACAGAGCCTAAACTTCCCCTGGCACAGCTTGAGACTGTGTCCAGCCAGGTCCAACCTATTACCTAATACCTAACACCTCCTGACAACTAAACCATGGCTCCAAGTGCCACATCCAAGCCTTTTTTGAACACCTGCAGGGATGGGGACTCCACCATCTCCCTGGGCAGCACATTCCAATGGCCAACCTCTCTTGCTGGGAAGAACTTCCTCCTCACCTCCAGCCTAAACTTTCCCTGGCACAGCTTAAGACTGTGTCCTCTTGTTCTGGTGCTGCTTGCCTGGGAGAAGAGACCAACCCCTTCCTGGCTACAACCTCCCTTCAGGGAGTTGTAGAGAGCAAGAAGATCACCCTGAGCCTACTCTTCTCCAGGCTAAGCAGCCCCAGCTCCCTCAGCCTCTCCTCACAGGGCTGTGCTCCAGACCCCTCCCCAGCTTTGTTACTCTTCTCTGGACACCTTCCAGCATCTCAGCATCTCTCTTGAATTGAGGGGCCCAGAACTGGACACAGGACTCGAGGTGTGGCCTAACCAGTGCTGAGCACAGGGGCACAATGACTTCCCTGCTCCTGCTGGCCTCACTGTTCCTGATGCAGGCCAGGATGCCATTGGCTTTCCTGGCCACCTGGGCACACTGCTGGCTCCTGTTCAGCCTCCTGTCAACCAGTATCTCCAGTAGTTGTAGTATAACATGCCCAGTTCTTTCCTCAGCTTCTCAGAAGATGAAGTCAAACTTGATCAACCTGATTGTCTTCTATGATGAAAAGCCTGGATCCTGGGATGAGGGGAGAGCAAGGGATGCTGTTTGCTTTGACTTCAGCAAGGATTTGACACTGCCTCCCGAGGTATTCTTGTATCAAAGGCAGGATATCAGGGACTGGGTAGGTTTGTGGACAGCTGGAAGGTGGGAGAAATGTTGGTTGGGTGACTGGGATCAGAGGGCTGTACTTGACTTCTTGCTGGGGTGTGTCCTCTTCAACATCATCAATGCCCTGGAGGAGGCCATGCAATGCACCCTCATCAGACTTGCAGATAATTGCTTGAGGGCAGGGCTGCTCTTCCTGGGCAGTCTGGGAGGAATGGATCAACAGGAACCCCACCAATTCAGCAAGAACAAATGCCAAACCTTGCCCTGGGGGGGATCACAGGACCACAGAATTGTCAGGGTTGGAAGGGACCTCAAGGCTCAGCCAGTTCCAACCCCCCTGCCATGGCCAGGGACACCTCACACTGCAGCAGGTTGCTCACAGCCACATCCAGCCTGGCTGCAAACACCTCCAGGCAGGAGGCTTCCACCACCTCCCTGGGCAACCTGTGCCAGGCTCTCACCACCCTCATGGGGAACAACTTCTTCCTAACATCCAATCTGAATCTCCCCACTTCTAGTTTTGCTCCATCTCCCCCAGTCCTATCCTTCCCTGACACCCTCAGAAGTCCCTCCCCAGCTTTCTTGTAGCTCCCTTCAGATACAATTAGGTCTGAAGAGCCCTGGGCACCAGGATGGGCTGGGACTGCCTGGCTGAGAAGCAGCTCTGAAGAAAAGGGCCACAGAAGGCAGTGAGCTGAGCACATGTGTTGGAGTGCATCAGCACCTTCATTAGTTTCCTAACAGACCTCTGCCCCTGGAGTGCTTAGCTGAGGTAAATCAGCTCAGCATAGCTGTTAAATCTTTGCAGCACCCACCATGATTCAAGTCACAGAAATCACAGCAACAGTCAGGTTGGAAAAGACCCTCAGGATCAGCAAGTCCAACCCAGAACCCTGCTCTCCAAGGGTCACCCCTAAACCATAGCCCCAAGCACCACATCCCTCAGGTATTTATAAACATGTATTAAATCCCCTCTCAGTCTTCTCCAGAGTAACCAGCCCCAGGTCACCCAGCCTCTCCTCATCAGGCAGTGCTCCTTCATCATCCTTGTAGCTCTCTGGTGGACTCTCTCCAGCAGATCCCTGTCCTTCTTGAAATGGGCAGCCCAGAACTGGCTGCAGTATTCCAGGTGTGGCCTCAGCAGGGCAGAATAGAGGGGGAGGAGAACCTCCCTGGCTCTGCTGGACACACTCCTCTGAATGCACCCCAGGGTCCCATTGGCTCTCTTTGGCCCCCAGGGCACTTTGCTGTCCCGTGCAGAAGTTGCTGCCCACCAGGACTCCCAGGTCCTTCTCCTGGGGGCTGCTCTCTGCTGGTGCTAGTGTCACAGCTCTGCTCCATGCAGTGCCCAGATTGCACCTTCACCCTTGTTATGACAGTGACCTCCCAGAGGAGCATCTTTCCCTCTGCCTAGTTGTTTGCTCTGGTGCATAGGGCAGAACCAGGCCCTTCCCTTTTTCTGAGGGCCAGGGCACTGTGTGGCTCACCTCCATACACCTGAACCCCTTCTGTCCCAGGCTAGGCTTGTCTTGCCCCAGCTGCTGCTCTCAAGCTTGTGCTGTCCCTCCAGGTTGCTGTGAGGGCAGAAGCTGGTTCAGGCATAACTCCTGGTGGGTAGTTTGCCAGCAGGGAAGCAGTAGGGGGCAAAAAGGAGTACTTCATAGCTGCTGGGACACAGAGGTGACTGGCAGCATATTGGCCAGGGCTGGTGCCAAACAATTCAGCACCAGCTGCTGGTTTCCAGAGGAAGGCAAACAGTGCTGCTTCTGGGAAGGGAATCAAGGTCACAGACTCACAGAATGGTCTGGGTGGGAAGGGACCTCCAAAGGTCATCCAGCCCACCCCCCTCTGCAGTCAGCAGGGACATAGAATCATGGAATCATAGAATTGTCAGGGCTGGAAGGGACCTCAAGGCTCAGCCAGTCCCAACCCCCCTGCCATGGGCAGGGACACCTCACACTGCAGCAGGCTGCTCACAGCCACATCCAGCCTGGCCTTATAAACCTCCAGGAGTCCTCAACTAGATCAGGTTGCCCAGAGCCTTGTCAAGCCTCACCTTGAATCACTCCAGGGATGGGACCCCAACCACCTCCCTGGGCCGATGGCATTTGGTCTGTGGTTGTGCCCCAAACCCCCTCAGTGTTCTGCTGACTCCTTGGAAGCATCTGGAGGATAATCCTGCAACCAAGACACTCCTTTTTTCCCCTCCCTAATTTTCCCCCCCTCTAAATCAAGTAATTCCCTCAAAAAAAAAAAAAGAGATGGCTCTTAACTAAGTGGGAAGCCTTTGGCCTGGCATTCTTGATTGAAGAGCATTTATTCCTCTGGCAGTGCCAAGGGCTCCTAGGGTGGGCGCACACACTCTGGGTGTGCAAACCAGAGGGCACGGAGCACGCTCGGGAGCGGAGGACATCCACTTGAGGGCACCACTGCATTGCTGATAGCAGAGGTGTCAGCTACCTGCATGGTGGGAGGAAAGCCATATGAGGAAAGCTGAGGGAGCTGGGGCTGTTCAGCCTGGAGGAGGCTTAGAGGAGACCTTCTCCCTCTCTACAACTGCCTGAAGGGAAGTTGTAGTCAGGTGGGGGTCAGGCTCTTCTCCCAGGCAGCTTGTGACAGGACAAGAGGCCATGGCCTGAAGCTGCACCAGGGGAGGTTTAGGTTAGATATTAGGAAGCACTTCCTGACAGCAAGGCTGATTAGGCACCAGGATGGACTGCCCAGGGAGGTGGTGGGGTTGCCATCCCTGGAGGTGTTTAAGAATGGGTTAATGGCTCCATGTCCCAGTGGAGGCCAGGGACAAGCAGAGTCCCTCAGGGATCAGTCCTGGGACCTGTCTTGTTCAACATCTTTGTGGGTGCCATGGACAGTGGCATTGAGTGCACCCTCAGCAAGTTTGCTGATGACACCAAGCTGTGTGGTGCAGCAGACAGGCTGGAGGGAAGGGAGGCCATCCAGAGGGACCTTGACAGGCTGGAGAGGTGGGCACAAGCCAACCTCAGGAGGTTCAACAAGACCAAGGGCAGGGTCCTGCATCTGGGTGGAGGCAATCCCAGGCACAAATCCAGGATGGGCAGGGAGTGGCTGGAAAGCAGCCCTGAGGAGAGAGACTTGGGGGTGCTGGGGGAGGAGAAGCTCAACAGGAGCTCTCAGTGTGCACTTGCAGCCCACAAAGCCAATCAGATCCTGGGCTGCATCAGGAGAAGTGTGGCCAGCAGGGCAAGGGAGGTGATTCTCCCCCTCTGCTCAGCTCTGGGGAGACCCCACCTGGAGTACTGCCTCCAGTTCTGGAGCCCCTATGACAAGAGGGATGTGGAGGTGCTGGAAGGTGTCCAGAGAAGGGCCAGGAGGATGAGCAGAGGGCTGGAGCTGCTCTGCTCTGAGGACAGACTGAAGGAGCTGGGGCTGTTCAGTCTGGAGAAGAGAAGGCTCCCAGGTGACCTCATTGTGGCCTTCCAGGATCTGAAGGGGGCTACAGGAAGGCTGGGGAGGGACTGCTCAGGCTCTCAGGGAGTGCTAGGACTAGGGGGAATGGAATGAAGCTGGAGGTGGGGAGATTCAGGCTGGAGGTGAGGAGGAAGTTCTTCCCCATGAGAGTGGTGAAGCCCTGGAATGGGTTGTCCAAGGAGGTGGTTGGGGCTCTGTCCTGGAGGTGTTTAAGCCCAGGCTGGCTGAGGCTCTGGTCAGCCTGATCTAGTGTGGGGTGTCCCTGGCCATGGCAGGGGGGTTGGAACTAGATGATCCTTGTGGTCCCTTCCAACCCTGACTGATACTGTGATACTATGATAAGAGAAGCTTGGATGTGGCACCTGGTGGCCATGGTTTAGCTGATGTGGTGGGGTTAGCTCCTAGGCTGGACTTGATGCTCTCAGAGGTCTTTTCCAGCCTCAGTGTTTCTGTGGGCTGTTCCCTTCATATTAAAGGAACCTGTAATTAAAATGCAAGCCCTTAGTTCATCTAAACTCACCACTGCCTTGCAAGAACTCCTATTTCTGACCTGCTTTAGCTTCCCTTGGATCATGGGCATCTTCCCTAGCATGCAAGACCCTCCCTTGTGCTGTACACGGCTGGTATCAATCCTTTCTGCATCTCCAAACAGGGAGCTGAGCTTTGTGGGTGAGCAGACTCAAATGGAGACAGAATAAGCAGTTTATCTCTGAGCTGTTCTGGGACATGCCCTTGCTTGGAGAGCCAGGGCACTGACAACTCATTTCTTTGAGCAGGGCCTGAAAGCTGAAGGCAGCCCCTGTGCCCAGCCTCACAGGAGGAGGACTTGGGCATGCAGCCATCCACACCATCACTCCAGCAGGTAAAGCCTCTTCCACTGAGATGCTGAACTGCTTCTTCCTTCCCTTCTGCCTCCCATGTCCACTCTCTGTCTTTCCTCTCCCTGCACTCACTGCTTTCATCTCAGCATCCAATGTTTCCAGCTGCAACCAGCCTAATGCAGCCCTGCAGAGATGCTGAATTGCTTCTTCCTTCCCTTCTGCCTCCCATGTCCACCTCTGTCTTTCCTCTCCCTTCACTCACTGCTTTCATCTCAGCATCCAATGTTTCCAGCTGCAACCAGCCTAATGCAGTCCTGGGTTTCATTACCCTCTGCAACATCCTCTGCAGGCAGGGGCAGGCCAGGTTTGACTGCAGCTGCATTCACTCAGCAAAGGGAATCCCTTAACCAAGAAGGTCACCTTCACGTGGCTTAGCAAGTCTGAGCAGTATTGCCCAGCTCCCAAGAGCAGCAGAGGCTGGGCAAGCCCCAGGACCCCAGCAGCTTTGAGCTGCCTTGTGTCTGCTCAAAGGTGCAGCATCTTGGCTCTGTCACTTGAAGGAGGCTGATGCTGGTGGGTGGTTATTTGCTGCTTATGGGAGGGTTCTGAATTTTGACAGAGAGGGCTGAGTGGAGGTGTTGAAGCCCAGGCTGGCTGAGGCTCTGGCCAGGCTGATGTAGTGTGGGGTGTCCCTGCCCATGGCAGGGGGGTTGGAACTGGATGATCCTTGTGGTCCCTTCCAACACTGGCTGATACTATGAGACTATGATACTATGACTGAGGGCCTGACTAAACTGGCAAGGACAAAAGTGTGGTCTGCTCCTGCTAGGGACACTTGCTTCAAAGCACTGTGGGGAGCCCCCCAAGGGGATCTTCCTGAGGGATACTTTGAATTTAAGCTCATTACCTGGGAGGAATAAAAAGGAGGAGGTGTGTGCTTCTCTGGGAAGTGTTGCAGGCCTTGGAGCTGTGCCCTAAAACTCTGTTTGTATTACAGAGGCTGGGCCAGGTCAGACTTGTCAGCACAAGAACAGGCTCCCAAAGGTATAAAGCTTCAGCAGGAGAGAGCTGTCCTACAAAGTAAGGAAGAGTTGATCTAATCTGGGGCTCAGCCCAGGGCTCTGAGGAGGCACCAGGCAAGGAAGCTGGAAAAATGGGTTTAAGTCTCAACTCTACTGCTGGGCTGTGTGACAGTCTGTGTGGCCTCTCTGAGCCTCAGCTCCACCAGCTGCACACTGCTCTTAGTTATGCTCAAATTCAATGGCTGGAGAAGTAAAGGTGTCATTGCTGTCTAGGTTTGCTTGTGTTATTTATGGCCTTGTTGGGAGATCTTATCATTAAGCTGGGCAGGAGCAGGCAGTGTGAGCTTGCAGCCCAGAAGGCCAATCACATCCTGGGCTGCATCAAAAGATGTGTGGCCAGCAGAGCCAGAGAGGTGGTTCTGCCTGCATCCACATCCAGCCTGCATCTCCCCACCTCACATCCACATCCAGCCTGAATCTCCCCACCTCCAGCTTCATTCCATTCCCCCTAGTCCTATCACTACCTGAGATCCTGAGCAGTCCCTCCCCAGCCTTCCTGTAGCCCACTTCAGATACTGGAAGGCCACAATGAGGTCACCTGGGAGTCTTCTCTTCTCCAGACTGAACAGCCCCAACTCCTTCGTTCTGTCCTCACAGGAGAGGTGCTCCAGCCCTCTGCTCATCCTCCTGGCCCTCCTCTGGATTCAAAGTCTCTGCATTCAAATCCTGGGACAGCAGTCACAGAGCAAACCCAGACTGGTGATGGCATCCTCTCACTTCTGGTGCCAAGCTCAGCCTCTTTAGGCAGGAAGGTTGCCTAGGTCAGCACCGTGGAGTGTGTGAGTCATTAAAAGCTGAGCTCTAAGACCACTAAAGTAAATGGAAAGACTTAGTGACTCCAGGCTGCTCTGGCTCAGATCTCTGACTCCTTCCACAGCAATCACTGCTGCTGGCTGCATGGTCAGCTGTGTGCTTGGGACTTGGGACTGCACCAGAAGGATACTTTCAGTTATTCCGTGACAGGGCTGGTGGTGAGTGCTTTGTAAGCTACTCAGAGGCTGCAGTGACTTTATACTGTTTCCAAGAGGATTCACACTCTGCTCCTTGAGATGTCATCTCATCCAGATATTTGGTGTGTCTGTGCTGCAGCACCAAGCCAGTGGAGCTCATTTTGGGCTGGATGTGAGGAAGAAGTTCTTCCCAGAGAGAGAGATTGGCCACTGGAATAGTATCATAGTATCACTCAGGGTTGGGAGGGACCACAAGGATCATCTAGTTCCAACCCCCCTGCCATGGGCAGGGACACCCACACTACATCAGCCTGGCCAGAGCCTCAGCCAGCCTGGCCTTAAACACCTCCAGGGACAGGGCCCCAACCACCTCCCTGGACAACCCATTCCAGGGCTTCACCACTCTTCATGGGGAAGAACTTCCTCCTCCCTCCAGCCTGAATCTCCCCACCTCCAGCTTCATTCCATTCCCCCTAGTCCTATCACTACCTGAGATCCTGAGCAGTCCCTCCCCAGCCTTCTTGTAGCCCCCTTCAGATCCTGGAAGGCCACAATGAGGTCACCTGGGAGCCTTCTCTTCTCCAGACTGAACAGTCCCAATGTGCTGCCCAGGGAGGTGGTGGAGTCACCATCCCTGCAGGTGTTCAAAAAAGGCTTGGATGTGGCACTGGGAGCCATGGTGTTGGGTAATATGTTGGGCTTGATGATCTCTGAGGTCTTTTCCAACCTGGTTGATGTTGTGATTGTAGGAGAGAAGCTGAAAACTGATAAAGCCTGAGAGTGAAAATAAACCACCAAGAATGTTGCTTTTGTCTTAGGAGAGGGCACTAAAAAGACAGAGCCTCCCATACTGAAATAGATGAGCCTGTGTGCAACACTCCATGCTGTTAAGCTGCTCAGTTGAGCCAACTACTGTAGGGTGCAGGTGTGTGAAAACTGCAATGTGACTACAGTCACACAAGGAAAACATACTCCACTGATTTCCAGCAGAGGTCCACTGAGGAAAGCAGCCTAGCTCTGGGGGAATACAAAAGGGAGACAAATTTCACAGGCTCACAGGATGTTAGAGGCTGGAAGGGACCCCTGGAGATCAATGAGTCCAACTGCCCTGCCAGAGCAGCACCGTAGAATCCAGCACAGGTCATGCAGGAACACATCCAGGTGGGTCTGGAAAGTCTCCAGAGAAGGAGACTCCACAACCTCTGTGGGCAGCGTGTTCCAGGGCTCTGTGACCCTCACAGGGAAGAAGTTCCTCCTCATGTTGAGGTGGAAACTCTTCTGCTGTAGTTTTATCCATTGCCCCTTGTCCTATCACAGGGTGCAAGTGAGCAGAGCCCTCAGATATTTATAAATGTTTATTAGATCACCTCTCAGTCTTCTCTTCTGCAGACTAAAGAGCCCCAGGTCTCAGCCTCTCCTCACCAGTCAGTGTTCCAGTCCCTCAATCATCCTGGTATCTCTCCATTGGACTCTCTCCAGCAGATCCCTGTCCCTCTGGAACTGGGGAGCCCATCACTGGATGCAATATTCCAGGTGAGGTCTCAGCAGGGCAGAGTAGAGGGGGAGGAGAACCTCCCTGGCTCTGCTAGACACATTCCTCTGAATGCACCCCAGGACCCCCTTGGCCTTCTTGGCCCCCAGGGCACATTGCTGTCCCATGCAGAAGTTGCTGCCCACCAGGACTCCCAGGTCCTTCTCCTTGGGGCTGCTCTCCAGCAGATCACAGAATCACACAGAATCACCAAGGCTGGAAGAGACCTCAAAGATCACCAAGTCCAACCTGTCACCACGGACCCCATTACTAAACCATGGCACCAAGTGCCATGTCCAATCCCCTCATCACCTCCCAGCCTGTACTGCTGCAGTTTATTCTTCCTTCCCAGGTGCAGGACTCTGCACTTCTCCTTGTTGAACCTCATTAGGTTCCTCTCTGCCCAGCCCTCAGCCTGTGCAGGTCTTGCTGGATGGCTGCACAGCCACTTCTGTCCTAAAGGCACAGGCTGAGGAAGCCTCTGCTGCTGTTTCTGTCACTGCAAAGGATCTCTCTGAAGCCAGTGGTACTGGTTCCACAGAAATCCTCATCCATTTCCAGTGGGAGAAGAGAGGGAAGGATGAGTCAGGAGTTGAGTTTTGCTTGGGCTTGTTATCAAGTGTTGTCCTAGGTGAGGTTGTGATTTTGAAAGTCCAAGTTCTCATTCTTCCTGTGTCATCTCTCTCTCTCTCTCTGCCTTGGGCTGGGGGCGGAGGGGGGGAGCAGAAATGTCGCAAGGTGAAGCACTCCCCATCTCACCTATGATAATAACCTCTTCATCAAGGGAAGACATACAGGGCCACAGCTACCTGCTGGCAGGGAATCCCAAGAGCCAAGGATGCAAAGCCTCAGGGAGCGTGGGAATGGTCCTGGTCCCCTTTCAGTCACAGCAGACACCCTGTGAGCCACGCACACAGGCACAGCTCTTTACCGGGAGGGCTGGCTGGGCCAGCAGCCAGGATGGCAGGAGAGGAACTGGCAAGATAAAGGCTGTCAAGCATAGCACTGGGCTGGCCACTGGATAAGTGACAGAGGCTTGCTATCAACTCCTCTCCCTTCACAAAGGGAACAGAATGGGAATAAGCAAGAGAGGCTTATGGATTGGCAAAGAAAACTATCACAGAACATTAGAGATCATCCACTCCAAGCCCCCTGCCAAAGCAGCATCACCCAGGGGAGTCCACACAGTACTGCATCCAGATGGGTTTGGAAAGTCTCCAGAGAAGGAGACTCCATCACCTCTCTGGGTAGCCTGTTCCAGGGCTCTGTCACCCTCACTGCAAAGAGGTTTCTCCTCATGCTGAGCTGCAACCTTCTATGTTCAAGCTTGTATCTCTTGTTCCTTGTCTTACTACTATGCACCAAAAGGAGCTTGGCCCCCTCCTCTTGACACCCACCCCCTAGATATTGATAGACATTGATCAGATCCCCTCTCAGCCTTCTCTTCTCCAGACTGAACAGCCCCAGGGCTCTCAGCCTCTCCTCACAAGACAGTGCTCCAGTCCCTCAATCATCCTTGTAGCCCTCCATTGGACTCTCTTGAGTAGATCTTTGTCCCTCTTGAACTGGGGAGCCCAAAACTGGATGGAATGCTCCAGGTGTAGCCTCAGCAGGGCAGAGTAGAGGGGGAGGAGAACCTCCCTGGCTCTGCTGGACACACTCCTCTTAATGCACCCCAGGATCTCATTGGCTCTCTTGGCCCCCAGGGCACATTGCTGTCCCGTGCAGAACTTGTTGTCCACCAGGACACCCAGGTCCTTCTCCTTGGGGCTGCTCTCCAGCAGATCATCTCCTAACCTGTACTGCTGCAGCTTATTCTTCCTCCCCAGGTGCAGGACTCTGCACTTGGCCTTGTTGAACCTCATTTGGTTCCTCTCTGCCCAGCTCTCAGTCTGTCCAGGTCTCACGGTTGCTATTTCATTCCTTCTGGGACCTCAGGTCCCCTCAGCCCTGCTACATCAACTTGTGAGGTCCCTGCACCCCTAATCTAAGTAGTCTTCAGCCTCCTCTGAGGCACTGAATGTGTGAGCCCTGTGCAGCCCTCTGGGGGTGATGGGATAGGTGTGGACTCCCTCACCCACACTCCAAGTGAGGCAAAAGCAGGCCAGTACAGATCTGGAAGTCATGCATTTGCACAGCTTCAACAGCTTGGCCACAGCCAGCCACACAGATTCCAGAGGTGGGTGGCATCCAGTTGGCTTGGAAAGTGAGTGAGGCAAAGAGCTGTCTGTCTGCACCTGTCCTGGTCAATACATATGTGTCAAGAGCATCATTATTAGGAAAGGAAGGTTGGGGCAGGGACTAGGAAGGTCCTCCTACAACATCCAATCTGGTCTCTCTCCCACCATGGATATCAATCTCTGATAGGATTACACCCCCAAACTTACCAAGCCCCACCTGATGTGCCTGCATGTTCTGTTCCTAATGTGACAGCAACCAGAGCCTTCTGGTGGGATGCTCAGGAACTTTCTAACTCCAGATCATTGATCACTAATCCATGTACATTCTTTCTTCTCCCAATAGGGTCACTCAATTCAAATGGCTTTTCTCATTCCAGTGTGTTCATCCAAGGCATTTCTTGACAACACTTAGTCCTCTATCCATCTACCTCTGTCATAGAATCATAGAATTGTTAGGGCTCAGAGGGACCTCGAGGATCAGCCAGCTCCAACCCCCCTGCCATGGGCAGGGACACCTCACACTACAGCAGGTTGCTCACAGCCACATCCAGCCTGGCTGCAAAAACCTTCAGGCATGAGGCTGCCACCACCTCCCTGGGCAACCTGTGCCAGTCTCTCACCACCCTCATGGGGAACAACTTCTTCCTAACATCCAATCTCAATCTATCCACTTCTAGTTTTTTCCATCCCCCCCAGTCCTATCACTCCCTGACACCCTCAAAAGTCCCTCCCCAGCTTTCTTGGAGCCCCCTTCAGATACTGGAAGGCCACAACAAGGTCTCCTCAGAGCCTTCTCTTCTCCACACTGAACAGCCCCAACTCCTTCAGTCTGTCCTCACAGCAGAGCAGCTCCAGCCCTCTGCTCATCCTCGTGGCCCTTCTCTGGACACCTTCCAGCACCTCCAGATCTTTCCTGTAACAGAGGCTCCAGAACTGGACACAGTACTCCAGGTGTGGTCTCACCAGAGCGGAGTAGAAGGGGAGAATCACCTCCCTTGCCCTGCTGGCTATGCTTCCCTTGATGCAGCCCAGGATCTGCTTGGCTCTCTGGGCTGCAAGTGCTCACTGCTGGCTCCTGTTGAGCTTCTCATCCCCCAGCACCCCCAAGCCCTTTTCTTCAGGGCTGCTCTCAAGCCAGTCCCTGCCCAGCCTATATTGGTGTCTGGGATTGCCCCGACCCAGCTGCAGGACCCTGCACTTGTTGAACCTTATGAGGTTGTCCCAGGCTCAGCTCTGCAGCCTGTCAAGGTCCCTCTATCAGCACTTCCTGCCATCCCTGCTCTGATGTTTGCAACCTCTGGTCTGCTTCTCATTCCCTTGTTTTTGACTGAACAAGCTCAAGTGAACATTGTGTTCCCTGCTTGGGTCAGAGGACGAATCCCTCTGGTATGGAGGTGAATCTCAGACTTGTTCCCATCTCTTATCTCCTTCACCTGCAGATCATTTGGTTTCCTTTCCTATGCCACAGCTCCATTGCTCTGCCTTAGGCTCCACCTCTTAGTTATCTCAAGCAGATCTTCCTCTCCTCTGTTGCAACTGGCTTCCCTCATTTTCTCTTCTGCCATTCCATCCTCTGCCTGCTTTCTCCCATCCCTCTCCACCGCTGCAAATCCATTTCTCAGCTTTCTCTTCCCTACCAAGCTTTGCTTTGCTTTTTGTCAGTGCTTTGTTTCGTAACTGCATCCTGCTTCCTCTCTTAGCCTTCAGGTTCTTTTCCTAGATCCCAGCCCTAAAGAAGGGATGAAAAGCCCCAGGTCCCCTCCCACAAATTGCTACACAAACCACCCTCGCTGTTGTTTGTTTTGGGGCAGGAGGAGCGTTGCTTGCAAGAGGAGTTTGTCCTTAGCTCCTGTCTGCAACAGTCTTTCACAAGAAGCTGAATCTGTACAGTGTAGGCAGGAGCTTTGACAGTGAAACCACCAACAGGTCTTGTACCACCTCCTGGCATGTTTGAGGGAAAACAACCTGAGGCATTCATGTCCTGCAATGTAAATCATCCCATTATCTTGCAAAGCTGAACAAAACCACTCCTGTTTTCTATCTCATCCCATCCTGCTGCTTCTTATCATCTTCCCTGCATGCTAGGAAAAGCCTGCTAAGAAAAGCATACTTCTTTGTTTCCACTAAACTCGTTTCTGGGTGATGGGAGGAGCCTAGGAGGGAAGAGAGAGCAAGATGGTCCAGAGCATGAGTCTTCACAGAGTCCTCATGAGCCTGGGAAAGACACTTTGGCCTGCTGATCTCCTGGAGTTTCTTTATCTCCAGCTAACCTACTTCTACTGCTCTGCCCAGGAACTCCCTTTCAAAGCAACTCATTCATAGCATCATAGAATTGTCAAGGTTGGAAGGGACCTCAAGGATCAGCCAGTTCCAACCCCCCTGCCATGGGCAGGGACACCTTACACTACAGCAGGTTGCTCACAGCCACATCCAGCCTGGCTGCAAAAACCTCCAGGGATGAGGCTTCCACCACCTCCCTGGGCAACCTCTGCCAGTGTCTCACCACCCTCATGAGGAAGAACTTCTTCCTCACATCCAATCTCAATCTACCCATTTCTAGTTTTTTCCATACCCCCTAATCCTATCACTCCCTGACAGCCTAAAATGTCCCTCCCCAGCTTTCCTGTAGCCCACTTCACATACTGGAAGGCCACAATTAGTTCTCCTGGGAGCCTTCTCTTCTCCAGACTGGACAGCCCCAACTCCTTCAGTCTGTCCTTATAGCAGAGCAGCTCCAGCCCTCTGCTCATCTTCATGGCCTTTCTCTGGTCATGTTCCAGCACCTCCAGATCCTTCCTCTAATAGAGGCTCCAGAACTGGACATAGTGCTCCAGGTGTGGTTTCACCAGAGTGGAGTAGAGGGGAGAATCCCCTCCCTGGCCCTGCTGGCTCTGCTTCTCTTGCTGCAGCCCAGGCTCTGGTTGGCTTTCTGGGCTGCAAGTGCTCACTGCTGGCTCCTGTTGAGCTTCTCATCCCCCACTACCCCCAAGTCCTTTTCTTCAGTGCTGCTCTCAAGCCAGTCCCTGCCCAGCCTATATCAGTGCCTGGGATTGCCCTGACCCAGATACAGGACCTTGCACTTGTTGAACTTCATGAGGGTGGTTTGGGCTCATCTCTCCAGCCAGGCAAAGTCACTAATTTGAGTTCAGATCAAGGAGTTTCCTCCAATCTCCAACTGCATTGTGAAGTACATTCTACTTTACAGGGGGATCCTCAAAAGAAAGTACTGGAAAGTGCAGATTTAGTTTATTACTTTGACAGTTCATGAAAGACAAACTTAATCAGTTTGATTTTCTCCATAAAATGAGATGAGGCAAAACAGGAACAAAAATGAATGGTTTTTATGAATGCCTTTTTTTTTTCCCCTCTTGGTGCTGAGGGAGATCATTTGTCATGTCCTTGATTTTAGTACAGCCACCTCAAAAAGCAGATGGAACATACAAAACCCTGCAAAGGGGCTGAACTTGATCCTCTTGGACACAGCTCATGAGAAACCATGAAAGGGTTGGTGACCACTCTTGCAAACAGGCTTGGATGTGGCACTTGGTGGCATGGTTTAGATGATGTGGTGGTGTTAGCCCAGAGAGTGGTGGTGAATGGTGCCACAGCCAGCTGGCAGCCAGGCACCAGTGGTGTGCCCCAGGGATCAGTGCTGGGCCCTGTGCTCTTTAACATCTTCATTGATGATCTGGGTGAGAGGGTTGAGTCAGTAATCAGCAAGTTTGCAGATGACACCAAGTTAGGAGCAGATGTTGGTCAGTTAGAGGGTAGAAAGGCTCTGCAGAGGGACCTCGACCGACTGGACAAATGGGCAGAGTCCAACAGAATAGAATAGAATAGAATAGAATAAACCAGGTTGGAAGAGACCTTCAAGATCATCACGTCCAACCTATCACCCAACACCACCCAATCAACTAACCCATGTAACCAAGCACCCTGTCAGGATGGCATTCAACAAGTCCAAGTGCCAGGGGCTGCACTTTGGCCACAACAACCCCATGCAGAGCTACAGGCTGGGGTCAGAGTGGCTGAGAGCTCCCAAACAGAGAGGGACCTGGGGGTGCTGATTGGCAGCTGCCTAAACATGAGCCAGCAGTGTGCCCAGGCAGCCAGGAGGGCCAATGGCATCCTGGCCTGCATTAGGAATAGTGTGGCCAGCAGGAGCAGGGAAGTCATTGTGCCCCTGGACTCTGCATTGGTTAGGCCACACCTTGAGTCCTGTGTCCAGTTCTGGGCCTCTCAGTTTAAGAAGGACATCGAAACACTTGAAGGTGTCCAGAGAAGGGCAACAAGGCTGGGGAGAGGCCTTGAGCACAGCCCTGTGAGGATAGGCTGAGGGAGCTGGGATTGTTTAGCCTGGAGAAGAGGAGGCTCAGGGGTGACCACATTGCTCTCTACAACTCCCTGAAGGGAGGTTGTAGCCAGGTGGGGGTTGGTCTCTTCTGCCAGGCGAGCAGCACCAGAACAAGAGGACACAGTCTAAAGCTGTGCCAGGGGAGGTTTAGGCTGGAGGTGAGGAGAAAGTTGTTCCCAGAAGGAGAGATTGGCCATTGGAATGTGCTGCCCAGGGAGGTGGTGGAGTCACCATCCCTGGAGGTGTTCAAGAGGAGATTGGACATGGCACTGTCTGTGGTGACAGGTTGGACTTGTGATGATCCTCGAGGTCTCTTCCAACCTCAGTGACACTGTGAATACTGTGAGCTCCTAGGCTGGGTTTGATGATCTCAGAGGTCTTTTCCAGCCTCAGTGTTTGTGTGAAATCCTAAGGAGGATAAGTGAGAGTGAATCTTGTTTAGGGCCTTCCATCCTCAAAACCTGACAATGTCTCAGAAGATCTCTATCCTCATCTGGGGCACACTTTCACATGTGATTGTGGAATGATGAAAGAACCAAAGCACAAATGGAAACCTTCAGGCTTTGGGCCCAGCTGAGTAAGCAGCTCTTGACATTTCTGATACAATTGTGAAGAACATCACATGGAGCACAGTCTGATAACAGATAAAATGCTCTTCCCTAGCTTCAGGCATGTGGAAACCCACATGTGAATCATGCAGATGGAAGAGACCTTTCCTTTCCAGAGATCCAAATAGTTCATACCACTGATCTGTGGGTTTAGAAACATAAAGGCACAATAGATGATCAGTTTCATCTTTATGACTGTTCCTTCCTTTCCCACAAAGATAAGGAGGTCACCTCTGCCCCAGACCCAACCAACAGCACTAAACAATGCACTGTTAGGTACCAAGCTAGGAAGGGCTTGGTTGATGGTAGGCTGAGTATGAGCCAGCAGTGTGCCCAGGGGGCCAAGAAGGCCAATGGCATCCTGGCCTGCATCAGGAACAGTGTGGCCAGCAGGAGCAGGGAAGTCATTCTGCCCTGTGCTCAGCACTGGTTAGGCCACACCTGGAGTCCTGTGTCCAGTTCTGGGCTCCTCAATTCAAGAAAGATGTTGAGCTGCTGGAAGGTGTCCAGAGAAGGGCAACAAAGCTGGGGAGGGGTCTGGAGCACAGCCCTGTGAGGAGAGGCTGAGGGAGCTGGAGTTGCTTAGCCTGGAAAAGAGGAGGTTCAGGGGAGACCTCTTTGCTCTCTACAACTACCTGAAAGGTGGTTGTAGCCAGGAATGGGTTGGTCTCTTCTCTCTAGCAACCAGCACCAGAACAAGAGGTCACAGTCTCAAGCTGTGCCAAGGGAAGTTTAGGCTCGAGGTGAGGAGAAAGTTCTTCACTGAGAGAGTTGTTTGCCATTGGAATGTGCTGCCCAGGGAGGTGGTGGAGTCCCCATCCCTGGAGGTGTTCAAGAGGGGATTGGATGTGGCACCTGGTGCCATGGTCTAGTCGTGAGGTCTGTGGTGATAGTTTGGACTTGGTGATCTTTGAGGTCTCTTCCAACCTTGGCAATACTGTGACACTGTGATGTTAGAAGTTCTTCCTGGCAAGAGAGATTGGCCATTGGAATGTGCTGCCCAGGGAGGTGGTGGAGTTGATGTCCCTGGAGGTGTTCAAGAACAGTCTGGATGAGTCACTTAGTGCCATGGTCTAGTTTCATAGTTTCATAGTTTCATTCAGGGTTGGAAGGGACCACAAGGATCATCCAGTTCCAACCCCCCTGCCATGGCCAGGAAAACCCCACACTAGATCAGGCTGGACAGAGCCTCATCCAGCCTGGGCTTAAACACCCCCAGGGACAGGGCCTCGACCACCTCCCTGGACAACCCATTCCAGGGTTTCACCACTCTCATGGGGAAGAACTTCCTCCTCACATCCAGCCTGAATCTCCCCACCTCCAGCTTCATTCCATTCCTCCTAGTCCTATCACTACCTGAGATCCTGAGCAGTCCTTCCCCAGCCTTCCTGTAGCCCCCTTCAGATACTGGAAGGCCACAATGAGGTCACCTGGGAGCCTTCTCTTCTGCAAACTGAACAGCCCCAGCTCCTTCAGTCTGTCCTCATAGGAGAGCAGCTCCAGCCCTCTGCTCATCCTCCTGGCCCTTCTCTGGACACCTTCCAGCACCTCCACATCCCTCTTGTAATAGGGGCTCCAGAACTGGACACAGTGCTCCAGGTGGGGTCTCACCAGGGCTGAGCAGAGGGGGAGAATCACCTCCCTTGCCCTGCTGGCCACACTTCTCCTGATGCAGCCCAGGATCTGATTGGCCTTGCGGGCTGCAAGTGCACATTGAGAGCTCCTGTTGAGCTTTTTGTCCACCAGCACCCCCAAGTCTCTCTCCTCAGGGCTACTTTCAGCAGTCCCTGCCCAGCCTGCATTTGTGCCTGGGATTGCCTCGACCCAGATGCAGGACCCTGCACTTGCTGTTATTGAACTTCATGAGGTTGGCTTGTGCCCACATCTCCAGCCTGTCAAGGTCCCTCTGACCTTGATTAGTTGATTAGTTAGAGTTGGGTGATCAGCTGGACTTGATGATCTTGGAGGTCTCTTCCAACCTGGCTGATTCTGTGAATTCTGTGAGCACATCATGTGAAATCCAAGCCAGGGCTCAAGTGTGCTGCTGACTCCAGATCACCTCCTAACCGGCACTGGTGCAGTTTATTCTTCCTTCCCAGGTCCAAGACTCTGCACTTATTCTTGTTGAACCTCATTAGGTTCCTCTCTGCCCAGCTCTCAGTGGGTCTAGGCCCAAATCCAAGCAGAGATGTAGACCTCACAAATACTCAGATTGCAGCTTGTCTGCTTACTGTCACTGCTCTCAGGCGACACCAGGGCTAAAGTGAGGGAACAAAGGACTCCTGGCTTTGAGATGCAATTGGCTGGGAGAAAAGAAACACACTGTGGGGGTTCTGGGAGTCCTTACCACACATTTATTTGTGAGTAATGGATTGCAGCCACTCCACTGTTGGTTATTCAAGGTAAAATTGAATTGAGCTGAATTTCTCTGCATGGCAGACTAGTCAACAATAGATCAACAAAATGTCCCTCCTGTGCTTTTCCTCCTTTCAAGGGTGAGCTTAACAAACAGGTATGGCAAACTGCAGCTGAAGCATGTTTCCTGCAGTTGTTGCTTCTTTCTTTGGCATGAGTTTATGACACCAACTTATGGGAAAATCTGCACTGGGACTTCCCACTTAAGCACAAGAGACTGGATGAGGCACTTGGTGCCATGGTTTAGTTGATTAGATGGGGTTGGGTGATAGGTTGGACTTGATCATCTCAAAGGTCTTTTCCAACCTGGTTAATTCTCTTCTCTTCTCTTCTCTTCTCTTCTCTTCTCTTCTCTTCTCTTCTCTTCTCTTCTCTTCTCTTCTCTTCTCTTCTCTTCTCTTCTCTTCTCTTCTCTTCTCTTCTCTTCTCTTCTCTTCTCTTCTCTTCTCTTCTCTTCTCTTCTCTTCTCTTCTCTTCTCTTCTCTTCTCTTCTCTTCTCTTCTCTTCTCTTCTCTTCTCTTCTCTCCGAACCTCTCCTCTATCCCATCCCATCCCATCCCATCCCATCCCATCCCATCCCATCCACAACTGACAGTATCTGTGGTGCAGTTCCTACCAACAGCATTAGAAGGATTTGAGGGAATGAACTCTTCCAGGGACTACTCCTGCCAAGGGTTGAATTCTAGATCTCTGGGAAATGCTGAGGCAACTCTTAAGAGAGTCACTAGTGGCAGAATTGACTTCCCATACATCAGTCATAGAGGGAGTTATCCAGCAGACAAGGCTCACAGGCTCACAGGATGTCAGGGGTTGGAAGGGACCCAAAGAGCTCATCGAGTCCAACACCCTGCCAAAGCAGGACCACAGAATCCATAGCAGGACCACAGAAGGCTTGCTCCCTGATTCCTTACACCTGCCCCCTCACCCAGGCCATCCACTGCAATTCTACAATCAGCAGTCAGTTAGATTCAGAGGAACAAAAGTTGCTGGCAGTAATAACCTCCTGTCCGTTTGCATGCACTCAGCTGTCTGTCAGCCTGGGGATCTGCTGTGGGGGTGGTGTTTAAGGATGTGGTTTAGTGGCAGTAGCTTAGCAGTAGTGGTGAGATTGTAAGCTCTTGCTGAGTGGTTGGACTTGATGATCTCAAAGGCCCATTCCAGCCTCCACAGTTCTTATATTCTTGTACTCATGCTTTGTAAAATGTCCTTATTTATAGCAGGAAACAAACAGAAGCCCAGCCCTTAAAACCAGTTTAGAACAAAGGTTCCCAAAAGCACTGGCACAGGCTGCCCAGAGAGGTTGTGGAGTATCCTGCTCTGGAGACTTTCAAAACCCATCTGGATGTGCTCCTGTGTGACCTGTGCAAGATACTATGGTCCTGCTCTGGCAGGGGGCTGGTCTCAATGATCTCTAGAGGTCCCTTCCAACCCCTAGCAACCTGTGATCCTGTGAATACATAAAGCTTTTTGCCACCCATGAATGGCTGCTGGACATAGCCTGGCCAAGGGACCACTTCCAGCAGTCAAATGTAGCCTGACCAGAGGCAGCAGCAGAGGTTACAAGTAGAGAAAGAACTGCAGTGAGATTTCATTTTCAGAGAGCTCCCAGTAGGATGAACATGCCTTTCATTTTATTTTCCTTCTTTTTCTTTCTTGTTTGACAAAAGGATTCCACAGGAATGGAATCTGAAACAGCCCTGAGGATAGCAGTGAGTCCTTTTGGTAAGTCATTTGATCACAGGCTCACAGGATGTCAGGGGTTGGAAGGGACCCAAATTGATCATCAAGTCCAACCCCCCTGCTAGAGCAGGACCAGAGAATCCAGCACAGGTCACACAGGAACGCATCCAGATGGGGCTGGAAAGTCTCCAGAGAAGGAGACTCCATAATCTCTCTGGGCAGCCTGTTCCAGTGCTCTGTGACCCTCACAGTGAAGAAGTTCCCCCTTGTGTTGAGGTGGAACCTCCTGTGCTGCAGCTTCCATCCATTGCTCCTTGTCCTATCCCAGAGTGCCACTGAGCAGAGGCTGTGCCCTCCCTCCTGATCCCCAGCCCTCAGATATTGATAGGCATTTATTGAATCTCCTCTAAACCTTCTCTTCTTCAGACTAAACAGCCCAGGGACTCCCAGCTTTTCCTGACAGGGCAGTGCAACAGTCCCCTATGAGGAGAGGCTGAGGGAGCTGGGGTTGCTTAGCCTGGAGAAGAGGAGACTCTTCTCAACTACCTGAAGGGAGTTGTAGACAGGCAGAGGTTGGTCTCTTCTCCCAGGCAGCCAGCACCAGAACAAGAGGACACAGTCTCAGGCTGTGCCAGGGAGGTTCAGGTTGGATGTTCAGGAAGAAGTTTTACACAGAGAGTGATTGCCCATTGGAATGGGCTGCCTGGGGAGGTGGTGGAGTCACCATCACTGGAGGTGTTTAGGAGGAGACTTGACAGGGTGCTTGGTGCCATGGGTTAGTTGATTAGATGGGTTGGATTGGTTGATGGGTTGAACACGATGATCTTGAAGGTCTCCTCCAACCTGGTTTGGTTTATTCTAAATAAATGGTTTATTCTAAATGGTTTATTCTAATCATCCTTGCAGCAATCCCCTGGACTCTCTCCAGCAGATCCCTTTCCCTCTTAAACTGGGGAGCCCAGAACTGGATGCAATATTCCAGGTGAGGTCTCACCAGGGCAGAGTAGAGGGGGAGGAGAACCACCCTGGCTCTGCTGGACACACTCCTCTTAATACACCCCAGGATCCCGCTGGCCTTCTTGACCACCAGGCCAAAGCTCTTGGCAGCCAGAGTAGGAAATCATTGTGATTCAAAAAGGGTGAACCACCAGACAGAGCTCTATTTCAACACGTGTGACATTTCACCAAGTAAATCTTTATTGTTCCCTGCCACCTAATGGTGCACCTGAAAAATGACAAACCAGGAAGAGAATTCTCAAGCTCCCCTAGTAGTTCTAAGGAGACCTTGATGTGTATTCAAATGTAAATAGGTATTGCAGTATCTGAAAGGGGCCTGCAAGAAAGCTAGAGAGCAACTTTTTAGGGTGTCAGGGAGTGATAGGACTGGGGGGAATGGAACAAAACTAGAAATGGGTAGATAAAGCTTGGATGTCAGGAAGAAGTTGTTCCCCATGAGGGTGGTGAGAGCCTGGCAGAGGTTGCCCAGGGAGGTGGTGGAAGCCTCCTGCCTGGAGGTGTTTGCAGCCAGGCTGGACGTGGCTGTGAGCAACCTGCTGTGGTGTGAGGTGTCCCTGCCCATGGCAGGGGGGTTGGAACTGGCTGAGCCTTGAGGTCCCTTCCAACCCTGACAATTCTATGATCCCCTGTGCCATAGTTTCCAGGTGTGGTAGGTTTGTGAACTGCTCCATCCCTGTCCCTTTGGGAAATAGTAGGAAAATGGTAAGGAAAATGATCTGGACTAATATCCTACCACAGCTGTTCCTGAACTCCAGAATAGACTAGACTAGACTAGACTAGACTAGACTAGACTAGAATAGAATAGAATAGAATAGAATAGGATAGAATAGAATAGGATAGGATAGAATAGGATAGACCAGGTTGGAAGAGACCTTCAAGATCATTGAGTCCAACCTATCATCCAACACCACCTAAACAACTAACCCATGGCACCAAGCACCTCATCAAGTCTCCTCCTGAACACCTCCAGTGATGGTGACTCCACCACCTCCTCAGGCAGCCCATTCCAATGGTGCTTGGTGCCATGCTTTAGTTGATCAGGTGGTGTTGGATGATAGGTTGGACAGGATGATCTTGAAGGTCTCTTCCAACCTGGTCTAATCTATTCTAAACTGATGTCTCCATACTTAGAATCACAGAACCATAGAATTGTTAGGGTTGGAAGGGACCTCAAGGCCCAGCCAGTTCCAACCCCCTGCCATGGGCAGGGACACCTCACCCTAGGATCAGGTTGCTCACAGCCACATCCAGCCTGGCCTTCAAAACCTCCAGGGATGAAGTTTCCACCACCTCTCTGGGCAACCTGTGCCACTGTCTCACCACCTTCATGGGGAAGAACTTATTCCTCACATCAAGCTGAATCTACCTATTTCTAGTTTTGTTCCATTCCCCCCACTCCTATCACTCCCTGACACCCCAAGAAGTCCCTCCCCAGCTTTCCTGTAGCCCTCTTCAGACACTGGAAAGCCACAATTAGGTCTGCTCAGAGCCTTCTCTTCTGCAGACTCAACAGCCCCAACTCCTTCAGTCTGTCCTCATAGCAGAGCAGCTCCAGCCCTCTGATCATCCTCGTGGCCCTTCTCTGGACACCTTCCAGCACCTCCAGATCCTTCCTGTAATAGGGGCTCCAGATCTGGACACAGTACTCCAGGTGGGGTCTCACCAGAGCAGAGGAGGTAATCACCTCCCTGGACCTGCTGGCTATGCTTCCCTTGATGCAGCCCAGGATGTGATTGGCTTTCTGGGCTGCAAGATCCTGATTTTTGTTTGAGCTGCAGCCCATCTTCTACAGAGAAATCTCTTTAATGTTTGAACAGGTTCTACAAAGAAACCTACTGATATTTGTAGAATGGAAGTGATGAGAATCCAGCATATACTCAGGTAAATTTTTCCTATGTTTAAATCATCCTCCAGATAAAAAGTGTGGTCCTTATTCCTTGGGCAATTTGGATTTCCTTGTAACTTTTTTTTCTTCCCCCTCCTAGAATTATAAGCTTTTCTTTCCCATGAGAGTGGTGAAGCCCTGGAATGGGTTGTCCAGGGAGGTGGTTGGGGCCCTGTCCCTGGAGGTGTTTAAGGCCAGGCTGGAGGAGGCTCTGGCCAGGCTGATGTAGTGTGGGGTGTCCCTGGCCATGGCAGGGGGGTTGGAACTAGATGATCCTTGTGGTCCCTTCCAACCCTGACTGATACTATGATACTGTAACTAGTAGCAATCATTCCCCTGCACAGGAGTCAGAGTAGAAGAGAGTTAAATCTGCTCTGTGGTTTCAACAATTAAAAGTGATTGAATTAAGCAGAGCAGATTCTCACAATTATGAAACACTGAAGTGTCTTATGAAAAAAACCCCAGCTGAACAATGTCCCTGAGGAGAGATTCTGCTTCACTTTAACATCAGGGATTACTCATAGGATTTCAAAGCAGGATTGGCTTTAACTCAAGTGTGATAATTCTGGGAAAGTGCTTAAAAGCCTAAGAAGCAGTGGGGGATGAATAAACCTTTATTTATTTAGAATAAACCAAACCAGGTTGGAAGAGACCTTTAAGATCATTGTGTCCAACCCATCAACCAATCCAACCCACCCAAACAGCTAACCCATGGCACCAAGCACCCCATCAAGTCTCCTCCTGAACACCTCCAGTGATGGTGACTCCACCACCTCCCCAGGCAGCCCATTCCAATGGGCAATCACTCTCTCTGTATAGAACTTCTTCCTAACCTCCAACCTGAACCTCCCCTAAAAAGTTAAGAGTTAGTATTCTAGACAGAAAGGAAAGTGCTGCATGATGATTGCTCAGGTGCCCAAGAAGGCCAATGGCATCCTGGCTTGGGTCAGGAATTGTGTGGCCAGCAGGAGCAGGGAAGTCATTCTGCTCTGGAGTCAGCAATGGTGAGGCACACATTGAGTCCTGTGTCCAGTTCTGGGCTCCTCCATTCAAGAAAGATGTTGAGATGCTGGAATAGTGTCCAGAGAAGGGCAACAAAGCTGGGGAGGGGTTTGGAGCACAGCCCTGTGAGGGGAGGCTGAGGGAGCTGGGGTTGCTTAGCCTGGAGAAGGGGAGGCTCAGGGGAGACCTTCTTGCTGTCTCCAACTAGCTGAAGGGAGGTTGTGGAGAGGCTGCTGCTGGTCTCTTCTCACAGGTGATTAGTGACAGAACAAGAGGGAATGGCCTCAAGCTGCCACTGGGTAGGTTTAGACTGGACATTAGGAAACATTTTTTGATGGCAAGAGTGGTCAGGGCTTGGAATGTGCTGCCCAGGGAGGTGGTGGAGTCCCCAAGCCTGGCTGTGTTTCAAGGTGGTTTGGATATGGTGCATGTGGATATTGTTCAGGAGTGACCCTTGTAGAGCAGGGTTCAGGGCTGGACTTGGTGATCCTGAGGGGTTTTTTCCAACCTGAATGTTTCTGGGAGTCTGTGAAAAGCACAATGATTAAAAAGAAGAAAAAGAAGATGAATGTGCAGTTGAAAGGGAGATTGATACACGGGGAAGAATTGACATCTGCAGGTCTTTCTATCCTTCAGAGTCACCTGCTGGGGCAGGCTTGGAGGATTTCAGACAGCTGGTCAGTGTGTCTCAGTGCCAACATGACGACAGGAAAATCTCAGTGGAAGAAAGCTCATATTTCAGCCACAGTTGTGCTGAAGAGGTGGAGCCCAGTTTGATGCAATGCTGTGCAAGGCACACTGCTATCAGCTGCTCCAGGTCAGTGGCCCAGCACTCACTAACCCAGGCAGGGCACAGAGCCACAGGCCACCCTGAGCCCAGAGATGTGTCCAGAGAAGGGCAACAAGGCTGGGGAGGGGTCTGGAACACAAAACCTATGAGGAGAGGCAGAGGGAGCTTGGGTTGCTTAGCCTGGAGGAGGCTCAGAGGAGACCTTACTGGTGTCTACAACTCCCTGAAGGGAGGTTGTAGCCAAGTGGGGGTTGGTCTCTTCTCCCAGGCACCCAGCACCAGAACAAGAGGACACAGTCTCAAGCTGTGCCAGGGGGGAAGTTTAGGCTTGATCTTGGAAAGAAGTTCTTCATAGAAAGACAGATTTGCTATTGGAAAGAGCTACCCAGGGAAGTGGTGGGGTTGACCTCCCTGGAGGTGTTTAAGAAACTGGATGAGGCACTTGGTGCCATGGGTTAGTTGATTAGATGGTGTTGGGTGATAGGTTGGACTTGATGATCTTAGAGGTCTCTTCCAGCCTGGCTGCCTCTGTGATTCTGTGAGCACATCATGTGAAATCCAAGCCAGGGGCCAAGTGTGCTGCTGACTCCAGAGGCAAATTAAGATGGGCACACCTCTTGCTCTGCATACTGCATTGCTTGACACCTGCCTAGGTTGGATGTTAGGAGGAAGTTCTATACAGAGAGAGTGATTGCCCATTGGAATGGGCTGCCTGGGGAGGTGGTGGAGTCTCCATCATTGAAGGTGTTCAGGAGGAGACTTGCTGGGGTGCTTGGTGCCATGGGTTAGTTGTTTAGGTGGTGTTGGATTGGTTGATGGGTTGGACACGATGATCTTGAAGGTCTCTTCCAACGTGGTTTATTCTATGTAGTCTACCTGCTCCCAGCAGCCTGTCCATCAAGGAGCCCGGACAGCCTCACTACACACAAACCCTTTCACAAGCACACTTGTTTCTTAGCTCCTGTTTTATCAAGCTTTTGCAAAGATAGCAATCTTTGACTGCTGAATGGCTCAGAACGCACAGAATGTTTGACAGGACCACAGAATGTTAGGGGCGGGAAGGGACCAGTCCAGGTCTCTTCCACCCGGGTTGTTTCTCTGTGGTTCTCCGAGTCCCACCGCAGCCTCTCAAGCTCCCAGCGGCCGGCGCGCCGCGCACGCCCCCACGTGCGGCCCCCGCCCGCCGAGCACGTAACCCCTGCGCCTCGCCGCCCGCTCCGCCTCCCCCAGCGTGACTTCCGCGCACGAGCAGTAAGCCTTTCCTCCCCACCCACCGCGCGACGCTTTGTGATTGGTCGACCCTCCACGCGCCGCCGGCCAGTCAGGAAGGCCGCCCGGGACCCCGCCTCTTTAGAACGCGGCGGCGGCGGCGGCGGCGGCCGCAGCGGTGGTGGTGGTCCTCGACACAGCGGCGGCGGTCCCTGACAGCGGCGGCGGCGGCCCCTGACAGCGGCGGCGGCCCCTGACAGCGGCGGCGGCCCCTGACAGCGGCGGCGATGGCGGCGCTGGGGCTGTCGCTGCGCGGGGCGCTGCCCTCCGGGGTGGCTGCGCGGCGCTGCGGGAGGCTCTGGAGCCGCCTGTCCCCGCTGCCGGCCGCGCCACGCCGGGCCGCCGCGCACTTCGCCTTCCAGCCCGACCCGGCGCCCACCGAGTACGGTAAGAGCAGGCCGGGCCGGGCTCGGTTTCGCTTTGCTGCTGGGGGGGATTTGCTCCGCCTCGCCGCTGCCTTCGGCAGCCGAGGCCCCCGCCCCCGTGGGGGCGGTGCGGAGGGAGGGAGAAGGGTGGGTGGGCTCTTCCGTCCTCCACCCCCTCGGGTCGCCCTGCCCCGCCGTCGGCCAGCCCTCAGCAGCGGGCCAGCCCCGGTCTTTGCCTGGCTCTGTTTCCCCCACTGTGCCCGCGGCGCTTCCCCCTGCGGGTGTTCCGTGACGGTCATGGGCTGAGGCTGGGAAGGTCCCCCCGGGCTGCTTCACCTCAGCCGCCTGGTTGTTGATGGAGTGCTGTATGGGCAGCCGGTGCAGGAGTTGCCGTAGGCCTATCCATCCTCTCGGACCTGCAAACTCTTGTCCTGCCCCTATCCTGGTTTAGTGTTAAAGCTTCTAGCAGTCACTTGAGAGCTTGCATCCATCCCTGCTTTTTCAGTGGCATGTGCGAGGCTGAGGCAGCTGGGGTTGTTTAGCCTGGAGAAGAGGAGGCTCAGGGGAGACCTTCTGGCTCTCTACTACTCCCTGAAGGGAGGTTGTAGCCAGGTGGGGCTTGGTCTCTTCTCCCAGGCAACCAGCACCAGAACAAGAGGACACAGTCTCAAGCTGTGCCAGGGGAGGTTTAAGCTGAAGGTTAGGGAAAAAGTTCTTCCCAGAAAGAGAAATTGGCCATTGGAATGTGCTGCCTGGGGAGGTGGTGGAGTCACCATCACTGGAGGTGTTTAGGAAGAGCCTGGATGAGGCACTTGGTGCCATGGTTTAGTTGATTAGGTGTTGTTGGGTGATAGGTTGGGCTTTATGATTACTGAGGTGATCATAAAAAAGACCAGGGAAGGTGTGGGCCCCCTCAGAAAGGAAAACGGTGACATGGTCACAAGTGCTGAGGAAAAGGCTGAGGTACTTAATAACTTCTTTACCTCAGTCTTCACTGCAAGGGCCTCTAGCCACACTCCTGATGTTATGGAAGTCAAAGCCAGGGACGGGGAGGAAGAACTGCCCATGGTAAGTGCAGATCAGGTTCGTGATCACCTGAAGAACCTGAAAGTGTTCAAGTCCATGGGACCCGACGGGATACACCCACGGGTGCTGAGAGAACTGGCAGAGGAGGTTGCTAAACCCCTCTCTATTATATTTCAAAAGTCATGGCAATCTGGTGAAGTCCCCACTGACTGGAAAAGGGGAAACATTGCCCCCATCTTCAAAAAGGGTAAGAAGGAGGAACCAGGGAACTCCAGGCCAGTCAGTCTCACCTCTGTGCCTGGAAAGATCATGGAGCAGATCCTCCTGGAGTCACTACTGGCTCAGAAGAATAGTGAAGAGGTGATTGGGAACAGTCAGCATGGCTTTGCCAAGGGCAAATCCTGCCTGACCAACCTGGTGGCCTTCTATGAGCAGATGACAACATTAATAGATGAGGGGAGAGCAACTGATGTCATTTACCTGGACCTGAGCAAAGCCTTCGACACTGTCCCGCACCACATCCTGGTCTCCAAACTGGTGACACATGGGTGTGATGGGAGACCACTAGATGATCCTTGTGGTCCCTTCCAACCCTGAATGATACTATAAGGTAATCCTCATGATCACATGGTTAAGAGTAAACACAAATCAACTGGAAACGATCAGCTCAGGGTGAAAGTTGGTCTTTTGACTTTTTTTTTTTCTGAGATGCATCTCTGCAAGTGACTCATGCTGGGTTCTCCTGGGAGAAGCCTGCCAGCTTGGTCACTAAACCTGAGAGAACTTAAGAAGCTGGGAAGGGACTTTTTAGGGTGTCAGGGAGTGATAGGACTGGGGGGGATGGAGTAAAACTAGAAATGGGTAGATTCAGATTGGATGTTAGGAAGAAGTTCTTGACCATGAGGCTGGTGAGAGACTGGCACAGGTTGCCCAGGGAGGTGGTGGAAGCCTCATGCCTGGAGGTGTTTGCAGCCAGGCTGGATGTGGCTGTGAGCAACCTGCTGTAGTGTGAGGTGTCTCTTCTCCCAGGCAATCAGCACCAGAACAAGAGGACACAGTCTCAAGCTGTGCCAGGGGAGGTTTAAGCTGGAGGTTAGGAAAAAGTTCTTTCCAGCATGAGAGATTGGCCATTGGAATGTGCTGCCCAGGGAGGTGGTGGAGTCACCATCACTGGAGGTGTTTAAAAAGAGCCTGGCTGAGGCACTTGGTGCCATGGTTTAGTTGATGAGATGCTGTTGGGTGATAGGTTGGACTGGATGGTCTCTAAGTTCTTTTCCAACCTGGTGGATTCTGTATTCTGTAAAGCTGAAACCAGTCCCATCTATCCCATAATTTCAGTTTATGCTGCAAGTGGGTCTTGGGTACTCTGAACAGGGGTGATGTGTAGGGCTGATAAGGAAGTTTGTAGTCATGTTTTGCCCCAGTGTTTCCAGAGGTGCTTTGTGTTTTGAAGCAAACATAGTGGCTAAGGCCTCTCTCTTGCACAGGGCCAACTCAGAAGATGAATCTCTTCCAGTCCATAACAAGTGCCTTGGACAATGCTTTAGCCAAAGACCCAACTGCAGGTATGTTGTATTCTGTCAGTGGCTTTGGCTTTGTGTGAACTACTTTGTGCTTTGCCTCTTTGTGTCCATGATTAAATGTCTTTCTGGGAGCCTTTGGAGTGGCCTCAAGTCATTGCTACACTTGGGTCCCTAACAAGGCTTCAAAATGTGTTGTGTTCATGGTGTATTAATGGATTATATTGTTATACTGGATTATAATATGGTATATAATATATAGGCATGATATATAATCCATTCTTTATAATGGATTGTAGATAATTGTGTTGTATTAATGGATTGTATTGTATTATTATATTATTAATGAGTTGTGTTATTCAGTTTTGTATTAATGGTTTATTAGTGGATTATATCAATATATACAAGGCAGAGAGGGACCTGGGGGTGCTGGTTGATGGTAGGATGAACATGAGCCTGCAGTGTGCCCAGGCAGCCAAGAGGGCCAATGGCATCCTGGCCTGCATCAGGAAGAGTGTGGCCAGCAGGAGCAGGGAGGTCATTCTGCCCCTGGACACTGCACTGGTTAGGCCACACCTCGAGTCCTGTGTCCAGTTCTGGGCCCCTCAGTTTAGGAAGGAGGTTGACTTGCTGGAACGAGTCCAGAGAAGGGCAACAAAGCTGGGGAGGGGTTTGGAACACAGCCCTGTGAGGAGAGGCTGAAGGAGCTGGGGTTGCTTAGCCTGGAGAGGAGGAGGCTCAGGGGTGACCTTCTTGCTCTCTACAACTACCTGAAGGGAGGCTGTAGACAGGCAGAGGTTGGTCTCTTCTCCCAGGCAAGCAGCAGCAGAACAAGAGGACACAGTCTCAGGCTGCACCAGGGGAGGTTTAGGCTGGATATTAGGAAGAAGTTCTATACAGAGAGTGATTGCCCATTGGAATGGGCTGCCCAGGGAGGTGGTGGAGTCCCCATCACTGGAGGTGTTGAGGAGGAGACTTGCTGGGGTGCTTGGTGCCATGGGTTAGTTGATTAGGTGGTGTTGGATGATGGGTTGGGCACAATGATCTTGAAGGTCTCTTCCAACCTGGTCTATTCTATATGCTCTAAGATATGCTTTTCTGTACTAGCTGAGTGTATTTTGCTTGAAAGTTGGGACAGGAGAACACTTTGCTGAGAGGGGATTTAATCAATGTTTATAAAGACCTGAGGGCTGGGGGTCAGGAGGGAGGGGACAGGCTTTAAATGCAAACCTTAGCTTTTAATTCCTTCAGCTCTCTGTGCTCACAAAGTGATAAGTTTTAGAGATTAAAAATCATAGAATCACAGAATTGTCAGGGTTGGAAGGGACCTCAAGGCTCAGCCAGTTCCAACGCCCCTGCCATGGGCAGGGACACCTCACACTACAGCAGGTTGCTCACAGCCACATCCAGCCTGGCTGCAAACACCTCCAGGCAGGAGGCTTCCACCACCTCCCTGGGCAACCTGTGCCAGGCTCTCACCACCCTCATGGAGGAGAATTTCTTCCTAACATCCAATCTGATGTTTTCAATCTGATGTCCCATTTCTAGTTTTGCTCCATTCCCCCCAGCCCTATCACTCCCTGACAACCTGAAAAGTCCCTCCCCAGCTTTCTGGTAGCCCCTTCAGATACTGGAAGGCCACAATTAGGTCTCCTTGGAGCCTTCTCTTCTCCTGACTGAACAGCCCCAGCTCCAGCCATTCTCTAAGGTCCCTCCCAACCTAGGCCATGCTATAACTTTCCTTCCAGTGTCTGAAGGGGGCCTACAGGAAGGCTGGGGAAGAACTGTCAGGATCTCAGGAGTGATAGGACTAGGGGGAATGGAATGAAGCTGGAGGTGGGGAGATTCAGGCTGGAGGGGAGGAGGAAGTTCTTCCCCATGAGAGTGGTGAGACCCTGGAATGGGTTGTCCAGGGAGGTGGTTGGGGCCCTGTCCCTGGAGGTGTTTAAGCCCAGGCTGGCTGAGGCTGTGGCCAGGCTGATGTAGTGTGGGGTGTCCCTGCCCATGGCAGGGGGGTTGGAACTAGCTGATCCTTGTGGTCCCTTCCAACTCTGACTGATACTATGATACTATGATAACTCCTCAGTAAGTCTTGGAATTAGTTATATTCATTTAGATTTAGATATTGTGATATGACAGAGTATTGCAGAGGAACAAAGTTGAAAGCACAGCTGATTCAGTTTCAGGAGTTCTCTTCTGAGACAAAGCTCTGCTGCTCTGCTGATTCCTCATTAGCTTTGGTTCTTGCTAAAGGGTTTTTCAGGGGTGACCTCATTACTGTTTATAAAGAAGGACCTCAGGGAACTGCTTGAAAGAGTCCAGCACAGAACCACAAAAATGCTGAAGGGAGTAGAACATCTTCCTTAGGAGGAGAGACTGAGGAGCTGAGGGCTCTGTAGCTTGGAGAGGAGGACAGTGAGAGGTAGCTTCATTCATGTTGTTAAGGATGTGCAGGGTGAGTGCCCAGAGGCTGGAGTCAGGCTCTGCTGGGGGATGCACAATGCCAGCACAAGGGGCAATGGTGGAAGCTGAGGCAGAGGAAGTGCCATGGAAACAGGAGGAAGAATTTGTTCCCTGTGAGGGTGAGAGAAGCCTGGAAGAGGCTGCCCAGGGAGGTTGTGGTGTCTCCCTCTCTGGAGATACTCAAGAGCAGCCTGGATGTGTTCCTGTGTGATCTGCTCTAGGTGATGCTGCTCTGGCAAGGGGGTTGGACTGGATGAGCTTTCAAGGTCCCTTCTGGCCCCTAACATTCTGTGATTCTTTATTTCATAGTTTCATAGTTTCATTCAGGGTTGGAAGGGACCACAAGGATCATCTAGTTCCAACCCCCCTGCCATGGGCAGGGACACCCCACACTACATCAGCCTGGCCAGAGCCTCAGCCAGCCTGGGCTTAAACACCCCCAGGCATGGGGCCTCGACCACCTCCCTGGACAACCCATTCCAGGGCTTCACCACTCTCATGGGGAAGAACCTCCTCCTCATATCCAGCCTGAATCTCCCCACCTCCACCTTCATTCCATTGCCCCTAGTTCTATCACTACCTGAGATCCTGAGCAGTCCCTCCCCAGCCTTCCTGTAGCCCCCTTCAGATACTGGAAGGCCACAATGAGGTCACCTGGGAGCCTTCTCTTCTCCAGACTGAACAGCCCCAACTCCTTCAGTCTGTCCTCATAGGAGAGGTGCTCCAGCCCTCTGCTCATCCCTGTGGCCCTTCTCTGGACACCTTCCAGCACCTCCACATCCCTCTTGTAATAGGGGCTCAGGACTGGACACAGTACTCCAGATGGGGTCTCACCAGGGCTGAGTAGAGGGGGAGGATCATTAGTCTGTGTGTGAGAAATGCTTAGGTCTAGAGAAATCCTGAAGTAAACTGAAATGTTAGGTGCTGCTACTTGTCTCAGTGTCTTGACTTTTGAACCATGTGCTTTGCAGTAATAATAGCCTCCTCTGCTGCTATTTTTCAGTGATATTTGGTGAAGATGTGGCCTTTGGTGGAGTCTTCAGGTGTACAGTTGGCTTGAGAGACAAGTATGGTAAGGTAACTCTTCAATCTGACGCTCTTTTCATGTTGCCATCTCTTTTCTGTTCTACCCATCTGTGGCTTGTGGGAGAAGATAAGAACATGGGCAAGAAAAGCCTTGTCAGTGGACTTCTCTTTTCCTTCCTGGCCTTGGAAACAGGAAGAGCTATGATCTTATTACCATTTATGTAAGCTTTCAAAACTTGCTGACATGACCTGAAGGGAGGTTGGAGCAAGCATTGGACAGCCTCTTCTCCTTGGTGACAGGCAGCAGGACGAGGGGAAATGATTTGAAGCTGCAGCAGGGGAGGTTCAGGCTGGATGCTAGGAAATACTTCTTCACAGGGGAGGTTCTCAAACGTTGGAATGGTCTGCTCAGGGCAGTCGTGGAGTCACTGGCCCTGGAGGTGTTTAAGCAGTGTGTGGACATAGTATCATAGTATCAGTCAGGGTTGGAAGGGACCACAAGGATCCAACCCCCCTGCCATGGGCAGGGACACCCCACACTACATCAGCCTGGCCACAGCCTCAGCCAGCCTGGGCTTAAACACCTCCAGGGACAGGACCCCAACCACCTCCCTGGACAACCCATTCCCAGGGCTTCACCACTCTCATGGGGAAGAACTTCCTCCTCCCCTCCAGCCTGAATCTCCCCACCTCCAGCTTCATTCCATTCCCCCTAGTCCTATCACTCCCTGAGATCCTGAGCAGTCCCTCCCCAGCCTTCCTGTAGCCCCCTTCAGATCCTGGAAGGCCACAATGAGGTCACCTTGGAGCCTTCTCTTCTGCAGACTGAACAGCCCCAACTCCTTCAGTCTGTCCTCATAGGAGAGGTGCTCCAGCCCTCTGCTCATCCTCCTGGCCCTTCTCTGGACACCTTTCAGCACCTCCAGATCCCTCTTGTAATAGGGGCTCCAGAACTGGACATGGGTTAGGATTGACCCTAAAATGGTTTGAGGGTTGGATTGTGCTGGATGGTCTTGGAGGTCTCTTCCAGATGGTTGTTTTCTGTGACTGCAAGAATCTGCTGTTTCTTCAACTACCTTCATTGATATAGCTGCTTCCAATCACAGAATGATTGAGGCTGGGAAAGTTCTGAGATCATCAAGTCCAGCCTATGAGCTAACAGCACCACAGTGACTAAACCATGTCTCTAAGTGCCACATCCAAGCTTTTCTTAAAGACCTTCAGGGATGGCAGCTCCACCACCTCCCTGGGCAACCTGTGCCAGTCTCTCACCACCCTCATGGTGAAAAACTTCTTCCTCACATCCAATCTGAACCTACCCATTTCTAGTTTTGTTCCATTCCCCTCAGTCCTATCACTCCCTAACACCCTCAAAAGTCCCTCCCCAGCTTTCTTGGAGCCCACTTCAGATACTGGAAGGCCACAATTAGGTCTCCTCAGAGCCTTCTCCTCTCCAGACTGAACAGCCCCAACTCTTTCAGTCTGTCCTCATAGCAGAGCAGCTTCCAGCCCTCTGCTCATCCTCGTGGCCCTTCTCTGGACATGTTCCAGCACCTCCAGATCCTTCCAGTGATAGGGGCTCCAGAACTGGACAAAATACTCCAGGTAGGTTCTCACCAGAGTGGAGTAGAGAGGGAGAATCACCTCCCTCGACCTGCTGGTGGTGCTTCTCTTCACAGTCTCACAGTGTAACTAAGGTTGGAAGAGACCTCGAGGATCATAGAGTCCAGCCTGTCACCACAGACCCCATGACTAGACCATGGCACCAAGTGCCACATCCAATCCCCTCTTGAACACCTCCAGGGATGGTGAATCCACCACCTCCCTGGGCAGCACATTCCAATGACCAATGACTCTCTCAGTGAAGAACTTTCTCTGCACCTTGAGTCTAAACCTCCCCTGGCGCAGCTTGAGACTGTGTCCTCTTGTTCTGGTGTTGGTTGCATGGAAGAAGAGACCAACCCCTTCCTGGCTACAACCTCCCTTCAGGTAGTTGTAGAGGGCAATGAGGTCTTCCCTGAGCCTTCTCTTCTCCAGACTAAACAATCCCAGCTCCCTCAGCCTCTCCTCACAGGGCTGTGCTCAAGGCCTCTCCCCAGCCTTGTTGCCCTTCTCTGGACACCTTCAAGTGTCTCAATGTCCTTCTTAAACTGAGGGGCCCAGAACTGGACACAGGACTCAAGGTGTGGCCTAATCAATGCAGAGTATAGGGCACAATGACCTCCCTGCTCCTGCTGGCCACACTCTTCCTGATGCAGGCCAGGATGCCATTGGCCCTCCTGGCTGCCTGGGCACACTGCTGGCTCATATTCAGCCTACCATCAACCAGCACCCCCAGGTCCCTCTCTGTTTGGCAGCTCTCAGCCACTCTGACCCCAGCCTGTAGCTCTGCATGGGGTTGTTGTGGCCAAAGTGCAGCCGCTGGGACTTGGACTTGTTGAATGCCATCCTGTTGGACTCTGCCCATCTGTCCAGTCGGTCGAGGTCCCCCTGCAGAGCCTTTCAAATGAAGGCAGTCTCTGAAATACAAGTTTAGCCAGAAAGAGAAGCCTGAAGATTAAGTGAATGTAGGAGTCATTCACATAATCACCATACAGCTTTGGAACAGAGAAAACATGACACAGATGTCTTGGCTTCTTTGATCACTGATAGTGAAATCATGTAGCAAACAGGCAGTGGCTGAAGAAGGAATGGCAGAGATGGACTAGAGGATGTACTGCACATACAGTTACAGTGCTGAGGGGAACCAGGAAAGACTGAAAACCTCCACATAGAGGCAATCTAACATTTTGAGAGGAGGGTGGCTGTCCATCAGAGATATCTTAGGTGAAATAATTTCTGGCTGCAGTGCCTGTTTTATGCAGTGGCCAGAGTCCATGTAAAATAATAAAGCATTCCAAATAGAGTCAAGGAACCTCCTGGACCTTACCTCTGCAGGGAAGGTTAGGTACACCTAGTGATTGCTCAGGTTGCCCAGGGAGGTGGTGAAATCCTCATCCCTGGAAGCTTTTAAGGCCAGGCTGGATGTGGCTGTGAGCAACCTGCTGTAGTGTGAGGTGTCCCTGCCCATGGCAGGGGGGTTGGAACTGGCTGAGGCTTGAGGTCCCTTCCAACCCTGACAATTCACCAAGGGCAAATCCTGCCTGACCAGCCTGGTTGCCTTCTATGAGCAGTTGACAACATTAATAGCTGAGGGACGAGCAGCTGATGTTGTTTGCCTGGGCCTGAGCAAAGCCTATGACACTGTCCCACACCACATCCTGGTCTCCAAACTGGTGACACATGGGTTTGATGGGTGGACCACTAGATGGATAAGGAACTGGCTTGATGGCCGCACCCAAAGAGTGGCTGTCCATGGCTCCATGTCCCAGTGGAGGCCAGGCACAAGCAGAGTCCCTCAGGGATCAGTCCTGGGACCTGTCTTGTTCAACATCTTTGTGGGTGCCATGGACAGTGGCATTGAGTGCACCCTCAGCAAGTTTGCTGATGGCACCAAGCTGTGTGGTGCAGCAGACAGGCTGGAGGGAAGGGAGGCCATCCAGAGGGACCTGGACAGGCTGGAGAGGTGGGCACAAGCCAACCTCATGAAGTTCAATAAGAGCAAGTGCAGGGTCCTGCATCTGGGTGGAGGCAATCCCAGGCACAAATGCAGGCTGGGCAGGGACTGGCTGGAAAGTAGCCCTGAGGAGAGAGACTTGAGGGTGCTGGGGGAGGAGAAGCTCAACAGGAGCTCTCAGTGTGCACTTGCAGCCCAGAAAGCCAACCAGATCCTGGGCTGCATCAGGAGAAGTGTGGCCAGCAGGGCAAGGGAGGTGATCCTCCCTCTCTACTCAGCTCTGGGGAGACCCCACCTGGAGTACTGCCTCCAGTTCTGGAGCCCCTATGACAAGAGGGATGTGGAGGTGCTGGAAGGTGTCCAGAGAAGGGCCAGGAGGATGAGCAGAGGGCTGGAGCTGCTCTGCTGTGAGGACAGACTGAAGGAGTTGGGGCTGTTCAGTCTGGAGAAGAGAAGGCTCCAAGGTGACCTCATTGTGGCCTTCCAGTATCTGAAGGGGGCTACAGGAAGGCTGGGGAGGGACTGCTCAGGATCTCAGGGAGTGATAGGACTAGGGGGAATGGAATGAAGCTGGAGGTGGGGAGATTCAGGCTGGAGGGGAGGAGGAAGTTCTTCCCCATGAGAGTGGTGAAGGCCTGGAATGGGTTGTCCAGGGAGGTGGTCGAGGCCCTGTCCCTGGAGGTGTTTAAGGCCAGGCTGGCTGAGGCTGTGGCCAGGCTGATGTAGTGTGGGGTGTCCCTGGCCATGGCAGGGGGGTTGGAACTAGCTGATCCTTGTGGTCCCTTCCAACCCTGACTGATACTATGATACTGTGAATTCTTTGGCTCTCCTTGCTCCATTCCCCTTCAGCATTTAACATTCACATGTGCTGATGTAAAATATGATAGAGTGAGGATTTTTTTTCCCCCTCCTCTCTCCTCAGAGAAGGAAGTTTCTGGTTTTGGTTTGGTTGTGGGTTTATTGTTGTTGTTTGGGTTTTATTATTTGGTTGGTGATAGTAAGTATAGATAACATTCTTCATATCTTGAGGCAGCAATGTGCTCTTGTGGCCAAGAAGGCCCATGCCAATCTGGAGTGGATTAGAAGGGCTATGGTTAGTGGGTCCAGAGAGGTTCTTCCCCTCTACTCTGTCCTGGTGAGGCTGCATCAGGGATATTGTGTCCAGTTCTGGGCCCTTCAGTTCAAGAGGGACCTCAGAGAACTGCTTGTAAGAGTCCAGCACAGAGCCACAAAAATGATGAAGGGAGTGGAAGGGGTTAGGCCACACCTGGAGTCCTGTGTCCGGTTCTGGGCCCCTCAGTTTAGGAAGGAGGTTGACTTGCTGGAACGAGTCCAGAGAAGGGCAACAAAGTTGGTGAGGGGTTTGGAACACAGCCCTGTGAGGAGAGGCTGAGGGAGCTGGGGTTGCTTAGCCTGGGGAAGAGGAGGCTCAGGGGGGACCTTATCACTCTCTACAACTACCTGAAGGGAGGTTGTAGCCAGGCAGAGGTTGATCTCTTCTCCCAGGCAGCCAGCACCAGGACAAGAGGACACAGTCTCAGGCTGCACCAGGGGAGGTTTAGGCTGGAGGTTAGGAAGAAGTTGTATACAGAGAGAGTGATTGCCCATTGGAATGGGCTGCCTGGGGAGGTGGTGGAGTCCCCATCCCTGGAAGTGTTCAGGAGGAGACTTGATGGGGTGCTTGGTGCCATGGGTTAGTTGTTTAGGTGGGTTGGATTGGTTGATGGGTTGGACACGATGATCTTGAAGGTCTCATCCAACCTGGTCTGATCTGATCTCTATTCTATTCTATTCTATTCTATTCTATTCTATTCTATTCTATTCTATTCTATTCTATTCTATTCTATTCTATTCTATTCTATTCTATTCTATTCTATTCTATTCTATTCTATTCCTTATGAGGAGAGCCTGAGGGAGCTGAGGGCTCTGGAGCTTGGAGAGGAGAAGACTGAGAGATGACCTCATTGCTGTTGATAAAGATGTGCAGGGTGAGTGCCCAGAGGCTGGAGCCAGGCTGTGCTGGGTGATGCCCAATGCCAGGACAAGGGGCAGTGGTAGAAGGTGAGGCATAGGAAGTTCCATGGAAACAGGAGGAAAAATAATTTCCCTGTGAGGGTGACAGAGCCCTGGAAGAGGCTGCCCAGGGGGGTTGTGGAGTCTCCCTCTCAGGAGATACTCAAACCCCACCTGGATGTGTTCCTGTGTGATCTGCTCTAGGTGATGCTACTCTGGCAGGGGGTTTGGACTGGATGAGCTTTGGAGGTCCCTTCCAGCCCCTAGCACTCTGTGATTCTGTATTTTTCTTTCTTATTTTTGTTTTTCCCCTTGGTAGTGTTTTTTTTCTTGCAGATATTCACTAGGTGGCAGCCTGTGCCTGGCAGTAGCTGTTATGATTAATTTTGATACAAACTGATGGAATAGTATCACAGAATCAGTCAGGGTTGGAAGGGACCACAAGGATCAGCTAGTTCCAACCCCCCTGCCATGGCCAGGGACACCCCACACTACATCAGCCTGGCCAGAGCCTCAGCCAGCCTGGCCTTAAACACCTCCAGGGACAGGGCCCCAACCACCTCCCTGGACAACCCATTCCAGGGCTTCACCACTCTCATGGGGAAGAACTTCCTCCTCCCCTTCAGCCTGAATCTCCCCACCTCCAGCTTCATTCCATTCCCCCTAGTCCTATCACTCCCTGAGATCCTGAGCAGTCCCTCCCCAGCCTTCCTGTAGTCCCCTTCAGATACTTGAAGGCCACAATTTGGTCACCTGGGAGCCTTCTCTTCTGCAGACTGAACAGCCCCAACTCCTTCAGTCTGTCCTCACAGGAGAGGTGCTCCAGCCCTCTGCTCATCCCTGTGGCCCTTCTCTGGACACCTTCTAGTACCTCCACATCCCTCTTGTAATAGGGGCTCCAGAACTGGAGGCAGTACTCCAGGTGGGGTCTCCCCAGAGCTGAGCAGAGGGGGAGGATCACCTCCCTTGCTCTGCTGGCCACACTTCTCCTGATGCAGCCCAGGATCTGATTGGCTTTGTGGGCTGCAAGTGCACACTGAGAGCTCCTGTTGAGCTTCTCCTCCCCCAGCACCCCCAAGTCTCTCTCCTCAGGGCTGCTTTCCAGCCAGTCCCTGCCCACAAAAGGCTTGGATGTTGCACTTGAAGCCATGGTTTAGTTGTCAGCAGGTGTTAGGTATTAGGTCATAGGTTGGGCTTGATGGTCTCTGAGGTCTTTCCCAACCTGGTGATTCTATGATTCTATGTTTATGCCTATAGATCTTAGTCAACCTCTGGTATAGGTGATTCCAGTTTCCTGGCATTGCTCTCCTGCTCATCACAGGCTCACAGGATGTTAGGGGTTGAAAGGGACCTTCAAAGATCATCAAGAATAAGCCCCCTGCCAGACCAGGACCACAGAATCCAGCACAGGTCACACAGGAACACATCCAGATGGGTCTTGGAAGTCTCCAGAGAAGGAGACTCCACACCCTCTCTGGGCAGCCTTTTGCAGTGCTCTGTGACCCTCACAGTGAAGAAGTTCCCCCTTGTGTTGAGGTGGAAACTCTTCTGCTGTAGTTTTATCCACTGCTCCTTGTCCTATCCCAGGGTGCAAGTGAGCAGAGCCTGTCCCCTCCCTCCTGACCCCCAGCCCTCAGATCCCATCTCAGTCTTCTCTGATAGGTAGTGATGAGCTTGTCTTACAACAGCTTGTGGTGATAGGAGTGGGGATTGAAGCTTGAAGAGGGAAGATTTAGATTGGATGTTAGAAAGGAATTCTTTACAGTGAAGGTGATGAGACACTGGAACAGGCTGCCCAGGAGGGTTGTGGACCTCCCCCTGCATGGAAGAGTTCAGTCAGGAGAAGAGAAGGCTCCGAGGTGACCTAATTGTGGCCCTCCAGGATCTGAAGGGGGCCTACAGGAAGGCTGGGGAGGGACTGCTCAGGATCTCAGGTAGTGATAGGACTAGGGGGAATGGAATGAAGCTGGAGGTGGGGAGATTGAGGCTGGAGGTGAGGAGGAAGTTCTTCCCCATGAGAGTGGTGAAGCCCTGGAATGGGTTGTCCAGGGAGGTGGTTGGGGCCCTGTCCCTGGAGTTGTTTAAGGCCAGGCTGGCTGAGGCTCTGGCCAGGCTGATGTAGTGTGGGGTGTCCCTGCCCATGGCAGGGGGGTTGGAACTAGCTGATCCTTGTGGTCCCTTCCAACCCAACCCATTCTATGATGGTTATTTGACTAGAAGGAGGCTCTATTTGGTTAGAGGAACCAGACTTTGCTTATAGGGACTGCTCTCACATGTTGGAATAGAAGTGGAAGTCGCTGACCTCTAGACAATAAGACAACTCCAATGTGATGGCCTGGGAGTACATAGCTAGTGGAATTTAGAATAAATAGAATAGAATAAATAGAAAACCAAACCAGGTTGGAAGAGGCCTTCAAGATCATCATGTCCAACCCATCAACCAATCCAACACCACCTAAACAACTAACCCATGGCACCAAGCACCCTGTCAAGTCTCCTCCTAAACACCTCCAGTGATGGTGACTCCACCACCTCCCCAGGCAGCCCATTCCAATGGGCAATCACTCTCTCTGTGTAAAACTCTCCTGACCTCCAGCCTGAACCTCCCCTGGCACAGCCTGAGACTGTGTCCTCTTGTTCTGGTGCTGGCTGCCTGGGAGAAGAGACCAACCTCTGCCTGTCTACAACCTCCCTTCAGGTAGTTGTAGAGAGTGATAAGGTCACCCCTGAGCCTCCTCTTCTCCAGGCTAAGCAGCCCCAGCTCCCTCAGCCTCTCCTCACAGGGCTGTGTTCCAAGCCCCTCACCAACTTCGTTGCCCTTCTCTGGACTCGTTCCAGCAAGTCAACCTCCTTCCTAAACTGAGGGGCCCAGAACTGGACACAGGACTCGAGGTGTGGCCTAACCAGTGCAGTGTCCAGGGGCAGAATGACCTCCCTGCTCCTGCTGGCCACACTCTTCCTGATGCAGGCCAGGATGCCATTGGCCCTCTTGGCTGCCTGGGCACACTGCAGGCTCATGTTCATCCTACCATCAACCAGCACCCCCAGGTCCCTCTCTGCCTGGCTGCTCTCACATCCTGTCCCTCAGGAGCCCTGAACTGACTCCCCAAAGCATTAGCTGAGCTATCAAAGCTGTCCTCTGTGGAGGTGCAGCAGAAATGCTTTGGGCAGCAGTTGCTCTTTTGGAAGGAAGTTGCTGGTGTGGTTCTTTTGTGGCTGTTTGGGCTCCACTGGGTGACAGCAGAGAGAACAAGGAGAGAGGTTTCCTCCCGTCTGGATTAATGCTCTGTCACCATTTAGAGGGGTGTAAGGGTCATGGCTATTGTGTTGGTTTCTTTTAGTGGTTCTGTTTGGTCTCTGCTGCTACTCTTTGTGTTTGCCAGTGCTTCCAGAGACGTGGTTCCCTCATACAAAGTCAATTAGGCCAGGCTGCCTTTCATGAGCTTTGTCTGTAACACTGCCTAATATGTTTCTGGAGGGAAGTTTGCTGCCTTTGTTAGCAGTGGGGTGTTGACTGTTGGCTTGTGGCATGCTTTTGTCCCTGAGTCCTTTCAATTGTGCTGCTGTGCAGCCAGTAATTGCTTCTTTCCTGAGTGGACTCTTGGTGAAATGAGACTCAGCAGCACTCCCATGTGTAGGATGCACCAAACTCAATCTGAAATCATTTCCTTTCATAGAATTGGCAGGGTTGGAAGGGACCTCAAGGATCAGCCAGTTCCAGCCCACCTGCCATGGGCAGGGACACCTCACACTACAGCAGGTTTAGAATAAACCATTTAGAATAAACCAAATCAGGTTGGAAGAGACCTTCAAGATCATCACATCCAACCCATCAACCAATCCAACCCACCTAAACAACTAACCCATGGCACCAAGCACCCCAGCAAGTCTCCACATCCAGCCTGGCTGCAAACAGCTCCAGGCATGAGGCTTCCAGCACCTCCCTGGGCAGCCTGTGCCAGGCTCTCACCACCTTCATGGGGAACAACTTCTTCCTAACATCCAATCTGAATCTACCCATTTCTAGTTTTGTTCCATTCCCCCCAGCCCTATCACTCCCTGACACCCTCAAAAGTCCCTCCCCAGCTTTCTTGGAGCCCCCTTCAGATACTGGAAGGCCACAAGAAGGTCTCCTTGGGGCCTTGTCTCTTCCCTACTGAACAGCCCCAACTCCTTCAGTCTGTTCTCACAGGAGAGCAGCTCCAGCCCTCTGCTCATCCTCGTGGCCCTTCTCTGGACACCTTCCAGCACCTCCAGTTCCTTCCTGTGATAGAGGCTCCAGAACTGGACACAGTGCTCCAGGCGGGGTCTCACCAGAGCAGAGCAGAGGGGGAGAATCACCTTCCCTGACCTGCTGGCTCTGCTTTCAGGCAATTCTGAGCAGCACACATGGCTGGAGATATTCAACCAGGCAGGCAATAGCAAAAAGGGAATGAACAGCTTAAATTTTTTCTCCTTACTAATCTGTCATAGCTAAATTTGGTCTTCTCAGGTAGAGCAGAAAGGGTGCTCATGTAACATGAAATTTGTAGGGTTTAATGCCCTCTTCTGTTGGAGTTTATAGGCTGCTTTTAGAAGTAATCCTTCACGTGCTCAATCATTTTAATGCAGTTAGTGGTGTAGATAAAATGCCCAATGACAGGACCAAGGGGAATGGGGGGAAGCTGAGGCACAGGAAGTTCCCTGTGAACATGAAGAAGAATTCTGTTCACTGTGAGAGTGATGGAACCCTGGAACAGGCTGCCCAGGGGGGTTGTGGAGTCTCCCTCTCTGGAGATACTCAAGATCCATGTGGATGTGTTCCTGTGTGATCTGCTCTAGGTGATGCTGCTCTGGCAGGGGGGTTGGACTGGATGAGCTTTGGAGGTCCCTTCCAGCCCCTAACCTCCTGTGACTCTGTGAGAATTGGTAGGATGGTTTTTAACCTTCTAAACCTTCTGTGAAAAAAAGCAAAGTGAGAAGTAGAGAGGGAACAGATTGCAATCATTCATTAGCTGTCAGAGGAGCTGGCCAAGCCACTATCCATGATTTTCCAGCAGTCCTGGCTCACTGGAGATGTCCCAGAGGACTGGAAGCTGGCCAACGTGGTGCCCATCCATAAGAAGGGCCAGTTGGATGAGCCAGGGAATTACAGGCCTGTCAGCCTGACCTCAGTGCCAGGCAAGATCATGGAACAGGTCATCCTGAGTGCATTAACACAGCACTTAGAGGATGGCCAAGGGATCAGGCCCAGCCAGCATGGATTTAGGAAGGGCAGGTCCTGCCTGACCAACCTGATCTCCTTCTATGATCAGGTGACTGCCTGGTGGATGTGGGGCAGGCTGTGGATGTAGTCTACCTGGACCTCAGCAAGGCCTTTGACACCGTCCCCCATAGCAAACTCCTGGCCAAGCTGTCAGCCCATGGCTTGGACAGCAGCACTCTGAGCTGGGTTAGGAACTGGCTGGAGGCTGAGCCCAGAGAGTGGTGGTGAATGGTGTCACATCCAGCTGGCAGCCAGGCACCAGTGGTGTGCCCCAGGGAGCAGTGCTGGGCCCTGTGCTCTTTAACATCTTTATTGATGATCTGGATGAGGGCATTGAGTCCATCATCAGTAAATTTGCTGATGACACCAAGCTGGGGGCAGGAGTTGATCTGCTGGAGGGTGAAGAGGCTCTGCAGAGGGACCTGGACAGGCTGGACAGATGGGCAGAGTCCAAGGGCAGGAGATTGAGCACATCTAAGTGCCAGGTTCTGCACATTGGCCACAACAACCCCATGCAGTGCTACAGGCTGGGGTCAGAGTGGCTGAGAGCAGCCAGGCAGAGAGGGACCTGGGGGTGCTGGTTGATGGTAGGCTGAACATGAGCCTGCAGTGTGCCCAGGCAGCCAAGAGGGCCAATGGCATCCTGGCCTGCATCAGGAAGAGTGTGGCCAGCAGGAGCAGGGAGGTCATTCTGCCCCTGTACACTGCACTGGTTAGGCCACACCTGAGTCCTGTGTCCAGTTCTGGGCCCCTCAGCTTAGGAAGGAGGTTGACTTGCTGGAACGAGTCCAGAGAAGGGCAACAAAGTTGGGGAGGGGCTTAGAACACAGCCCTGTGAGGAGAGGCTGAGGGAGCTGGGGTTGCTTAGCCTGGAGAAGAGGAGACTCAGGGGAGACCTTATTGCTCTCTACAACTATCTGAAGGGAGGTTGTAGCCGGGTGGGGGTTGATCTCTTCTCCCAGGCAGCCAGCACCAGGACAAGAGGACACAGTCTCAGGCTGCACCAGGGGAGGTTCAGGCTGGAGATCAGGAGGAAGTTTTACACAGAGAGAGTGATTGCCCATTGGAATGGGCTGCCTGAGGGAGGTGGTGGAGTCACCATCACTGGAGGTGTTGAGGAGGAGACTTGCTGGGGTGCTTGGTGCCATGGGTTAGTTGTTTAGGTGGGTTGGATTGGTTGATGGGTTGGGCACAATGATCTTGAAGGTCTCTTCCAACCTGCTTTGGTTTATTCTAAATAAAGATCTGTTCAATCAGCCCAGGAGGCTTTCTTGCAAACTGGAACAGTCACAGCAGAAAAGGAGAACCAAGGAAAGAAACACCACTTGAACTGAGTCCTCTGAGGGTGGGGGACTTGAACTGAATCAATGATTTTCCCTTGTGGAAACTTCCAAGCACATCAAAAAGCAACTTGAGTGAACAGCACATGAAACCACAGCTCCAGCAGGGAAATCACATCCTGATGGCAGGATGACCTAGCCACGTGAACAGTCAGCTGGATGCTTAGAAAATGATTTTATTTATGACTTCCACATTTGTTTTCCTCTGCTTTCTGCCTGCTTGACAGAATTTAGAGCTCTGAAGCACAGGGGATGTTTTGGGACAGATCAGCTGGCAAAGGGCTTGCTCTTACAGAAGAGAATACAGAATTAACCAGGTTGGGAAAGACCTCAGAGATCATCAAGTCCAACCTATCACCCAACCCCATCTAATCAACTAAACCATGGCACCAAGGTCCTCATCCAGGCTCTTCCTAAACACCTCCAGTGATGGTGACTCCACCACCTCCCTGGGCAGCACCTTCCAATGGCCAATCTCTCTTGCTGGGAAGAATTTCTTCCTAACCTCCAGCCTAAACCTGCCCTGGCACAGCTTGAGACTGTATCCTCTTGTTCTGGTGCTGCTTGCCTGGCAGAAGAGGCCAACTCCCACCTGGCTACAACCTCCCTTCAGGGAGTTGGAGAGAGCCATAAGGTCTCCCCTGAGCCTCCTCCTCTCCAGGCTAAGCAACCCCAGCTCTCTCAGCCTCTCCTCACAGGGCTGTGCCCAAGGCCTCTCCCCAGCCTTGTTGCCCTTCTCTGGACACCTTCAAGTGTCTCAATGTCCTTCTTAAACTGAGGAACCCAGAACTGGACACAGGACTCAAGGTGTGGCCTAACCAGTGTTGAGCACAGAGCAGAATGACTTCCCTGCTCCTGCTGGCCACACTGTTCCTGATGCAGGCCAGGATGCCCTTGGCCTTGCTGGCCACCTGAGCACAGCCTTCAGTGATGGAGATTCCCTGGCTTCCCTACACATACAGTCCCTGTGCAGGAGTATTCTTATAGTTTTTCTTATAGGTCAGTATTTAGAATAGAATAGGATAGACCAGGTTGGAAGTGACCTTCAACATCATCACATCCAACCTATCATCCAACACCAACCAACTGACCCATGCAACCAAGCACCCCATCCAGTCTCCTCCTGAACACCTCCAGGGATGGTGACTCCACCACCTCCCCAGGCAGCCCATTCCAATGGGCAATCACTCTCTCTGTGAAGAGCTTCTTCCTAACATCCAGTCTGAACCTCCCCTGGCACAGCCTGAGACTGTGTCCTCTTGTTCTAGTGCTGTCTGCCTGGGAGAAGAGATCAACCTCTGCCTGTCTACAACCTCCCTTCAGGTAGTTGTAGAGAGCAATAAGGTCACCCCTGAGTCTCTTCTCCAGGCTCTGGTTCTTGCAACTGAAGGATGTGGGCTAGCCACACTTGTGTACATGGCTCTTGAATTCTTAGTGAGTAAAACCTGCTTGCTTAACAGCTTTCTGTTGGGCTCAATCTCTGGTGCTCCCCTAGCATTCTATGACTCTGTGAGAAGGGGAGATTTAGAATGGGTATTAGAAAGAAAGTCTTTACAGTGAGGGTGGTGAGAGAGGAGAGGAGACCAGAGCAGGTTGGAAGAAACCTTTGAGATCATGGCATCCAACCAATCATCCAACACCACCCAACCAACTAACCCATGGCACCAAGCACCCCATCAAGTCTCCTCCTGAACACCTCCAGTGATGGGGACTCCACCACCTCCCCAGCAGCCCATTCCACTAGGAACAGGTTGCCCAGGGAGGTCATGGTTGTTCCCTCCCTGGAGGTTTTCAAGGCCAGGTTAGATGAGGCCTTGAGCAACCTGGGCTGGTGGGAGGGGTCCCTGCCTATGGCAGGGGAGATTGGGACTAGATGATCTTTAAGGTCCCTTCCAACCCAAACCCTTCTCTGAGAACAGCAGCTTGTTTTACAGCAAAGATGTTTGTTTCCCGTGTCTGATCCCCCCTAATCCCTGCTTGTTTATCTGCAGACCTTGTGTCTGAGGTGCAAACACCTGTGAGAGGTTTCAGGGAACACTTCATGCCCTGTAAATGAGTCATTTATTCACACTTTGGTACAAGAGGTGAGGTGGCTTTGTTTATTTGGCCAAGAGATGGCTGCAGCTAGCCATGCCCAGGGCACAGTAGCCCTTCTGACACTGTGGTGAGTATTTATTGGAACACAGGACTATTTTATGAGCTTGAGCTGTGCTGAACCCCTGAAGGCAACTTCTGCTGAAGTGGAATGTCTCTTCATTGCCTTTGGGGGAAAAACATGGGTGAGAAGGTAAGGTTGTCCTCAGGCTCACAGGATGTTAGGGGCTGGAAGGGACCTCTGGAAATCATTGACCACAACTCCCCTGCCAGAGCAGGGCCATAGAATCCAGTACAGCTCACACAGGAACACATCCAGACAGGCCTTGAAAGTCTCCAGAGAAGGAGACTCCACAACCTCTCTAGGCAGCCTGCTCCAGTGCTCTGGGACCCTCACAATGAAGAAGTTCTTCCTCATGCTGAGGTGGAGCCTCCTGTGCTGTAGTTTATATCCACTGCACCTTGGCCTATTCCAGGGAGCAAGTGAGCAGAGCCTGTCCCCTCCCTCCTGACCCCCAGCCCTCAGGTATTTGTTATCATTTATTAAATCCCCTCTCAGACTTCTCTGCTGAAGCCTAAACAGCCCCAGGGCTCTCAGCCTCTCCTCACAAGGCACTGCTCCAGGCCCTCAATCATCCTTGTAGCCCTCTCCAGCAGATCCCTGTCCCTCTTGAAGTGGGCAGCCCAGAACTGGATGCATTATTCCAGGTGTGGCCTCACCAGGGCAGAGTAGAGGGGGAGCAGAATCTCCCTGGCTCTGCTGGACACACTCCTCTCAATGCACCCCAGGATCCCCTTGGCCTTCTTGGCCCCCAGGGCACATTGCTGTCCCATGGAGAACTTGTTGTCCACCAGGACACCCAGGTCATTCTCCTTGGGGCTGCTCTCCAGCAGATCACCTCCCAGCCTGTGCTACTGCAATTTATTCTTCCTCCCCATGTGCAGGACTCTGCACTTCTCCATGTTGAACCTCATTAGGTTCCTCTCTGCCCAGCTCTCAGTCTGTCCAAGTCTTGCTGAATGGCCACACAGCCTTCAGGTGTCTCAGCCAAGCCTCTCAGTTTGGTATCATCAGCAAACTTGCTGAGTAGACACTCTCTCTGTCTGTCCCCTCATCAATATCATTGATGAAGATGTTGAACATGAGCAGACCCAGCACTGATCCCTGGGGGACTCAGTCTGGAGAAGAGAAGGCTCCCAGGTGACCTCATTGTGGCCTTCCAGTATCTGAAGGGGGCCTACAGGAAGGCTGGGGAGGGACTGCTCAGGATCTCAGGCAGTGATTGGACTAGGGGGAATGGAATGAAGCTGGAGGTGGGGAGATTCAGGCTGGAGGGGAGGAGGAAGTTCTTCCCCATGAGAGTGGTGAAGCCCTGGAATGGGTTGTCCAGGGAGGTGGTTGGGGCCCTGTCCTGGAGGTGTTTAAGGCCAGGCTGGCTGAGGCTCTGGCCAGGCTGATGTAGTGTGGGGTGTCCCTGCCCATGGCAGGGGGCTTGGAACTAGCTGATCCTTGTGGTCCCTTCCAACCCTGACTGATACTGTGATACTATGACTGCACTGCTTACAGCTCTCCAGCTGGACTTGGCTGCAAGTTGAATGTGGAATGTTTCATTCAGAGTTCAGAATGACTTCTTGTTGTGTATAGAGTAAATCCTAAGCAGCCTCAAGTTTGGTTCTCCTTGTTTCTTTGTGGATGGATTGAAGCAGAGAGTTCTGCAGCTTGCTTGCCTGCTTCTCCCAGAGCAGTTTTGCAAGCTGTGGATTTAGTTCTGATTCATATCAATGCCTTTGCACAGTGACATCTGGAGAATATATTCCTGACTCATTACCCAAGAGTACTTCTTTTGCTGTCATAGTATCAGTCAGGGTTGGAAGGGACCACAAGGATCATCTAGTTCCAACCCCCCTGCCATGGCCAGGGACACCCCACACTACATCAGGCTAACCAGAGCCTCAGCCAGCCTGGGCTTAAACACCTCCAGGGACAGGGCCCCAACCACCTCCCTGGACAACCCATTCCAGGGCTTCACCACTCTCATGGGGAAGAACTTCCTCCTCCCCTCCAGCCTGAATCTCCCCACCTCCAGCTTCAATCCATTCCCCCTAGTCCTCCCTGAGATCCTGAGCAGTCCCTCCCCAGATTTCTTGTAGGCCCCCTTCAGATACTTGAAGGCCACAATTAGGTCACCTCAGACCTTCTCTTCTGCAGACTGAACAGCCCCAACTCCCTCAGTCTGTCCTCATAGGTGAGGTGCTCCAGCCCTCTGCTCATCCTCGTGGCTATGTTCTAAAGCTGTTTGAGTGGAAGGTAAGGGATGTGTGTATTAACACAGGACTTGATGCTCAGTCTAGTGCCTGAGAAAGCTGCTCTAATGCACTGTAAAGGTAATTCAAGATCCACTTGCTGGGCAAGATGATGCGCTGCTGAGCTTCATCCAAGTGGAATTTTCCCCTTCAGTGAATCCTTGCAGTGCAGCTTTTGGCATGAAGGTTGTGGTAATCCAGTGCCAAGGGGGATTAAAGTTTACTAAAGATACAAGGTGGAACTGATCAGCAGAAGTAGCTTCTGCTGTCTGTATGAATCCTGGGTGGGCAAGCACACTTCAGGTACCTTCTTTCAGATGTCAGCCTTCACACCTCTCCTGGGGCTTGGGTGGATGGTATTGATTCTCCATTTCCTTGCTCAGCCCTGTGACCAGTGTGCCCTCTGTGTCATTAGTGGGACTAATTGATGATGGCTGCTGTTCCTTCTGCCCCTGAGCTTCCTGATAAGAGTGGTAATTATCAGCACTTCAGGTTGAGAAGGTGCTGCACAGATTAGCAGAGGCAGTAAAACACTCACTTTCCCTGGAGGTAATTTGCTAGAAGTCTCAAAGGGTCATAAGAGGGCTGCCCCAGTCCAATGAATTCTCTGAATTGCTTTGCAACAGAAGCACTTTGAGGAGCTGCTTCATTAGGATTTAACTTGATTCAAAGCCCATCTTGCAGTGAGCAGGCTGAGCAGCAGCTTATGCTAGGCAGTTATTATGAAAGGTCTCCTTTCCTATTAAATCAGGCAGGTTAAAAGCTGCCCTGCTGCAGAGCAGCTCCACGGAGAAAGACCTTGGAGTGCTGGTGGGCAGCAAGCTCTGTATGGGACAGCAATGTGGCCTTGTGGCCAAGAGAGCCAATGGGATCCTGGGGTGCTGCAAGAAAAGTGTGGCCAGCAGGGCTAGGGAGGTTCTGCTCCCCTCTGCTCTGCCCTGCTGAGACCACAGCTGCAATCCTCTGTCCAGTTTGGGGCTCCCCAGTTCAAGAGAGACAGAGACCTGCTGGAGAGAGTCCAAGGGAGAACCAGGAGGATGCTTAGGGGACTTGAGCATCTCCCCTGGGAAGAGAGACTGAGAGCCCTGGGGCTGTTTAGTCTGGAGGAGAGAAGGCTGAGAGGGGATCTGATCAATGTCTATCAATAGCTGAGGGCTGGGTGTCAAGTGGAGGGGGCCAAGCTCTTTTCAGTAGTGCACAGTAATAAGCCAAGGAGCAACAGGTTCAAGCTTGACCATAGAAGGTTTCACCTCTCCATGAGGAGAAACTTCTTTGCAGTGAGGGTGAGAGAGCCCTGGAGCAGGCTGCCCAGAGAGGTTGTGGATTCTCCTTCTCTTGGGACTTTCCAAACCCAGCTGGATCCATTCCAGATGCATTCATATTCAGTTGCTTGTCAATCAGAACCCCCAGGTCCCTTTCCAATCCATGAGCAGCCACTGTTGCTGTTGGCTACGTTAGGATCTTTAATACAGAAATGAAAGGGGAAGCTGCACCTTTGTCACCTAAACCAACCCCTAGTCTAGGCTGGGGAGGGACTGCTCAGGATCTCAGGTAGTGATAGGACTAGGGGGAATGGAATGAAGCTGGAGGTGGGGAGATTCAGGCTGGAGGGGAGGAGGAAGTTCTTTACCACAAGAGTGGTGAAGCCCTGGAATGGGTTGTCCAGGGAGGTGGTTGGGGCCCCATCCCTGGAGGTGTTTAAGCCCAGGCTGGCTGAGGCTCTGGCCAGGCTGATGTAGTGTGGGGTGTCCCTGGCCATGGCAGGGGGGTTGGAACTAGCTGATCCTTGTGGTCCCTTCCAACCCTGGCTTATGCTATGCCTCATCCAGGCTCTTCTTAAACGCTTCCAGTGATGGTGACTCCACCACCTCCCTGGGCAGCACATTCCAATGGCCAATCTCTCTATCTGGGAAGAACTTTCTCCTCACCTCCAGCCTAAACCTCCCCTGGCACAGCTTGAGATTGTGTCCTCTTGTTCTGGTGCTGGTTGCCTGGGAGAAGAGACCAACCCCCATCTGGCTACAACCTCCCTTCAGGGAGTTGTAGAGAGCAAGAATGATTCTTGTGGTCCCGTCCAACCCTGACTGATACTATGATAATTCCCTGTGAGAAGAGACCAGCAGCAGCCCCTCCACAACCTCCCCTCAGGTAGATGTAGACAGCAATGGGGTCTCCCCTCAGGCTCCCCTTTTTTAAGCTAACTATCCCCACCTCCTTCAGTCTCTCCTCATCAGATTGATTTTCCTCATGATCCAGCATGGAGACTCCTCCAGAGTCTTGTGGAGTTCTTGAGAGCTGGAGGCTTGGGGGAGGTGTTACCATGAGAGGAGATTGGCTCTTCCTGAAGTTAAAAGAAGGAAGGAGTGAGTTTCTTTGCAGACACTGAAATCTGAAACACTTTGTTGGTTTCTCTTTCTTCTTCTTTTTTTGTTTCCCCCCTCCGATAGCTTGGAATAAATAGAGATGATGCAGGCCAAAAAGTGGATGCATCCTAATCAGCCACATCTGTCTATAAACATGTTCTGTTAGGTTGCTATGAAACTTTTTATTCCTGGAGGATGAGAAGATGACTCTGATCTCTCTGATCTTTCAGGCTGCCTTAAAGCTGTTGCCCCCTAGCCAGAGAGGGGCAGGAGGAATTGAGTGCTCAGACTTCCAAGATTTGCAAACTCAGTCTCTTTTTGTCTAAGTAGCTCAGGGGAGGGTGGAGTCATTGTTTAAAGGTTGCTTGTAATCAAAGCCTGCATTTTCCTTGGTGTTTTTAATCCTGACAGCTGTGGGATCACAGAATCAATAAGGTTGGAAAAGACTTCAGAGGTCATCAAGTCCCACCTGTCACCCAACACCTCATGACTACTAAGCCATGGCTCCAAGTGCCACATCCAATCCCCTCTTGAAGACTTCCAGTGATGGTGACTCCACCACCTCCCTGGGCAGCACATTCCAATGGCCAGTCTCTCCTACTGGGAAGAACTTCTTCCTAACCTCCAGCCTAAACCTCCCCTGGCACAGCCTGCGACTGTGTCCTCCTGTTCTGGTGCTGCTTGCCTGGCATAAGACACCAACCTCTGCCTGGCTACAACCTCCCTTCAAGTAGTCGTAGAGAGCAAGAAGGTCTCCCCTGAGCCTCCTCTTCTCCAGGCTAAGCAGAGAACCGTTAAGGTTGGAGAAGACTTTCAAGATCGAGTCCAACCCTAACCCAACTACTATGACCACTGAGCCAGGTCCTGAAGCATCACAGCTACAGCTTCCTAAACACCTCCAGGGATGCTGACTCTACCACCTCCCTGGGCAGCACATCCCAATGGCCAATCTCTCTTGCTGAGAAGAATTTGTTCCTAACATCCAGCCTAAACCTCCCCTGGCACAGCCTGAGACTGTGTCCTCTTGTTCTGGTGCTGGTTGCCTGGGAGAAGAGACCAAGCCCCACCTGCCTACAACCTCCCTTCAGGTAGTTGTAGACAGCAATAAGGTCTCCCCTGAGCCTCCTCTTCTCCAGGCTAAGCAACCCCAGCTCCCTCAGCCTCTCCTCACAGGGCTGTGTTCCAAACCCCTCCCTAACTTTGTTGCCCTTCTCTGGACACCTTCCAGCATCTCAACATCTTTCCTAAACTGAGGGGCCCAGAACTGGACACAGGACTCGAGGTGAGGCCTAACCAGTGCAGTGTCCAGGGGCAGAATGACCTCCCTGCTGCTGCTGGCCACACTCTTCCTGATGCAGGCCAGGATGCCATTGGCCCTCTTGGCTGCCTGGGCACACTGCAGGCACATGTTCAGCCTACCATCAACCAGCACCCCCAGGTCCCTCTCTGCCTGGCTGCTCTCAGCCAGTCTGACCCCAGCCTGTAGCACTGCATGGGGTTGTTGTGGCCAATGTGCAGAACCTGGCACTTGGATGTGTTCAATCTCCTGCCCTTGGACTCTGCCCATCTGCCCAGCCTGGCAAGGTCCCTTAGCAGAGCTCTCCCACCCTCTTAACAGCTCAACTCCTGCCCCCAGCTTGGTGTCATCAGCAAACTTACTGGTGATGGACTCATCAATAAAGATCATCTATAAAGATATTGAACAGGCTGGGGCCCAGCATTGATCCCTGGGGGACACCACTAGTGCCTGGCTGCCAGCTGGATGTGGCGCCATAAGCTATGCTGTGATTCAGTGATCCAGGTTTGGAGAAGGGGAAGGGATTGCCTTTCTCATCCATTAGGGCTGTCACCCTCCTCTCTTGAGTCATGTTTGTCTCACATAGCCTTGTTTGCCTTATTGCTTCCCTCACTGCTTGCCAGAGGGCATCAGCCTGTTCAGGTGGCAGGAACTGGGGATGTTTATCAAGCTGGGGAGGTTAATTGAAATGGGCACCAGCATGATGTCTTTCTTCAGAGGCTGAGGCCTCTGGTTTCAGATAACTTAGGGGTTCTACTTCCTCTTGGGGTTTGTGCTGGCTTGCTTTGGGCTGCATGGCTGACACAAGGGAGAGGAGTGCATTTCCTTCCCTGGGGGGGGGAGGTGAGCTATGAAATGACCCTGGGTTGTCTGCTTGAAGTGAGATTCCAGCTGCAATCTGCCTCAGCTGGTTTGCCAAAGGTGATGTGAATGCTGCTGATGAAAATGGATTTCCTTTAGACCTTTTGAAAAAACAAAGTGTCCAGTTCTGGGCCCCTCAGTTTCAGAAGGACATTGAGACACTTGAAGGTGTCCTGAGAAGGGCAACACAGCTGGGGAGGGGTCTGGAGCACAGCCCTGTGAGGAGAGGCTGAGGGAGCTGGGGTTGCTTAGCCTGGAGAAGAGGAGGCTCAGGGGAGATCTTCTTGCTGTCTACAACTCCCTGAAGGGAGGTTGTAGCCAGGTGGGGGGTTGTGCAGCTTGTGACACCATGTTGGGAGCAGATGTTGGTCAGTTAGAGGGTAGAAAGGCTCTGCAGAGGGACCTCGACCGACTGGACAGATGGGCAGAGTCCAACAGGATGGCATTCAACAAGTCCAAGTGCCAGGGGCTGCACTTTGGCCACAACAACCCCATGCAGAGCTAGAGGCTGGGGTCAGAGTGGCTGGAGAGCTGCCAAACAGAGAGGGACCTGGGGGTGCTGATTGACAGCCTCCTGAATATGAGCCAGCAGGGTGCCCAGGTGGCCAAGAGTGCCAGTGGCATCCTGGCCTGCATTAGGAATAGTGTGGCCAGCAGGAGCAGGGAAGTCATTGTGCCCCTGTACTCTGCATTGGTTAGGCCACACCTTGAGTCCTGTGTCCAGTTCTGGGCCCCTCAGTTTAAGAAGGACATTGAGAGACTTGAATGTGTCCAGAGAAGGGCAACAAGGCTGGGGAGAGGCCTTGAGCACAGCCCTGTGAGGAGAGGTTGAGGGAGCTGGGGTTGCTTAGCCTGGAGAGGAGGAGGCTCAGGGGAGACCTCATTGCCCTCTACAGCTCCCTGACAGGAGGTTGTAGCCAGGTGGGGATTGGTCTCTTCTCCCAGGCAACCAGCACCAGAACAAGAGGACACAGTCTCAAGCTGTGCCAGGGAAAGTTTAGACTCGAGGTGAGGAGAAAGTTCTTCACTGAGAAAGTCATTTGCCATTGGAATGTGCTGCCCAGGGAGGTGGTGGAGTCCCCATCCCTGGAGGTGTTCAAGAGGGGATTGCATGTGGCACTTGGTGCCATGGTCTCGTCCTGAGGTCTGTGGTGACAGGTTGGACTCGATGATCTCTGAGGTCTCTTCCAACCTTGGTGATGCTGTGATGCTGTGATACTGTGATACCTCAATGCAAGAGAGATGTGGAGGTGCTGGAGGCAGGGCAGAGGAGGGCAAGGAAGGGCCTGGAGAGTAAATCTGATGAAGATCAACTGAAGGAGCTGGGGGAGGTTATTACTGGGGTATTATTATTGGGATATTTCTGTTTTGGGGGTATTATCCTTGGGGGACTCTCATTGAGGTGCTCTGATGTATTTTGTTGACCTGTTACTGAATTATTGCTATTATGTGTTGTAGGTAAAGATAGAGTTTTCAACACCCCCTTGTGTGAGCAAGGAATTGTTGGCTTTGGGATTGGAGTTGCTGTTGCAGGTGCCACAGCCATTGCAGAGATCCAGTTTGCAGATTACATTTTCCCAGCATTTGATCAGGTTGGTACCAAGAGGTTTGGAAGAAGCCCAGAGAAGCCCTTGTGCCTGCTCAGATTCCTCTTCTGTTGCCATTACAGCTTGGTTTGAAGGGGTGGTTGCTGCAAACCTACCCACAGCTGCATTGCTCATGTTTCTGCATGCTTTGAGTAAGCAGGGAGCTACCAAGGCCAGCTTGGAGGCTTACTTCACTAGTGGCAGCTGAAGAGGTGGCTTGAAGCAAATGTTTATTGGTTTCACTTTGGGGTTTGTGCTTGTGTTGGCTTCAGCAGCCTGAAATTTCTCAGCTGTGTCTTCCCAGCACTCTCTCTCCTCCTCTGTTCTGCTACAGCTGGCTGTGTTCTCCACAGGACAAGCTGCAGATCTGAACTGGTCTGATTGACAGGGTGGGGAGTGGGGGAATCCACTGGGTTATGTGGCTGCTTCTGAGCCTAACTGAGGGAGGTGCTCCCTCCCCTCTGCCCTGCTGACACCTCACCTGGTATATTGCATCCAGTCCTGGGCTCCCCAGTACAAGAGGGAGAGGGATCTGCTGGAGAGAGTCCAACAGGGAGCTACCAGGGTGATGAGGAGACTGGAGCACTGCCCTATGAGGAAAGGCTGAGAGCCCTGGGGCTCTTTAGTCTGGAGAAGAGAAGACTGAGAGGGGATTTAATAAATGTCTATAAATATCTGAGGGCTGGGGGTCAGGAGGGAGGGGACAGGCTCTGCTCAGTTGTACCCTGGGATAGGACAAGGGGAAATGGATATAAACTGCAGCACAGGAGGTTCCACCTCAACATGAGGAAGAACTTCTTCACTGTGAGGGTCCCAGAGCACTGGCACAGGCTGCCCAGGGAGGTTGTGGAGGTTCTCTGGAGACTCTCAAGTCACATCTGGATGTGTTCCTGTGTGACCTGTGCTGGATTCTGTGGACCTACTATGTCAGGGGGGTTGGACTTGATGACCTTTGAAGCTCCCTTCCAACCCTTAACATCCTATGATTCTATGATCTCCTCATGGGCCTCGGGAAATGTTTGCCTTTCTGTTAGCTGTCAGGATTCCTTTGCTTCTGACATGGTGCTCTGAGTCACGGAATTGTTAGGATTGGAAGGGACCTCAACGAGCGTCCAGTTCCAACCCCCCTGCCCTGGGCAGGGACTCCTCACACTAGATCAGATTGCATAGAGCCACATCACAATGATCTTGAAGGTCTCTTCCAACCTGGTTTATTCTATGTATTCTATGTATCCAGCCTGGCCTTCAAAACCTCCAGGGATGAGGCTTCCACCACCTCCCTGGGCAACCTCTGCCAGTCTCTCACCACCCTCATGGGGAACAACTTATCATAGTATTATAGTATCATAGTATCAGTCAGGGTTGGAAGAGACCACAAGGATCATCTAGTTCCAACCCCCCTGCCATGGGCAGGGACACCCCACACTAGATCAGCCTGGCCAGAGCCTCAGCCAGCCTGGCTTAAACACCTCCAGGGACAGGACCTCAACCACCTCCCTGGACAACCCATTCCAGGGCTTCACCACTCTCATGGGGAAGAACTTCCTCCTCCCCTCCAGCCTCAATCTCCCCACCTCCAGCTTCATTCCATTCCCCCTAGTCCTATCACTGCCTGAGATCCTGAGCAGTCCTTCCCCAGCCTTCCTGTAGGCCCCCTTCAGATGCTGAATGCCATGCATGGGGCAGGTGCAGTTCTGTGGTTGCAAGTCTTTTAGAGGCTTCCTGGCCCCCAGCTGAGAATCACAGAACAGAACATGAGTAGAATCACGGAATCAACCAGGTAGGAAAAGACCTCAGAGATCATCAAGTCCAACCTATTACCTAATACCTGGCACTGAGCTGACTGCTGCCTTTGTGTATTGACCTCCCCAGATCGTTAACGAAGCAGCCAAATATCGCTACCGCTCCGGAGACCTCTTCAACTGTGGAAACCTCACCATCAGAGCCCCCTGGGGCTGTGTGGGTCATGGAGCACTCTATCACTCTCAAAGTCCAGAAGCTTTTTTTGCTCACTGTCCAGGAATAAAGGTACTGTGCTCTTGTTTTCTGAAGAGTGATTTGGGTGGTTTAGTTGTTTCAGTGGGCGTGCATGGTGGGTTGAAATTCTCCCCAAGGGAAGATTTAAGAAGGACATTGAGACACTTGAATATGTCCAGAGAAGGGCAACAAAGCTGGGGAGGGGTCTGGAGCACAGCCCTGTGAGGAGAGGCTGAGGGAGCTGGGGTTGCTTAGCCTGGAGAAGAGGAGGCTCAGGGGAGACCTTCTTGCTCTCTACAACTACCTGAAAGGAGGTTGTAGCCGGGGCGGGGGGGGTTGGTCTTTCTCCCAGGCAAGCAGCACCAGAACAAGAGGACACAGTCTCAAGCTGTGCCAGGGGAAATTTAGGCTGGTGGTGAGGAGAAAGTTCTTCCCAGCAAGAGAGATTGGCCATTGGAATGTGCTGCCCAGGGAGGTGGTGGAGTCCCCATCCCTGGAGGTGTTCAAGAGGGGATTGGATGTGGCACTGGGAGCCATGGTTTCGTTAGTCATGAGGTGTTGGATGATAGGTTGGACTTGATGATCTCTGAAGTCTTTTCCAACCTTCTTGACTCTATGACTCCATGATTCTAGACTCTGTCTTTTGAAATGTGTGTCTTTGTAGAAATAGCATGGCTCCTTGTATAGTTTTTACAAAGCATTGCCTGAAAGCAGTTGGTGTTTTATCTTGACCTTCAAGCTTGCAGGTCTTGTTCTCAATGAACTCAAACCCAGCCCTTCAAGTGTGAATCCAGAAGTGCAGAAGAACCTATGGTTCAGATTCATTTGCAGAAGTCCCATAACTGCATATTGTCTCCCAAGTTACTGGAGGAAAGACTGGGTATTACAAGCTGGCAAGGGTAGGACTGATATTTGGGTAAGAGTCATTTTCAGACCTGCCCTCCTGTTAGACTCTGTGGCAGCTGCCTGACTTAATTCCTGTTGCTTACTACCAAGGAGCAGAGGCTGCCCCCTCCTCACTCCAGCCTCCCTTCAGGTAGTTGTAAAGAGCAATGAGGTCTCCCCTCAGCCTTTTCTCCAGACTGAACAACCCCAGCTCCCTGAGAGGGTGCTCAAGGGAAGGACTGGAATCATTAGTGCTGCAGACAAGACTTAGGATAGGATAGGATAGGATAGGATAGGAGATTGGAATGGAATGGAGTGGAGTGGAATGGAGTGGAGTGGAATGGAATGGAATAGAATAGAATAGAATAGACCAGACCAGACCATTTTGGAAAAGACTTAAGAGATGATCAAGTCCAACCCATCCCCCAACATCATCTAATCAGCTAAACCATGGCACCAAGTGCCTCATCCAGTCTCTTCTTAAACACCTCCAGTGATGATGACTCCACCACCTCCCTGGGCAGCACATTCCAATGGCCAATCTCTCTGTCTGGGAAAAACTTCTTGCTGGGGTGACAAGGACATTGCCTGATGCTTATAGCTTGCCTGCTGTTCTGAGGATGTATGTTTAATGGATTAGGCTGTCTTCCAGAATGTCCATATTGACAGCCCTTGTTGGGCAGACCATTCCCATGTTTGAGAACCCTTTCAGTGAAGAAATACTTCCTGACATCATGGTGCAGAAGGGAACTATCCAAGCTTCATCCATGAGCAAAACCGAAATGCAGGCTTTGGTGTGAGTCAGTAAGGGAGCACTGATGTTCACGCACTTTGTAAGAAGAGATCAATCTAGACAGAGGGTTCTTTAAAGCAGAGAATGGAATGGAATGGAATGGAATGGAATGGAATGGAATGGAATGGAATGGACCAGACCAGGTTGGAAGAGACCTTCAAGATCATCGTGTCCAACCTATCATCCAACACCACCTAATCAACTAACCCATGGCACCAAGCACCCCATCAAGTCTCCTCCTCAACACCTCCAGTGATGGTGACTCCACCACCTCCCCAGGCAGCCCATTCCAATGGCAATCACTCTCTCTGTGTAAAACTTTCTCCTGACCTCCAGCCTAAACCTCCCCTGGCGCAGCCTGAGACTGTGTCCTCTTGTTCTGGTGCTGTTTGCCTGGGAGATGAGACCAACCTCTGCCTGTCTACAACCCCTCTTCAGGTAGTTGTAGACAGCAAGAAGGTCACCCTGAGTCTTTGCTTGGTTGTTCATTCTTGGTTGAGGAAGCTTGGAGCTGAATTGCAGTTTGAACAAACTATCTAAAACCACTTACTCTTTTCTTCACAGGTTGTTATTCCAAGGAGTCCTGTTCAGGCCAAAGGACTGCTGCTGTCATGCATAGAGGATAAAAACCCATGCATATTCTTTGAACCTAAAATACTGTACAGAGCTGCAGGTAAAGATTTGCATCCTGTATTTTCCTATGAAGCAACACCTAGAGTAGAATAGAGTGACAGTCACAGCTAAAGGAATGCTGTAGCAAAAGTCTTGACTGCTTTTAGCTATAGCTCTGGAGGCTGTGTTCTTAGAGGAATTGTGGTAATTCTGCTGGAAAGCAGCCCTGAGGAGAGAGACTTGGGGGTGCTGGGGGAGGAGAAGCTCAACAGGAGCTCTCAGTGTGCACTTGCAGCCCCCAAAGCCAATCAGATCCTGGGCTGCATCAGGAGAAGTGTGGCCAGCAGGGCAAGGGAGGTGATCTTCCCCCTCTGCTCAGCCCTGGTGAGACCCCACCTGGAGTACTGCCTCCAGTTCTGGAGCCCCTATGACAAGAGGGATGTGGAGGTGCTGGAAGGTGTCCAGAGGAGGGCCAGGAGGATGAGCAGAGGGCTGGAGCTGCTCTCCTATGAGGACAGACTGAAGGAGTGGGGGCTGTTCAGTGTGGAGAAGAGAAGGCTCCAAGGTGACCTCATTGTGGCCTTCCAGTATCTGAAGGGGGCTACAGGAAGGCTGGGGAGGGACTGCTCAGGATCTCAGGGAGTGCTAGGACTAGGGGGAATGGAATGAAGCTGGAGGTGGGGAGATTGAGGCTGGAGGGGAGGAGGAAGTTCTTCCCCATGAGAGTGGTGAAGCCCTGGAATGGGTTGTCCAGGGAGGTGGTTGGGGCCCTGTCCCTGGAGGTGTTTAAGCCCAGGTTGGATGAGGCTCTGGCCAGCCTGCTGTAGTGTGGGGTGTCCCTGCCCATGGCAGGGAAAATACCTGAATTCAAAGCAGAAAGGAAGCTTTGGTGTATGAAAGGGTAGTTAACAGCCTGTGCAGTGTCAGTGGTACACAGTGATTATGAATCAAAGGAGAAGATGAGTCACCCTGACATTATCAGGTTTAGGCATCCTGTGGAGGACCTACTCTGCTGTTTTCTGACCTTTGCAGTTACATTTCATTGTGCTCCATGCAACCTGGGTGGGGTAGAAATAAATATGCCTTGCATCAGTGGTTGCTATAGACACAAGGCAGGTAAGAGGAGAAACTGTGTGTTTTCCCTCTGCTGGGCAGAAAAAGCAGCAGATCATGCAGCCTTGTCAAATAATCCTCTGCTGGCTCTTCTGTGTTCTGTCTCTCTACAAGGGTCACCCCTAAACCAGGGCCCCAAGCACCACAGCCCTTAAACACAGCCAGGCTTGGGGACTCCACCACCTCCCTGGGCAGCACATTCCAATCCCTGACCACTCTTGCCATCAAAAAATGTTTCCTAATGTCCAGTCTAAACCTACCCAGTGACAGCTTGAGGCCATTCCCTCTTGTTCTGTCACTAATTACCTGTGAGAAGAGACCAGCAGCAGCCTCTCCACCACCTCCTTTCAGGTAGTTGTAGACAGCAATGAGGTCTCCCCTCAGCCTCCTCTGTTTCACACTAACCATCCCCAGCTCCTTCAGTCTGTCTTCATCAGATTTATTCTCCAGGCCCTTCACAGCTTCCTTGCCCAGCACCTCCACATCTCTCTTGCAGTGAGGTGCTCAGAGCTGGACACAATCCTCAAGGTGTGGCCTCCCCAGACCTGAGTCCCAGGGGACAATCCCCTCCCTGCTGCTGCTGGACACAGCATTGCTGATCCCAGCCAGGATGCCTTTGGCTTTCTTGGCCCCCTGGGCACACTGCTGACTCCTCTTCATCTACTTGTCCATGAGCAGCCCCAGGTCCCTTTCTGCCAGACAGCTTTCCAGCCCCAAGCCTGTAGCATTGCTTGGGGTTGTTGTGCCCCAAGTGCAGGACCTGAAGCTTGGCCTTGGTGAAGCTCATCCTGGTTAACACTGGCCATGGATCCAATCTCTCCAAGTCCCTCTGCAGAGCCTCCCTACCCTGGTGCAGATCAACCCTGACACCTAACTTGGTGTCACCTGCAAATTTGCTGCTGTACCACTCTGTGTCTTCATCCAGGTCATCAGAAAGATGTTAAACAGAAGTGGTCCCAACACTGAGCCCTGAGGAACACCACTTGTGACCAGCTGCCAGCTGGATTTAACTCCATTGACTACCTCTCTTCAGACCTGTTTGTCCAGCCAGTGCTTTACCCAGCAAATAGCAACTACATCTTTGAAAGAAAGGCTGACTCCATGGAATTTTGGTCTATTAACATAGAAAGTAGTTTTAATGCCTATTTTTGTGGGATCATATTGAATACTAAAGGAATCTAATGCTGATTTTTTTTCCCCCTTGCATTTTCATTTATTCAGTGGAAGAAGTTCCTGTGGAGCCCTACCACATTCCACTGTCTCAAGCTGAGGTGCTGCAGACAGGCAGTGATGTGACAATGGTTGCTTGGGGCACTCAGGTCAGTAAGCTTCCTACAAGCTATTTGTCATCGAACAAAGCCTGGGGTGAGGGTTAGGTGATGACAGGATGTTAGGGGCTGGAAGGGACCTCCAGAGATCATTGAGTCCAACTCCCCCTGCCAGAGCAGCACCATGGAATCCAGCATAGGTCGCACAGGAATGCAGGTCTTGAAAGTCTCCAGAGAAGGAGACTCCACCACCTCTCTGGGCAGCCTGTTTCAGTGCTCTGTGACCCTCACAGTGAAGGAGTTCCTCCTCATGTTGAGGTGGAACCTCCTGTGCTGGAGTTTACATCCCTTGCCCCTTGTCCTATCACAGGGTGCAAGTGAGCAGAGCCTGTCCCTTCCCTCCTGACCCTCAGCCCTCAGATATTTATAGACATTTATTAAATCCCCTCTCAGTCTTCTCTTCTGCAGGCTAAACAGCCCCAGGGCTCTCAGCCCAGGCAACCAGTGACAGAACAAGAAGACACAGTCTCAAGCTGCACCAGGGGAGGTTTAGGCTGGATGTTAGGAAGAAGTTCTTCCCAGCAAGAGAGATTGGCCATTGGGATGTGCTGCCCAGGAAGGTGGTGGAGTCCCCATGCCTGGAGGTGTTTAGGAAGAGCCTGGATGAGGCACTTGGAGCCATGGTTTAGTTGATTAGATGCTGTTGGGTGATAGGTTGGACTCAATGATATCTGAGGTCTTTTCCAAGCTGGTTAATTCTGTATTTAGGGCAGAGAACACTTAGAGTGACATCCCTCAGAAAAACTGTGTGCTTTGGAGCTTGGAAAATGTAGGCCAAGTGTTAAGACAGACAGTTCTTTTGATGTGAATAGTAACAGCACAGCTGTGCAACCCTAATCCAGAGTGAGGAGCTGGCCAGACCAGGGGTGTGGCTGTACAGCACAGCATGGGGACAGATGCTCAGTGCACACTCAGTGAACCCAGGGTGTTCTGGGTGTGTCAGACTCCTGCAGGTCAAAGGTGTTGGAGGAAAGATTGGATATGGCACTTAGTGACAGCCTGAGAGAGTTGGGGTTAGATTGGAATGGAATGGAATGGAATGGAATGGAATAGAGTAGAATAGAATAGAATAGACAAGGTTGGAAGAGACCTTCGAGATCATTGTGTACAACCTATTATCCAACACCACCTAATCAACTAACCCATGGCACCAAGCACCCCATCAAGTCTCCTCCTAAACACCTCCAGGGATAGTGACTCCACCACCTCCCCAGGCAGCCCATTCCAATGGACAATCACTCTCTCTGTACAGAACTTCTTCCTAACATCCAACCTAAACCTCCCCTGGCACAGCCTGAGACTGTGTCCTCTTGTTCTGGTGCTGGCTGCCTAGGAGAAGAGACCAACCTCTGCCTGTCTACAACCTCCCTTCAGGTAGTTGTAGACAGCAAGAAGGTCATCCCTGAGTCTCCTCTTCTCCAGGCTAAGCAGCCCCAGCTCCCTCAGCCTCTCCTCACAGGGCTGTGTTCCAAACCCCTCAGCAACTTTGTTGTCCTTCTCTGGACACCTTCCAGCAACTCAACATCCCTCCTAAGCTGAGGGGCCCAGAACTGGACACAGGACTCAAGGTGTGGCCTAACCAGTGCTGAGCACAGGGCAGAATGTCTTCCCTGCTCTGCTGGCCACACTGTTCCTGATGCAGGCCCCTTCCAGCACATTCCAATGGCCAATCTCTCTTTCTGGGAAGAACTTCTTCCTACCTGTTGTAGACAGCAATAAGGTCTCCTCTGAAATTGGCCATTGGAATGGGCTGCCCATTGGAGTCACCATCACTGGAAGTGTTTAAAGAGCCTGGATGAGGCACTTGGTGCCATGGTTGAGTTGATCAGATGGTGTTGGCTGATAGGTTGGACTGGATGATCTCAAAGGCCTTTTCCAACCTGGTTAATTCTGCATTCTGTATATGTTAAATTACTGCTTGCATTCAGTGTGCATCACTGAGAACATCTTAAACAGCAGCAGGTGTTTACTTACTGACAGTCCATTGCCTTTTTAGGTCCATGTGATCAAGGAGGTGGCATCAATGGCTCAGGAAAAGCTTGGTGTATCCTGTGAAGTGATTGATCTGAGGACTATCTTACCCTGGGATACAGAGACAGTTTGCAAGGTGAGGAAATTCAGGTCAACTTAAAAACACAACCAAGCAAACTCCACTACTAAGAACAATTTAACTGCAAGGAGTGGTGGCTGGTATTGTTGTTTTAAAGGCCTATGGAATGCATAGAAATTGTTCTGTGTCATATGTGAAGAATCACAGAAATGTTCAGGTTGGAAGAGACCCTCAGGATCACCAAGTCCAACCATGAACCCTACTCTGCAAGGGTCACCCCTAAACCTATAGCTCCAAGCACCACATCCAAACCTCCTTGAAACACAACCAGGCTTGGGGACTCAACCACCTCCCTGGGCAGCACATTCCAAGGCCTGACCACTCTTGCCATCAAAAAATGTTTCCTAATGTCCAGTCTAAACCTACCCAGTGGCAGCTTGAGGCCATTCCCTCTTGTTCTGTCACTAATGACCTGTGAGAAGAGACCAGCAGCAGCCTCTCCACCACCTCCTTTCAGGTAGTTGTAGACAGCAATGAGGTCTCCCCTCAGCCTCCTCTCTTTCACACATCCCCAGCTCCTTCAGTCTCTCTTCATCAGATTTATTCTCCAGGCCCTTCACATCTTCCTTGCCCTCCTCTGCCCTGGCTCCAGATCTAGACAGGTTGGACTTGATGATCTTTGAGGTCTCTTCCAATGTTGGTGATTCAGTAGTGTGAGGTGTGAAGGGAGGTTGTAGACAGGCAGAGGTTGGTCTCTTCTCCCAGGCAGCCAGCACCAGAACAAGAGGACACAGTCTCAGGCTGCGCCAGGGGAGGTTCAGGCTGGAGGTCAGGAGGAAGCTCTACACAGAGAGAGTGATTGCCCATTGGAATGGGCTGCCTGGGGAGGTGGTGGAGTCACCATCCCTGGAGGTGTTCAAGAGGGGATTGGATGTGGCACTTGGTGCCATGGTCTAGTCATGAGGTCTGTGGTGACAGGTTGGACTCAATGATCCTTGAGGTCTCTTCCAACCTTGGTGATGCTGTGATACTGTGATACTGTGATACTGTCATATACTCCTCAGCTGAAGTATGTTCAGTGTCTCCTTGCAGTGTATTTCACATTACTTGGATGTGTTTTCTCTCTGTAAAGAATGAAATGTGTTGAGTTGTTGTCATCCACATGAAGAGAAACTTTGGCAGCAGTGAATGCTTTACAATCTCTTCTGGACAAATAATATTGCTCCTTTTATAGGCACATGGTTTTTCCTCCTTTAAAGATGTGAGCTGTCATGCTAGGAAAACAAACCATCTCTTGGAAGAACAGTCAGCTCTGCTTTGTTGGCTTGGGCCTGCACTGAAGCACTGTCAGGAGCAAATGCAGCTCTGTGCAGGAACTGCAGAGGTGGAATTGTGCCATGGTTTGCAAACCTGTGTTCCAAACCCAGAGATCATGGCACTTGCCTGCAGTGTGCCCAGGCAGCCAAGAGGGCCAATGGTATCCTGGCCTGCATTAAGAACAGTGTGGCCAGCAGGAGCAGGGAGGTCATTCTGCCCCTGTACACTGCACTGGTTAGGCCACACCTCGAGTACTGTGTCCAGTTCTGGGCCCCTCAGTTTAGGAAGGAGGTTGACTTGCTGGAACGAGTCCAGAGAAGGGCAACGAAGTTAGTGAGGGGCTTGGAACACAAGCCCTATGAGGAGAGACTGAGGGAGCTGGGGCTGCTTAGCCTGGAGGGGAGGAGACTCAGGGGTGACCTCATTACTCTCTACAACTACCTGAAGGGGGGTTGTAAACAGGCAGAGGTTGGTCTCTTCTCCCAGGCAGCCAGCACCAGAACAAGAGGACACAGTCTCAGGCTGCGCCAGGGGAAGTTCAGGCTGGAGGTCAGGAGGAAGTTTTACACAGAGAGAGTGATTGCCCATTGGAATGGGCTGCCTGGGGAGGTGGTGGAGTCGCCGTCACTGGAGGTGTTCAGGAGGAGACTTGACAGGGTGCTTGGATAGATGGGTTAGTTGATTAGGTGGTGTTGGGTGATAGGTTGGACGTGATGATCTTGAAGGTCTCTTCCAACCTGGTTTATTCTATTCTATTCTATTCTATATTCTGTGAAGAGTTTCAACAACTTCCCTTCAGTCCTGAATAACTGTTCATTTATGCCACAGAATCACAGAATTGTCAGGGTTGGAAGGGACCTCAAGGATCAGCCAGTTCCAACCCCCCCTGCCATGCCCAGGGACACCTCACACTACAGCAGGTTGCCCAGAGCCACATCCAGCCTGGCTGCAAAAACCTCCAGGCATGAGGCTTCCACCACCTCCCTGGGCAACCTGTGCCAGTCTCTCACCAGCCTCATGGTCAAGAACTTCTTCCTAACATCCAATCTGAATCTACCCATTTCTAGTTGTGCTCCATTCCCCCCAGTCCTATCACTCCCTGACACCCTCAAAAGTCCCTCCCCAGCTTTCTTGTAGACCCCTTCAGATACTGGAGGCCACAATTAGATCTCCTCAGAGCCTTCTCTTCTCCAGACTGAACAGCCCCAGACTCCCTCAGTCTGTCCTCATAGCAGAGCAGCTCCAGCCCTCTGCTCATCCTCCTGGCCCTTCTCTGGACACCTTCCAGCACCTCCAGATCCTTCCTGCAACACAGGCTCCAGAACTGGACACAGAGCTCCAGGTGGGGTCTCACCACAGTGGGGTCGAGGGGGAGAATCCCCTCCCTGGCCCTGCTGGCCACACTTCTGCAGCCCAGGCTCTGCTTGGCTCTCTGGGCTGCAAGTGCTCACTGCTGGCTCCTGTTGAGCTTCTCATCCCTCAGCACCCCCAAGTCCTTTTCTTCAGGGCTGCTCTCAAGCCAGTCCCTGCCCAGCCTATATTGGTGCCTGGGATTGCCTCGACCCAGCTGCAGGACCCTGCACTTGTTGAGCTTCATGTGGTTATGAATGCTGTTAATTTATAAATGTGTTTGTGAATTAAAAGACTTTACCTATAAATTGAAAGACTCCTTTGAAGAGTGATTGAGTGCACATTGGCGAGGCAGTTCAGCTGCTATAAGAAATGCCAGCAGTTTTACTGGCAGCACCAAGCTGGGGGCAGGAGTTGATCTGCTGGAGGGTAGAGAGGCTCTGCAGAAGGACCTCGACAGCCTGGACAGATGGGCAGAGGCCAAGGGTAGGAGATTGAACACATCCAAGTGCCAGGTTCTGTACATTGGCCACAACAACCCCATGCAGTGCTACAGGCTGGGGTCAGAGTGGCTGGAGAGCAGCCAGGCAGAAAGGGACCTGGGGGTGCTGGTTGATGGTAGGCTGAACATGAGCCTGCAGTGTGCCCAGGCGGCCAGGAGGGCCAATGGCATCCTGGCCTGCATCAGGAAGAGTGTGGCCAGCAGGAGCAGGGAGGTCATTGTGCCCCTGTACACTGCACTGGTTAGGCCACACCTTGAGTCCTGTGTCCAGTTCTGGGCCCCTCAGTTTAGGAAGGAGGTTGACTTGCTGGAAGGTGTCCAGAGAAGGGCAATGAAGTTGGTGAGGGGCTTGGAACACAGCCCTGTGAGGAGAGGCTGAGGGAGCTGGGGTTGCTTAGCCTGGAGAAGAGGAGGCTCAGAGGAGACCTTCTTGGTGTCTACAACTCCCTGGAGGGAGGTTGTAGCCAGGTAGGGGTTGGTGTCTTCTCCCAGGCATCCAGCACCAGAAGAAGAGGACACAGTCTCAAGCTGTGCCAGGGGAAGTTTAACCTGGAGGGGAGGAAGAAATTCTACAGAGAGAGAGTGATTGCCCATTGGAATGTGCTGCCCAGGGAGGTGGTGGAGTCACCATCACTGGAGGTGTTTAGGAGGAGACTTTATGGGGTGCTTGGTGCCATGGGTTAGTTGATTAGGCGGTGTTGGATGATAGGTTGGACTTAATGATCTTGAAGGTCTCTTCCAACCTGACCTGGTCTGGTCTGGTCTGTTCTGTTTTGTTCTTCCCAGCAGGAGAGATTGCCAATTGGGATGTGCTGCCCAGGGAGGTGGTGGAGTCACCCTCCCTGGAGGTGTTTAGGAAGAGCCTGGATGAGGCACTTGGTGCCATAGTTTAGTTGATCAGATGGTGTTGGGTGATAGGTTGGATTTGATGATCTCTGAGGTCTTTTCCAACCTGGTTAATTCTATTCTATTCTATTCTATTCTATTCTATTCTATTCTATTCTATTCTATTCTATTCTATTCTATTCTATTCTATTCTATTCTATTCTATTCTATTCTATTCTATTCTATTCTATTCTATTCTATTCTATAGATTTGATAAGGCTCTGTGGTTATGCTTCCCAGCTGCCACCAGAGGCCTCTTTTTAGCCAAGTTAAGCAGCTGCTGGGACTTTGCTCTGCTTCTAATTAGCTTTTTTTCCTAACACATGGCTCTGAGTGAAACAGCAATAAACATAAATAAGACATACAGCAAACATAAACACAGCTTGATGCTGACTTTGCTGATAGTTTCTTTGCATCTTTTAATGACTTGGTGGCTGTGTTCAGTTTTGAAGTGCTTGAGCAGTTGTCATCTGTGTGAGAATAAGATGAGGGAGCTCCTGCCTGGTGCAGACTGCCGTGGGCTTTGGATGGATCCCAGCAGCAACTGAAAGCTTCTCATTGGTGCAGTTGCTGGGATGTGCAAAGTTTTGTGTCCTTATGCCAATCTTGAGATGTCTAAGAAAGAGTACTGAAGTCTGAGGTAGATGCAGACCTGCTCTAGAGAAAAGCTAGCTCACAGAATCATCATTGAGGCTGGAAAAGGCCTCTCAGATCATCAAGTCCAGCCTAGGACCTAACCCCAGCACAGCAGCTAAACCATGGCCACCAAGTGCCACATCCAAGCTTTCCTTCAGCACCTTCACGGACAGGGACTCCACCACCTCCCTGCCCATTCCAATGTCTATTTCCCTTTTCCATGAGGAAGTGCTTCCTAACACCCAACCTAAGCCTCCCCTGGCACAGCTTCAGGCCATGCCCTCTCATCCTGTCACACACAAGTTGCCTGGGAGCAGAGCCTGACCTCCACCTGACTACAACTTCCTTTTAGGTAGTTGTAGAGAGAGATAAGGTCCCCCCTGAGTCTCCTGCAGGCTGAACACCCCCAGCTCCCTCAGCCTCTCCTCATCAGACTTTCCCTCCAGCCCCCTCCCCAGTCTGGTTGCTCTCCTCTGGACCTGCTCCAGCACCTCAAGATCCTTCCTGAAGTGAGAGCCCCAGAGCTGCAGACAGTGCTTTTCTTTGATCTTCTCTTCCTTTTTGTCTTCTTTTTTCTTCCTCTTCCTTTTTTTCCTCTTCCTTTTTTCCTTCCTTTTTTCCTCTTCCTTTTTTCCTCTTCCTTTTTTCCTCTTCCTTTTTTCCTCTTCCTTTTTTCCTCTTCCTTTTTTCCTCTTCCTTTTTTCCTCTTCCTTTTTTCCTCTTCCTTTTTTCCTCTTCCTTTTTTCTTCTTCCCTTTTTCCTCTTCCCTTTTTCCTCTTCCCTTTTTCCTCTTCCCTTTTTCCTCTTCCCTTTTTCCTCTTCCCTTTTTCCTCTTCCCTTTTTCCTCTTCCCTTTTTCCCCTTCCTTTTTTTCCTCTTCCTATTTTTCCTCTTCCTTTTTTTCTGTTCCTATTTTTCCTCTTCCTATTTTTCCTTTTTGATTTTTTCTTATTCCTTTTTCTCCTCTTCCTTTTTTCTCCTCTTCCTTTTTTCTCCTCTTCCTTTTTTCTCCTCTTCCTTTTTTCTCCTCTTCCTTTTTTCTCCTCTTCCTTTTTTCTCCTCTTCCTTTTTCTCCTCTTCCTTTTTCTCCTCTTCCTTTTTCTCCTCTTCCTTTTTCTCCTCTTTTTTTCTCCTCTTCCTTTTTCTCCTCTTCCTTTTTCTCCTCTTCCTTTTTCTCCTCTTCCTTTTTCTCCTCTTCCTTTTTTCTCCTCTTCCTTTTTTCTCCTCTTCCTTTTTTCTCCTCTTCCTTTTTTCTCCTCTTCCTTTTTTCTCCTCTTCCTTTTTTCTCCTCTTCCTTTTTTCTCCTCTTCCTTTTTTCTCCTCTTCCTTTTTTCTCCTCTTCCTTTTTTCTCCTCTTCCTTTTTGTATTTTTCTTTTTTTTCTCTTCCTTTTTATCCTCTTCCTTTTTTTTTTCTCTTCTTTTTTTTTTTTCTCTTCCTTTTTCTCTTTCTCTTTTTTGTGATCCTCTTTTTCTCTTCTCCCCTCCCTTCTGCTCCTGCTGAGGCTTTGATTGGCTGTTGTGCTCATGTCAGGATGGTTTTTGCTCTGTCTGCTCAACACTGCATTGTGATGTGATGTACTGTGAGATACCTGTGTGGCTGCACATAGTTACTTCAGGTTGTTGAGCTGAGCAAGGGTTCGAAACCCTTTTTTTTTTAAGCACATTTTTCCTCAGGTCCCATAGCCAGGTACTTCAGCCATATGTAAGAAATCCAAGATCTCAGCAGGGGCTTCCAGCTGTCCTCATTTATAGAGCTGTTCCAGAAGGACAGAATACAGAATGAACCAGGTTGGAAAAGACCTTCGAGATCATCCAGTCCAACCTATCGCCCAACACCATCTAATCAACTCAACCATGGCACCAAGTGCCTCATCCAGGCTCTGCTTGAACACCTCCAGTGATGGTGACTCCACCACCTCCCTGGGCAGCACATTCCAATGACTAATCTCTCTTGCTGGGAAGAACTTCTTCCTAACATCCAGCATGAACCTCCCCAAATGAAGAATCATACAACAGTCTGGGTTGGAAGGGACCTCTGAAGGTCATCCAGTTCAACCCCCTCTGCAGTCAGCAGGAGCATCCTCAACTAGATCAGCTTGTCCAGAGCCCTGTCCAGCCTCACTTTGAAAGAGAAATGGTTTAATTTGTAATTCCTTGAAATTTCCCTTGTGGAGGTGGAAGCAAAGCCTTTTGCAAGGCAAGTCTGCCAAAGGTTGCTCTTATGGAGCGTGAAAAGAATTTTGCATGCATTAAACCAGCCTCATCTGTAACCTTTCTAAAGCCTTTCACAAGGAAAAAAGGAGGAGATTGTGCAGGTTGTATGTGAATAGAGCTCTGGTATACAGAACACACAATTAACCAGGTTGGAAAAGACCTCAGAGATCATCTAGTCCAACCTATCCCTCACCACCATCTCATCAACTCAACCATGGCACCAAGTGCCTCATCCAGGCTCTTCCTAAACACCTCCAGTGATGGGGACTCCACGACCTCCCTGGGCAGCACATTCCAATGGCCAATCTCTTCTGCTGGGACGAATTTCTTCCTACCATCCAGCCTAAACCTCCCTTGGTGCAGCTTGAGACTGTGTCCTCTTGTTCTGGTGCTGGTTGCCTGGGAGAAGAGACCAGCCCCCACCTGGCTACAGCCTCCCTTCAGGGAGTTGTAGAGAGCAATAAGGTCACCCCTGAGCCTCCTCTTCTCCAGGCTCAGCAACCCCAGCTCCCTCAGCCTCTCCTCACAGGACCGTGCTCCAGACCCCTCCCCAGCTTTGTTGCCTTTCTCTGGACACCTTCCAGCATAGTGTCATAGCATCAGTCAGGGTTGGAAGGGACCACAAGGATCAGCTAGTTCCAACCCCCCTGCCATGGGCAGGAACACCCCACACTAGAGCAGCCTGGCCACAGCCTCAGCCAGCCTGGGCTTAAACACCTCCAGGTATGGGGCCCCTACCACCTCCCTGGACAACCCATTCCAGGGCTTCACCACTCTCATGGCATCTCAACATCTTTCCTGAACTGAGGGGCCCAGAACTGGACACAGGACTCCAGGTGTGGCCTAAGCAGTACCTATACAACGTATTACTTTTTAAACCTACAAGATACTTTTCCTTCCTTCCAGAGCTGCAGTTTTCAGACCAAGCCTTTCCCACTTGTACTTAAAGAGATTTACTGAGAAGCTTTGGAGAGCTCAGACTGTGCAGCTTTCCCTCCCTGGGAACTGTTGGGTGGTGTGGTATTGATTTAGAAACAAAAAGCCACTGGCACACTTCCCTAGTGCTTTACTGGTCACATCCAGGGTAGAATTCTGTGGCTGTGGTGGGTTCTATATTAAAAATGCATGTGTTACTGGAAGTGGGGAATCCAGCTCTGGATTAAGGGCTCTTTAGGGCTTGTGCAAATTGCTGCTCTTTTATTCAGCCTGAATTGAGCTGCCCCCCTGTTAGTTAAACTTTGCCTTGCTGAGTATCCCTCTGCCACTGGCCCTTCTGCAAGTGCAAATGTGCAAATGGCCAGTCTGCTGCTTTTGTGCTGTGCAGAAGGCAAGTGTTTGCCACACACAATGATCAAGACTTGCATTTCTTACCTAATTAATCACCCTAAAGCTGTCTGGGCTGTGGCTACTGTGGTGCAGAGCAATGTTGAGAATGATTCCTTTGTGACTTAGTCATGAAGAGCACTGCAAGCTGAACTGCAGAACTAAGGGCTTGTGGGTCCCTGTGAGCCTGGATGACTTACTCTGTGCATTGATATTATCAATGAGAATAGAATAGAATGGAGTGGAATGGAATGGAATGGAGTGGAATAGAATGGAATGGAATAGAATAGAGTGGAATGGAATGGAATGGAATGGAATGGAATGGAATGGAATAGAATAGAATAGAATAGAATAGAATAGAATAGAATAGAATAGAATAGAATTAACCAGGTTGGAAGAGACTTATGAGGTCATCAAGTCCAACCTATCACCCAACACCATCTAATCAACTAAACCATGGCACTAAGTGTCTCATCCAGTCTCCTCCTAAACACTTCCAGAGATAGTGACTCCACCAGCTCCCTGGGCAGCACATTCCAATGGCCAATCTCTCTTTCTGTGTAGAATTTCTTCCTAACATCCAACCTGCAACTCCCCTGGCACAGCTTGAGACCTCTTGTTGTGGTGCTGGTTGCCTGGGAGAAGAGACCAACCTCCACCTGGCTACAACCTCCTGTCAGACAGTTGTAGTGAGCCATAAGGTCTCCCCTGAGCCTCTTCCTCTCCAAGCTAAGCAACCCCAGCTCCCTCAGTAATTCTGACCTTGCTTCTTTGGGAGACTATCCAGCACTGTTCTCCTGAGCACCTCTGTGCTGCTTTTTGCTCCTCTGTCTGAAAGGTTCTGCAGACCTCCTCATGGAGGTCAGCATAAATTCTTGGCAGGCTGAAAAACAACATCTGCCCTCTCCTTGGAAGGAGCAAGGCAGAAATTGGCCAGGCTGGGAACCAGTGAGTAATAAGAGTACTGGGGAGCAGCTTAGGGATCACTCTGTGCCTGTTCTCCATCCAGGCTCCTTGATTGGAGCCATTTCTAACAGTGTGGATTAGAGCTTTCTCCTTTGAGCTTTGTGTGGATTAGAGCTTTCTCCTTAGTGCACAGGTAGCATTTTTATCTCAGCTGTTGTCATCCAAGTGACTGAGTGATTGTTAGGAGCAGGTCCTTGGTGTCCTGTGCTTACTAGGCAGCACACTCTAGCAGACCTGTTGGTCTACCAGTGTCCACATTCCTTGAAATGTACTTCATCCTGTTGGACTGTGTCTAAAGGAAAATCAAGGTCAGTGAGCCTGATGGGGGTGGCTTTGCTTTTAGTCCATTAGCTGCACTCACCAGGCATTGAACTGTGCAATTGTAGTGCAAGCATCCTGGGATCAGCTTTGTGTTTCTTGGCTGTCTCTCCCTGGTCTTTTGCCACCTTGCATGTTGCTCCTTGGATCTCTCCACTGAATGGATCTCATACCTATAAAATATGATTAAAATCGTGCTGCTTGCATGATGACTGTGAACTTTGTCACTCTTTCCAGAGGAGATGGCTTTTGCTCTTGCAGTTTCAGGTTACTAGGGCATGCTGTGACTTGATGACCTCTGGAGGTGCCTTCCAACCTCTAACATCCAAGCCCTCCTGCTCTGGCAGTAGATTTGGACTAGAGGATCTTTTGAGCTCCCTTCCAGCCCCTGAAGTTCTGTGATTCTGTGATGATTCTATGACTACATGGCTACAGAAGCAGAGCACTGGACCCATGCTTGCAGACAGTCATCTGAAAGTTAGGAGAATATTTGTAACCACTTAGGAAACCTATTAGTCATCTCTTTTGCTCCTCTGTATTTCAAGAAAGCTTTAAATGGAGACCTTGTTGTTGGTTCCTATGCATCTTCTTGTGTCAGGGAAGAAGAATGGAAGTCATAGAAGCAGAGAATTGGCAGGGTGGGAAGGGACCTCAAGGATCAGCCAGTTCCAACCCCCCTGCCATGGGCAGGGACACCTCACACTACAGCAGGTTGCTCACAGCCACATCCAGCCTGGCCTTCAAAACCTCCAGGGATGAGGCTTCCACCACCTCCCTGGGCAACCTGTGCCAGTGTCTCACCACCCTCATGGGGAGGAACTTCTTCCTTACATCCAATCTCAATCTACCCATTTCTAGTTTTGTTCCATTCCCCCAACTCCTATCACTCCCTGACACCCTCAAAAGTCCCTCCCTAGCTTTCTTGCAGCCCCCTTCAGATCCTGGAAGGCCACAATTAAGTCTCCTCAGATCCTTCTCTTCTGCAGACTGAACAGCCCCAACTCCCTCAATCTGTCCTCATAGCAGAGCAGCTCCAGCCCTCTGCTCATCCTCGTGGCCTTTCTCTGGACACCTCCAGATCCTTCCTGTAATAGAGGCTCCAGAACTGGACACAGTTCTCCAGGTGGGGTCTCACCAGAGTGGTGTGGAGGGGGAGAATCCCCTCCCTTGACCTGCTGGCTATGTTGGTAAAATGTTTGGGGTTGGAAGGGACCTTTACAGGACATCTGGTTCAAACCCCCTGCAGTGAGCAGGGACATGTGTAACTAGATCAGGTTGCTCTGAACCCCATCCAGACTGAGCTGGAATGTTTCCAGTGAAGAGTGAGGCAAAAGGAGTTGTTGAGTATCTCAACTTTCTCCTCTTCTGTTGTTACCAGTTTGCCATCCTAGCTCATCAGGGGGGTATGCTTTCTTTGCCCTTCTTTTGTGGCTGATATACACATAGAAGATGATGATAATCATTACATCTCTAGCCAAGAGGCTGTCCCTGCTTCCACTTCTGCAGCTCCTTCTTGCCCTTTAGTTTGACCAGCAGCTCCTGACTTGAAATGCACTGAATCCCTGAATCAGCCAGGTTGGAAGAGACCTCTAAGATCATCAAGTCCAACTGACTTGATCAAGTCCAACTGGCTTGATGGCCACACCCAGAGAGTGGCTGTCCATGGCTCCATGTCCCAGTGGAGGCCAGGGACAAGCAGATTCCCTCAGGGATCAGTCCTGGGACCAGGCTTGTTCAACATCTTTGTGGGTGCCATGGACAGTGGCATTGAGTGCACCCTCAGCAAGTTTGCTGATGACACCAAGCTGTGTGGTGCAGCAGACAGCTGGAGGGAAGGGAGGCCATCCAGAGGGACCTGGACAGGCTGGAGAGGTGGGCACAAGCCAACCTCATGAGGTTCAACAAGACCAAGTGCAGGGTCCTGCAGCTGGGTGGAGGCAATCCCAGGCACAAATGCAGGCTGGGCAGGGACTGGCTGGAAAGCAGCCCTGAGGAGAGAGACTTGGGGGTGCTGGGGGAGGAGAAGCTCAACAGGAGCTCTCAGTGTGCACTTGCAGCCCGCAAAGCCAATCAGATCCTGGCAGGGGGGTTGGACCTGGCTGATCCTTGAGGTCCCTTCCAGCCCTGACAATTCTGTGATTCTGTGAGTTTCTTTGTCAGTATTGGGAAAAGCCAAGGATCAAGGTCACCATAAAGCAGAAGGCAAGACTTGTTCCCTCCTGCATTCTGCATTAAGTTTGTCTTGATTTCATTATCACCTAACAGCGTTCAGGAGCAGCAGGGCTGAGCAAAGTGATGAGTCAGCAAAGTCCTGAGGAAATTGCTGTTGTGGTCAGGTTTTAAGCTTTTGCCATCAGCAGTCTTAAAAGACTGGGAATCAGCAAACTTCTACAGAAATAAGATATCTAATGGCATTACAGAAGTGCTGATCATTAAACAAATATCTGCCTTTGAGCCTCTCAAGTGTGTAGTTTTGGGCTGTCCAGTGCAGCCATACCCTTCTCAGTGATGTCCAGTGGGTGCAAGCTGGAGCAAAGGAGGTTCTTCCATGTCACCATGAGGAAAGACTTTTTCACTGTCTGAGTGACAAAGCCCTGACACAGGCTGGCCAGGGAGCTTGTGGAGCCTCCTTCTCTGGAGACATTCAAAACCTGCTCTAGGTGATCCTGCTGGGGCAGGAGGATTGAACTGGATGATCCCCAGGTCAAGAAGGACAGGAATATGCTGGAGAGAATCCAACAGAGAGCTACAAGGATGCTGAAGGGACTGGAGCACTTCCTTATGAGGAGAGGCTGAGTGACCTGGGGCTGTTTGGCCTGGAGAAGAGAAGATTGAGAGGGGATTTAAGAAATGTCTATCAATATCTGAGGGCTGGGGGTCAAGAGGGATGGGACAGGCTCTGCTCAATTGCACCCTGGGATAGGACAAGGATAAGGGTAGGACAATGGATAGAAACTACAGCACAGGAGGTTCCAGCTCAACATGAGGAGGAACTTACTCATTGTGGGGGTCACAGAGCCCTGGAAGAGGCTGCCCAGAGAGGTTGTGGAGTCTCCTTCTGTGGAGACTTTCAAGACCCATCTGGATGTGTTCCTGTGTGACCTGTGCTGGATTCTCTGGTCCTGGACTCAATGATCTCCAGTGCTCCCTTCCAAGCCTAACATCCTGTGGTTCTCTGATCCTGTGATGTCTTGGTTTAAATTAAGAAGTTACAAAATAGAGTAATAACTCTGTGTTAAGTCATTTAAAAAGAGTAGAAAGTTTTACCTCAGAAATCTAGAAACTGCAGTAAATCAGCTCATGAAAAGCTTTCTGCAGAAAGCAGAGCTCCCAAGAATGGGAGAGAGAGCACAGATTTTGTGGAGCTGTGTGAGCTGGGGAGCTTCTGTGGAAGGCCAAGTGTTGCTCAGAGTAGGGAAATGGAGACAGCTGGTAAATAACCACACTGTTTGCCCCCTGCAGTGCTGGGATAATTGGTCTTCCCTCTGGCCATTCCACTGCCAAACCAAGTTTTATACAGATCCACAACAGAGCTGCAGCTCTGCTAATGATTGCTCTCCAAGGGCAAATGGACATTCTGGCCAATACAGTTTGGCTCCATTGACGAGTTTGCTTCATCACTGGCATGCTCTGAGATGTAAAGAGCTCCTTGGTAATTTCTAGGGGTCCATATTTAAGGTCTCCCCTCTCTGGGTCATGCATGTGAGTCCTGCTTTGGCAGGTGGTTTGGAGCTGATGGGCTCTTGAGGTCCCTTCCAAGCTGTAATGTACTGGATGATAGGTTGGACACGATGATCTTGAGGGTCTCTTCCAACCTGGTTTATTCTCATAGTATCATAGTATCAATCAGGGCTGGAAGGGACCACAAGGATCATCTAGTTCCAACCCCTCTGCCATGGGCAGGGACACCCCACACTAGATCAGGCTGACCAGAGCCTCAGCCAGCCTGGCCTTAAACACCTCCAGGGACAGGGCCCCAACCACCTCCCTGGACAACCCATTCCAGGGCTTCACCACTCTCGTGGGGAAGAACTTCCTCCTCCCCTCCAGCCTGAATCTCCCCACCTCCAGCTTAATTCCATTCCCCCTAGTCCTATCACTCCCTGAGATCCTGAGCAGTCCCTCCCCAGCCTTCCTGTAGCCCCCTTCAGATACTGGAAGGCCACAATGAGGTCACCTCGGAGCCTCCTCTTCTCCAGGCTATTCTCTATTCCTATTCTATTCTATTCTATTCTATTCTATTCTATTCTATTCTATTCTATTCTATTCTATTCTATTCTATTCTATTCTATTCTATTCTATTCCATTCTATTCCATTCTATGATACTGTATGAATGAGGAGCGCTCTACAAACTTTGCAGTGAGTGGAATGATGAATTACTTTCTGGGTGAGTGTTAGGATCATAGAATCACAGAATTGTCAGAGTTGGAAGGGACCTCAAAGATTATCCAGTTCCATCCCCCTGACTCTGTGACCTTAAAGGCCTTTTCCAGTCTAAACGACTCTGTTTCTAAACTTACTTCATCATTCTTCCATTATTTTTCCTGATGTTCAGCCCTTCCTATTTACAGACACCTAGTATTATTCTAGACCACCAGCTTGCTCACTGGATTTCAGTTACAAAGTGTCACAGAATCATAGAATTGTCAGGGTTGGAAGGCACCTCAAGGATCAGCCAGTTCCAAGCCCCCTGCCATGGACAGGGACACCTCAGGTTGCTCACAGCCACATCCAGCATGGACTTAAAAACCTCCAGGCTTCCACCACCTCCCTGGGCAACCTGTACCAGTCTCTCACCACCCTCATGGCAAATAATTTCTTCCAGACATCCATTCTGAATCTACCCAGTTCTGGTTTTGTTCCATTCCCCCCAGTCCTATCATTCCCTGACACCCTCAAAAGTCCCTCCCCAGCTTTCTTGTAGCCCCCTTCAGATACTGGAAGACCACAATTAGGTCTCCTTGGAGCCTTCTCTTCTGCAGACTGAACAGCCCCAACTCTCTCAGTCTGTCCTCATAGGAGAGGATCTTCAGCCAAAGGCTCATTTGTGCCTTGTAGGGGTCTTAGATTTACTTCATGGTTAATCTAACTAATCTTAGACAGCAAACTGCTGTCTAAGCTGTCAGCTTGTGGCGTGGACCACAACACTCTTTGCTGGGTTAGGAACTGGCTGGAGGGCTGAGCCCAGAGAGTGGTAGTGAATGGTGCCACAGCCAGCTGGCAGCCAGGCACCAGTGGTGTGCCCCAGGGATCAGTGCTGGGCCCTGTGCTCTTTACCATCTTCATTGATGATCTGGATGAGGGGATTGAGTCAGTCATCAGCAAATTTGCAGATGACACCAAGGTGAGAACAGATGTTGGTCAGTTAGAGGGTTGAAAGGTTCTGCAGAGGGACCTCGACCGACTGGACAGATGGGCAGAGTCCAACAGGATGGCATTCAACAAGTCCAAGTGCCAGGGGCTGCACTTTGGCTACGGCAACCCCATGCAGAGCTACAGGCTGGGGTCAGAGTGGCTGAGAGCAGCCAGGCAGAAAGGGACCTGGGGGTGCTGATTGACAGCCGCCTGAATATGAGCCAGCAGTGTGCCCAGGCAGCCAAGATGGCCAATGACATCCTGGCCTGCATCAGGGACAGTGTGGCCAGCAGGAGCAGGGAGGTCATTGTGCCCCTGTACTCTGCATTGGTTAGGCCACACCTTGAGTCCTGTGTCCAGTTCTGGGCCTCTCAGTTTAAGAAGGACATTGAGAGACTTGAATGTGTCCAGAGAAGGGCAACAAGGCTGGGGAGAGGCCTTGAGCACAGCCCTGTGAGGAGAGGCTGAGGGAGCTGGGATTGTTTAGCCTGGAGAAGAGAAGGCTCAGGGGAGATCTCATTGCCCTCTACAACTACCTGAAAGGTGGTTGTAGCCAGGAAGGGGTTGGTCTCTTCTCCCAGGCAACCAGCACCAGAACAAGAGGACACAGTCTCAAGCTGTGCCAGGGGAGGTTTAGGCTGGAGGTGAGGAGAAAGTTCTTCACTGAGCGAGTCATTCATCATTGGAATGTGCTGCCCAGGGAAGTGGTGGAGTCCCCATCCCTGGAGGTGTTCAGGAGGGGATTGGATGTGGCACTTGGTGCCATGGTCTAGTCATGAGGTCTGTGGTGACAGGTTGGACTCAATGACCTTTGAGGTCTCTTCCAACCTTGGTGATACTGTGAGAGATACTGTGATACTGTAATTTCTGGCTGCATCCTCTCTGCTGTTCAACACAGAAAACGCCGTAGTAATTTGGGAGAGAAATCTTTGGGTGACACTTAGACTAAAGTCTCTCCTTTCAAAGTGGGTAGACACTGTCCCACAGTTGTTAATAATGTGCAATGAACAGAAAGGAGGGCACAAAGACTTGATTATTCAGCAGTGTTCAGAACCCAGCCTTGAATGATGTGCAGGCTTTGGTTATTTGTTCTGTCCCAAAGATGACTGCTGGCTGTTAGTTGATAAAGCATGTGAAGGGTTCAGCACATCTCTCAAACTACTGATCTCAGGGCAAATGCTGATGTCTGTGCATCCTGCTGGAGATAAGAGGCCAAAGAGTTGATTCTTTGAGGGGGGCACACTAAATTGCTGTAGAATGTTTATCAGCCCTTAATGTTGATGATTTGTTTACACTGCTGACTCATTTTGATGCTATGGTGATCAGTGCAATGGAAACAGTTAATGGAAGCAGGGCTGCTACTTTTTTTTCCCCCCTGAGGCTGCTTCCACGCATTTTTCAGCTCATCAGGAGAGGCAATTTGAAACTGAAATGCTTTTCTTGCTCTGTAGATAGTTTCTTTCCTTTTTCTGTCTTGTCTTCCTTTTGGGTGCATGTCAAAATCCTTGCAAGCTTGTGATCCTTGGGCTAGCACTTGGGTTAAATGGCTCTGTGTAGCAATTCAGTGCAGCTGCAGTGTGTGTTGAGACATGCCTGCCTCAAACAGGAGCCCTGATTTGATGTTTGTCATCGAAGAGGCTTCCACTGAGGTCAGTGAAGGAAAGCCATAGGTTTGGGGGCAGTTTTTAGGTCATCTTTGATTTTGCTGCTTTATTCTCCCCTGCTAACCCATCAGATGCCAGTGGCTCTAAGCAGCAGTGTCACTTGTGCACACAGACCATGAAGCACAGTGGAAATGGGGAATGAATTTGGTTGAGTAGGAACAGAGCTGAAAGGCACATGGATCAACCATTTCTTTAATGTCTTTGAGCACCTGGAGAGTTTCTTCTGTTTCTTTGGATTTGTTCACCCTGGGTTTGAAAGGATCTTTTCCTTCTTAGTGGTTGGAGGTGTTTGGAAAACAGAGTCTGTATTGTAAACCTTTCACCTGGAGTATCTGAGTTTTCTGAAGCAGGCTTGAAGGTGCAAGAAGAAAACTGCTGACAGTCCCACTTGCACACTCCTGTAAGTGCAACTGCTGAAATAGACTAGACTAGACTAGAATAGACCAGGTTGGAAGAGACCTTCAAGATCATCGTGTCCACCCTATCATCCGACACCACCCAGCCAACTAAACCATGGCACCAATCACCCCATCAAGTCTCCTTCTGAACACCTCCAGGGATGGTGACTCCACCACCTCCCCAGGCAGCCCATTCCAATGGGCAATCACTCTCTCTGTGTAGAACTTCTTCCTAACCTCCAACCTAAACCTCCCCTGGCACAGCCTGAGACTGTGTCCTCTTCTTCTGGTGCTGGCTGCCTGGGAAAAGAGACCAACCTCTGCCTGTCTACAACCTCCCTTCAGGTAGTTGTAGAGAGCAATAAGGTCACCCCTGAGTCTCCTCTTCTCCAGGCTAAGCAACCCCAGCTCCCTCAGCCTCTCCTCACAGGGCTGTGTTCCAAACCCCTCACCAACTTCATTGCCCTCCTCTGGACACACTCCAGCAAGTCAACCTCCCTCCTAACCTGAGGGGCCCAGAACTGGACACAGGACTCAAGGTGTGGCCTAACCAGTGCAGTGTCCAGGGGCAGAATGACCTCCCTGCTCCTGCTGGCCACACTGTTCTTAATGCAGGCCAGGATGCCATTGGCCCTCTTGGCTGCCTGGGCACACTGCAGGCTCATGTTCAGCCTACCATCAACCAGCACCCCCAGGTCCCTCTCTGCCTGGCTGCTCTCCAGCCACTCTGACCCCAGCCTGTAGCTCTGCCTGGGGTTGCTGTGGCCAATGTGCAGAACCTGGCACTTGGATGTGTTCAATCTCCTGCCCTTGGACTCTGCCCATCTGTCCAGCCTGTCCGGGTCCCTCTGCAGAGCCTCTCTGCCCTCCAGCAGATCAACTCTTGCCCCCAGCTTGGTGTCCTCAGCAAATTTACTGATGATGGACTCAATGCCCTCATCCAGATCATCAATGAAGATGTTAAAGAGCACAGGGCCCAGCACTGATCCTTGGGGCACACCAGTAGTGGCTGGCTGCCAGCTGGCTGTGGCACCATTCACCACCACTCTCTGGGCTCAGCCTCCAGCCAGTTCCTAACCCATGGCAGTGTGCTCCTCTCCAAGCCGTGGGCTGACAGCTTGGCCAGCAGTTTGCTATGGGGGACGGTGTGATAAGGCAGCTCCTGCTGCCTTATGCTGAGAAACCTTTGTGCTTGCCACATACCAAAAGGCAAGATCACAACTACCTCTGAATATTTAAACACAGCAGCTGCCATGGAAGACAAACACATCAAGTGTCTCATGTTTGAGTATTGACAGGAATAGTCTGATGAGAGAATTGAATCTGTCTGATGAACAGACAGGGCTCACAAGTCATGCTTTTGGCACTGGAGTATTTGTATTTGGTGTGTCTTCTGCTGCTGTTCATCCTACCAGGGTACTTTGGAGCTGTTCAGTCTGGAGAAGAGATGGCTCCCAGGTGACCTCATTGTGGCCTTCCAGTATCTGAAGGGGGCTACAAGAAAGTTGGGGAGGGACTTCTCAGGATCTCAAGTAGTGATAGGACTAGGGGGAATGGAATGAAGCTGGAGGTGGGGAGATTGAGGCTGGAGGGGAGGAGGAAGTTCTTCCCCATGAGAGTGGTGAAGCCCTGGAATGGGTTGTCCAGGGAGGTGGTTGGGGCCCCGTCCCTGGAGGTGTTTAAGCCCAGGCTGGCTGAGGCTCTGGCCAGGCTGATGTAGTGTGGGGTGTCCCTGCCCATGGCAGTGGGGTTGGAACTAGATGATCCTTGTGGTCCCTCCCAACCCTGACTGATAGTATGATGGGATGCTTGGTGCCATGGGTTAGTTGTTTAGGTGGGTTGGATTGGTTGATGGGTTGGACACAATGATCTTGAAGGTCTCTTCCCACCTGGTTGGGTTTATTCTAAATAAAGGTTTATTCTAAATACTATGATTATCTTCTGCTGTGGCCTTGAGAAGGGAACTGTCTGCTCTCCCTGGGGACAGACACTGCTTGTCAGTGTCCTGGCTTAAAGTCTCAGATGTGGATGTGTGATTGTAAGATAAGTCATGACAGTGCTGAGTTCATGACAGTGCTGAGTTCCTGTGTGACAGTTTAGGCAGGCACAGTGGAAGGTGTTTTGGGATAGTCTTGTGTGTTCAATACTTCTTTAGAGTGTCATTGGGCCACAGAATCACAGAATGGTCAGGGTTGGAAGGGACCTCAAGTATCATCCACTTCCACCCCTCCTGCCATGGGCAGGGACACCTCACACTGCAGCAGGTTGACTCAGAGCCACATCCAGCCTGGCCTTGTATTTACAAGCAAAACTACAATCTGCAATGAAATGCAGTGCCAGCCTGATCTAGTGTGGGGTGTCCCTGCCCATGGCAGAGGGGTTGGAACTAGCTGATCCTTGTGGTCCCTTCCAACCCTGACTGATTCTATGATTCCAGCTTGGATACATGAGGTAGATGTTGATGGAAGGGTTGAATAGTGGCATTCTCCAGGAAAGAGACTCATAGTTTGTGACATCCAAGTTTAGCCATAAAGGGAAGATTGCTGAATGGAATCTGCTGTGTACATGACTCACTCTACATACATTTGAAGTTTTTATTTTTCCTGCTTTCTGGAACAATTTGGTGTGACAAAAAGTCTGCAGCTGTTTGATGTAGCCTTAGTCATTTGGTATTGACAGCTAATCACAGGCTCACAGGATGTCAGGGGTTGGAAGGGAACCAAAGAGATCACCAAGTCCAGGCCCCCTGCCACAGCAGGACCATACAGTCTAGCTCAAGTCACAGAGGAACACATCCAGATGGGCCATGGAAGTCTCCAGAGAAGGAGACTCCACAGCCTCTCTGGGCAGCCTGTTCCAGTGCTCTGTGACCCTTACAGGAAAGAAGTTCCCCCTTGTGTTGAGGTGGAAGCTCCTGTGCTGGAGCTCCTTGTCCTGTCACAGGGCACAAGTGAGCAGAGCCTGTCCTCTCCCTGCTGACCCCCAGCTCTCAGATATTTATAGACACTTATTAAATCCCCTCTCAGTCATCTTCTTTCCAGAGTGGAAAGCCCCAGGGCTCTCAGCCTCTCCTCAAAAGGCACTTGCTCCAGTCCCCTAATCATCCTATTTTACCTTTATCCTAATCCTTGTAACTGAGTCACTCTTCTGGGGAATCAGAGTCACAGAATGGTCTGGGTTGGAGGGACCTCTGAAGCTCATCCAGTCCAACCTCCCCTGCAGTCAGCAGGGACATCCCCAACTAGATCAGGCTGCCCAGAGCCCTGTGGAGCCTCACCTTGAATATCTCCAGGGACAGGGTCTCAGCCACCTCCCTGGGCAACCTGTTCCAGTGTTCCACCACCCTCATGGTAAAGAACTTGTTCCTAACATCCAACCTACATCTGCTCTTCTTTACCTTGAAGCCACTGCCCCTTGTGCTGTCACTACAGGCCTTTGCAAATAGTCTCTCTCCATCCTTCCCAGCAAGAGAGACTGGCCATTGGAATGTGCTGCCTAGGGAGGTGGTGGAGTCACCATCTCTGGAAGTGTTTAGGAGGAGACTGGATGAGGCACTTGGTGCCATGGTTTAGTTGATTAGATGGGGTTGGGTGATAGGTTGGACTGGATGATCTCAAAGGTCTTTTCCAACCTGGTTAATTCTATTCTGTTCTATTATTTTAGGGAGAGCAGATTTAAAGTGGCTGAGTAAAATTCACTACTTTTCTGGGAGCTTTACTCCTTATTATACTCCTTATTATACTCCTTATTATTAAGCTGCTGTTTGGATGCACAGTAATAACTTCCACAGAGCTCAGCAGGCAATAGGACAGCTGTCTATAGCATGCTACACCTTGTGAGGAAGCATTGATTGTCCATTGGAGTGTGCTGCCCAGAGAGGTGGTTGACTCAGCAGCCCTGGCTGTCTTTCAAGGTGGTTTGGATGTGGTGCTTGGGGCTGTGGTTTAGGGGTGACCCTTGTAGAGCAGGGTTCTGAGTTGGACTTGGTGATCCTGAGGGTCTTCTCATAGACTCGTAGAATCACAGAATCAACCAGGTTGGACAAGACCTCAGAGATCATCAAGTCCAACCTATTACCTAATACCTAACACCTCCTGACAACTAAACCATGGCTCCAAGTGCCACATCCAATCCCTTTTTGAACACCTCCAGGGATGAGGACTCCACCACCTCCCTGGGCAGCACATTCCAATGGCCAATTACTCTTTCTCCTCACCTCCAGCCTAAATTTTCCCTGGCACAGCTTGAGACTGTGTCCTCTTGTTCTGGTGCTGGTTGCCTGGAAGAAGAGACCAACCCCCACCTGGCTGCAACCTTCCTTCAGGGAGTTGTAGAGAGCAAGAAGGTCTCCCCTGAGCCTCCTCTTCTCCAGGCTAAACAACCCCCAGCTCCCTCAGCCTCATCAGAGTCATTCCAACCTGCATGTTTCTGTGATTCTGCTAATTGCTTAGCTTCAGGCAAACAGCTTGCTGGGCAAATGAGGATGGTGAGGCTCTGAAATGGGCTGCCCAGGGCACTTAGAGCTGCCTCTTCCCTGGAGGTGCTCAAGGGCAAGTTGGAAGTGACTTGGAGCAACTTGGACTTGTGGAAGTTGTCCATGCCCCTGGCACAGGGTTTGGAGCTAGATGGTCTTTTCTCAACCCAAAGCATTGTGGGGTGCTATGAAATCAATGCTTCTCTTAATTTCCTTGCCTTTTTCTTCCTCACTGTGATACTTGGGGGTGGCATCCATATACTTTTATGTCTCTGTTTATATTCTCTTCTAGCTGGTCTTTGATTTGAGATTAATTGGGAAGGAAGTTAGCCTTTTGGGGTTTTATTGGGGGAGGTCTTTTGTTTTTGTCTTCATCTTTGGCTACAGAGAAGGCAGGTAAGGGGTAAGGGTATAGACAGAGTGTCAGAGGGGAGTTGTGCAGCAGGATGTTCACAGTATCATAGCATCATAGTATCAGTCAGGGTTGGAAGGGACCACAAGGATCATCTAGTTCCAGCCCCCCTGCCATGAGCAGGGACACCCCACACTAGATCAGCCTGGCCAGAGCCTCAGCCAGCCTGGGCTTAAACACCTCCAGGGACGGGCCCTCAACCACCTCTCTGGACAACCCATTCCAGGGCTTCACCACTCTCATGGGGAAGAACTTCCTCCTCCCCTCCAGCCTGAATCTCCCCACCTCCAGCTTCATTCCATTCCCCCTAGTCCTAGCACTCCCTGAGATCCTGAACAGTCCCTCCCCAGCCTTCCTGTAGCCCCCTTCAGATACTGGAAGGCCACAATGAGGTCACCTGGGAGCCTTCTCTTCTGCAGACTGAAAAGCCCCAGCTCCTTCAGTCTGTCCTCACAGGAGAGGTGCTCCAGCCCTCTGCTCATCCTCGTGACCCTTCTCTGGACACCTTCCAGCACTCTGTTCTATCACTCTGATGTGCTAAGGTTGGATGCTGTGTTGAACGCGAGTGGGAACTAGCTCTCTGTTCTGTCCCTTGTCCCTGCTTCTTGTTAGTGCTGTCTCTTCTCTTTGTCAGCAACCAGAACCAATGCCTCTTCATCTTTTGTTTTGTTTTCATCTTTTGCTCCAGAGAAGGCAGGTAAGGGTCTAGACAGGGTGCCAGAGGGGAGTTGTGCAGCAGGATGTTCTATCACTCTGATGTGCTAAGGTTGGATGCTGTGCTGAACGCTAGTGGGAACTAGCTCTCTGTTCTGTCCCTTGTCCCTGCTTCTTGTTAGTGTTGTCTCTTCTCTTTGTTAGCAACCAGAACCAATGCCTCTTCATCTTTGTTGTCTTTGCAGTCTGGGAGCCCTCATGGATCTGCTTGTCCTTACCATGTAAACTGGTTATCACAGCTCCTTTTGCTTTGAGGAAACTCATTCTAGCTTCTGAAGCTGGCAGTGGATCTGAGCTCTGTCCGGGCTGCAGACTGTCACAGCAGCCTCAGCCGTGCCATCTGCAGTCAATGAATCCCAGGCTTGTAGGTCAGCAAGCACAAACCTTGGTTGCATCAGCTGAACAAGCAGGCAGTGGTGGATTAAAAGCTTCTGTTTTGGTGAACTTCTAGCAGCAGAGCAGAGATCTGCCTTCTGCTAATGTGGATCAGTGAAAATGATTGACAGCCCTTTAAAGCCCTTCTTTGTCAAGTTAGGGATTGCTTTTTCACTCCCTGCTGTCCATCAGCATGCTTCTCTGTTGCAGGGCTGCCTAGGGTGTTATCATTTTACTGTTTGAAAATGTTTTGTTAAGAGGTTTTTCCTCCACTGGTTGACTGAAGGAATAAGAATGCTGTGTTTTCCTTGCCAAGCAGTTTGATGTTTGACCTACAGATACTGGAGCCAAGGTTCAGCTGGGTTTCTCTGCTCTGTTGTTGCTATACTGGCTTATATTTGTTCTACTTAAAGGAGATTTATGAATCTTTGGCAGAGTGACTGTAAGGCTGGCAGCCTGCCTACCAGTAATTGAGAAATCTTCCTTGTACTTTGGGCTGTGGATGAAGTGATGGTCTTTAGAGGATGCTTAGGGGATGTGAGCATTTCCCTTGTGAAGAGAGTCTGAGAGCCCTGGGGCTGCTTGGTCTTGAGAAGACTGAGAAGGGATCTGATCAATGTCTATCAATAGCTGAGGGGTGGAGGTCAAGTGGAGGGGGCCAAGCTCTTTTGGGTGCTGCACAGGAATAAGACAAGGAGCAATGAATAGAATAGAATAGAATAGAATAGAATAGAATAGAATAGAATAGAATAGAATCATAGTATCATAGTTTAAGCCCAGGCTGGCTGAGGCTCTGGCCAGGCTGATGTAGTGTGGGGTGTCCCTGCCCATGGCAGGGGGGCTGGAACTAGCTGATCCTTGTGGTCCCTTCCAACCCTGACTGATACTATGATACTATGATACTATGATACTATGATACTATGATACTATGATACTATGATACTATGATACTATGATACTATGATAGTATCATTCAGGGTTGGAAGGGACCACAAGGATCATCTAGTTCCAGCCCCCTGCCATGGGCAGGGACACCCCACACTAGAGCAGCCTGGCCAGAGCCTCAGCCAGCCTGGCCTTAAACACCTCCAGGGATGGGGCCTCAACCACCTCCCTGGACAACCCATTCCAGGGTTTCATAGATAGACTAGATTAGACTAGACTAGACTAGAATAGACCAGGTTGGAAGAGACCTTCAAGATCATCGTGTCCAACTGTCGTAGTTTGGGCTGGGTGCCCTCTGCTACAGGGGTGTTTCCTGTGTCCAGAAGTCCAGCCCAGTGGGTGGACACAGGAAATTAGGTTATTTCCTACCATGATCCCTTGCACCACTATAAGTCTCACGGCGGGGTCTGGCACTTCCTCTTTCCTTCCTCCTCGCCGCCTGGTAACTGGGGAGAAGATCTCCCGGCCATGGGCCTGGTTAGGCCCAAGGCCACGGGGGGATGGGCAGTCTCAGATCTGGCCAGCTGAGACTAGCCTAGCAGTGGGGGGGGAAGGAGGAGCCCTGAGGGTTTGGGTGTACCCTCAGGTGGGGGATGGGATTTCTCTGGGTCTGTTTTGGGTTCTCTCTCTTGTCACTGTGTTTCTAGTTTCTCTGCACGCACTCACTGTTCTATTTAAACTTTTCATCACTTTTGCAATCCGTTTGTCTGAGTCGTCATTTCTGCGCGTGGTGGGGAGGGGGTCTGCCCCAACCCATTACATTTTGGCGCACCAACGTGGGGCTGGCTGTTGTGCCCACTCTGCAGATCGATTGCAAAGGATGGAGAGTTTAAATTTAGTTCTGGGCGTCAGTTTGGGTTTGGCAGTTGGGGGCTCAAGTGATGTTGCCGGGGCGACCGTGTAAGCTCTTGTGGATTGTGGGGGGATAACTGGTGCGCTGCCGGTGGCGTGGACCCTGTCCTGCTATTTCAGGCAGGGATGGTTCTCGACCATCGGCATCGGGGTACCGCTTGAGAACGCGGAACCTGCCCCTCCTCCGCGGCGGGAAGCGAAGTGGGGGAGGGGCAGCGGCGAGCAGATCAGAGTCAGGTCCGTTCTCGCTGCGGGGATAGAGCCAGCCGCTGCGAGCGGGCGAGCCAGCTCCCGAAGCCCCGGGGGGCCGACGGGGACTCCCGCTGGAAAGCCGTTTTCAAGGGCTCTGAGAACGCGCGTATGGCTTTCGCTGGAGAAGCCGTTTGAGTGTCCGAGGGGTGGAGGTGACTTTGATTCTGTGCCGCGGCGGCAGAGGTGGGCGGAGCCCTGCTGCGTGGCGAGCGGCGGCGGCGGACCCGGCCGTGCGCTCGGGCTGCGGTGGGGCCGGCCCTAGTCTCTTCCCCGACTTTTTCGGACGAGTTCCGAAAATGGCGCCGAGCACCTGGCTCCACCTCCCTTCTTCTCAGTGAGCTGTGGTGCAGCCCCGCCCTTTTTCGGAGGGGGGGGTGTGCAGCCGGATGCTGTCTTGCCTTGGTACGGGTGCGCCTAGTGGGGGGGCGGAGTACCTTGGACGGGCATCTGTAGTTTTGGACCGCAGTTGAAAGCGGTTGATTGCGGCACCCTGGATGGATTGAAAAAGGCAGTCGTGGGTTGGATTGTTTCGACTGGCCTGCCCCAGGGGTGGAGAATATGCCGCCGAGTGAATGTATGTGAAAAGTAGAGGCTTGGCTGAGAAGTCGTGAGGCTTTTCCAGGTGACCAGGATGCCCAACAGATCCATGGAGAACTTGCACCGCAGGAGAATGAGCTGTGCATCGCCGGGAGGTTCCACTGGATGAAGGAGGAAGAACTGGAATGGACAGACACTTGAGCATGACTGAGAGACTGAGTGGACGCCCAGATGAAGACACGGACTTCGCCGGACATGTCATCAGTTTTCTGATTTGATGATGTGTTTGGGTGCAGGCATCATGATAGGAAATAAAGGGGTGGCCTTTGTCGTAGTTTGGGCTGGGTGCCCTCTGCTACAGGGGTGTTTCCTGTGTCCAGAAGTCCAGCCCAGTGGGTGGACACAGGAAATTAGGTTATTTCCTACCATGATCCCTTGCACCACTATAAGTCTCACGGCGGGGTCTGGCACTTCCTCTTTCCTTCCTCCTCGCCGCCTGGTAACTGGGGAGAAGATCTCCCGGCCATGGGCCTGGTTAGGCCCAAGGCCACGGGGGGATGGGCAGTCTCAGATCTGGCCAGCTGAGACTAGCCTAGCAGTGGGGGGGGAAGGAGGAGCCCTGAGGGTTTGGGTGTACCCTCAGGTGGGGGATGGGATTTCTCTGGGTCTGTTTTGGGTTCTCTCTCTTGTCACTGTGTTTCTAGTTTCTCTGCACGCACTCACTGTTCTATTTAAACTTTTCATCACTTTTGCAATCCGTTTGTCTGAGTCGTCATTTCTGCGCGTGGTGGGGAGGGGGTCTGCCCCAACCCATTACACCAACCCATCAACCAATCCAACCCACCTAAACAACTAACCCATGGCACCAAGCACCCCATCAAGTCTCTTACAGCTTGGCAGCAGTGGGATACAAGCTTGAACATACAATGGATATAAGCTTGAACATGGAAGGATTCACCTCAACCTGAGGAGAAACTTCTTTGCAGTGAGGGTGACAGAGCCCTGGAGCAGGCTGCCCAGAGAGGTTGTGGAGTCTCCTTCTCTGGAGCCTTTCCAAACCCACCTGGATGCATTCCTGTGTGGACTCCCCTGGGTGATGCTGCTTTGGCAGGGGGGTTGGAGTGGATGATCTCTGATGGTCCCTTCCAGCCTCTAATGTTCTGTGATACAATGGTACTGTGATTTGTTTGTGTTTACATCTTGATTTTACTGATCAAGGAGTTTCAGACAGCTTCTGGGAATGGAGCATAGGCAGCATGATGTAGTGGATTTGAAGGCTCTCTCCTTTTCCTTCCTTGGAGTTTAGTACTGTTCAAAACCCACACCAAATTCTGTTGTTTTGTTTTAACTCAGAGAACCTAATATAGTTTTTATTTCTTTAAGATTAAGAATTACTTTTTCTGGTGTGGTGGAGCTTTGACTCCTGTGTCCAGTTCTGGGGCCCTCAGTTTAGGAAAGATGTTGAGTTGCTGGAAGATGTCCAGAGAAGGGCAACAAAGCTGGGGAGGGGTCTGGAGCACAGTCCTGTGAGGAGAGGCTGAGGGAGCTGGGGTTGCTTAGCCTGGAGAAGAGGAGGCTCAGGGGAGACCTTCTTGCTCTCTCCAACTCCCTGAAGGGAGGTTGTAGCCAAGGGGGGGGTTGGTCTCTTCTCCCAGGCAACCAGAACAAGAGGACACAGTCTCAAGCTGTGCCATGGGAAGCTTAGCCTCAAGGTGAGGAGAAAGTTCTTCCCAGCAAGAGTAATTGGCCATTGGAATGTGCTGCCCAGGGAGGTGGTGGAGTCACTGACCCTGGAGGTGTCCAAGAAAGGCTTGGATGTGGCACTTGGTGCCATGGTTTAGTTGTCAGGAGGTGTTAGGTATTAGGTTGCACTTGATGATCTCTGAGGTCTTTTCCAGCCTGGTTGATTCTATGTTTCTATGATTTACTGCACAATTCTGGCCTAGGCATGGAGGTGTAGTGCAGCCCTGATGGGCCTCTGGAAGGAGAAGCAAAGGGAGGCAGTTCAGAACTGGCCAGCCTGAAACCAGCCTAGCAGTGGAGTGGAAGAAAGAGCCCTGGAGCTCATGGTAAACCCCAGGTGGGGGAGAAAAGGAGTACTGGGGTCATGGTCTGATTTGGTGGAGGTTTTGTGTGAAGCTTTGGCTTAAGGAGCTTCTGTGTTATGCCCAGATTAGAGAATTCTTTGTGTTTTACATGCTTTGCTATGCTTACCACTATGTAGAGCTGTAGCACTGTGGTTTGTAAATAGCCTGTGCATTTGAACTTTCCACTGCTATCCAATCCATTGGGTGGGTGTTACTCTTTTGCCCCTTTTGGAGCAACAGAGAAATCTGTGCCCTCACTAGACTATGACAGGTGCACTCTATTCCCTTTCCCTTCTAGTAGTTCTATTCCTTTAGTCACAGAATTGTTAAGCTTGGAAGGGACCTCAAGGATCAGCCAGTTCCAAGCCCCCTGCCATGGGCAGGGACACCTCACACTGCAGCAGGTTGCTCACAGCCACATCCAGCCTGGACCTAAATCCTCCAGGGATGAGGCTTCCACCACCTCCCTGGGCAACCTGTGCCAGTCTCTCACCAGCCTCATGGTCAAGAACTTCTTCCTAACATCCAATCTGAATCTACCCACTCCTAATTTTGTTCCATTCCCCCCAGTCCTATCACTCCCTGACACCCTCAGAAGTCCCTCCCCAGCTTTCTTGGAGCCCCCTTCAGATACTGGAAGGCCACAATTAGTTCTCCTTGGAGCCTTCTCTTCTCCAGACTGAACAGCCCCAACTCCCTCAGTCTGTCCTTTTGGGAGAGCAGCTCCATCCCTCTGCTCATCCTCATGGCCCTTCTCTGGACACCTTCCAGCACCTCCAGATCCTTCCTGGAATAGAGGCTCCAGAACTGGACACAGTGCTCCAGGTGTGGTCTCACCAGAGCAGAGCAGAGGGGAGAATCGCCTCCCTGGCCCTGCTGGCTCTGCTTCTCTTGCTGCAGCCCAGGCTCTGCTTGGCTCTCTGGGCTGCAAGTGCTCACTGCTGGCTCCTGCTGAGCTTCTCATCCCCCACCACCCCCAAGCCCTTTTCTTCAGGACTGCTCTCCAAGATGCTCAGAGAGCTATTTTGGTGTTTCAGAGATCCCACAACTCCAATAAAGCTCTAGGGTGTCTGGAAATGTGAGACATAAGCAAGCTGCATTTGTTAAGATTGTCAGCATACCACATGCACCAACAATGCAGTTCAGCTGGGATGTGTCATCCTAGAGATCTGGGAGTGCTGTGTCAATGGAATTCTCAATGATTCATCTGGCAGGTTGAGGTTTGTGTTTCCCCGTGGGAAATGCTGAATGGAAATTTGTGATCTGGCTTCACAGCATCACAGAAGGTTAGGGGCTGGAAGGGATCCTGAAATCTTATCCAGTCCAACCCCCCTGCCAGAGCAGCATCACCTAGAGCAGATCACACAGGAACATATCCAGGCAGGTCTTGAATATTACTGAAGAGGGAGACCTATTCTACTCTACTCTACTCTACTCTACTCTACTCTACTCTATTCTATTCTATTCTTCCATTCCATTCCATTCCATTCCATTCCATTCCATTCCATTCCATTCCATTCCATTCCATTCCATTCCATTCCATTCCATTCCATTCCATAGAAATGGGGGGTGGGTGGGCACGAGTGTTTTTCAAGGCATGCTACAGGCTGGGGTCAGAGTGGCTGGAGAGCAGCCAGGCAGAGAGGGACCTGGGGGTGGTGGTTGATGGCAGGCTGAACATGAGCCTGCAGTGTGCCCAGGTGGCCAGGAGGGCCAATGGCATCCTGGCCTGCATTAAGAACAGTGTGGCCAGCAGGAGCAGGGAGGTCATTCTGCCCCTGTACACTGCACTGCACTGCACTGCACTGGTTAGGCCACACCTGGAGTCCTGTGTCCAGTTCTGGGCTCCTCAGTTTAGGAAGGAGGTTGACTTGCTGGAACGAGTCCAGAGAAGGGCAACTAAGTTGGTGAGGGGCTTGGAACACAGCCCTGTGAGGAGAGACTGAGGGAGCTGGGGTTGCTTAGCCTGGAGAGGAGGAGACTCAGGGGTGACCTTAGTGCTCTCTACAACTACCTGAAAGGAGGTTGTAAACAGGCAGAGGTTGGTCTCTTCTCCCAGGCAGCCAGCACCAGAATAGAATAGAATAGAATAGAATAAACCAGGTTGGAAGAGACCTTCAAGATCATCACGTCCAACCTATCACCCAACACCACCTAATCAACTAACCCATGTAACCAAGCACCCTGTCAAGTCTCCTCCTGAACAGACTCCACCACCTCCCCAGGCAACCCATTCCAATGGGCAATCACTCTCTCCGTGTAAAACTTCCTCCTGACCTCCAGCCTGAAACAAGAGGACACAGTCTCAGGCTGTGCCAGGGGAAGTTCAGGCTGGAGGTCAGGAGGAAGTTTTACACAGAGAGTGATTGCCCATTGGAATGGGCTGCCTGGGGAGGTGGTGGAGTCGCCGTCACTGGAGGTATTCAGGAGGAGACTTGCTGGGGTGCTTGGTGCCATGGGTTAGTTGGTTGGGTTGTGTTGGGTGATAGGTTGGACATGATGATCTTGAAGGTCTCTTCCAACCTGGTTTATTCTATTCTATTCTATTGATTCTTTACCAAGTTTGGGTGTTTCTTGAAGCATCCATAGCCTGCTTGGTTTTTCTGTGGAGGCACACATGTATTGATGCTGATCAACACCACGCTGATTGTGATACAGTTGTGTAGGTACTGACCTGGATGAGGGCACAGAATGCATTGTCAGCAAGCTTGCTGATGACAGCAAGCTGGGTGGAGTGGCTGACACATAGTGGGTTGTGCTGCCATTCAGTGAGACTTGGACAGGCTGGTGTGCTGGGCAGGGAGAAATTGGATGAAGTTCAACAAGGGCTAGAGTAGAGCCTTGCACCTGGGAAGGAACAACTCCATGCAGCAGGATAGGACAGAATAGAATAAACCAGGTTGGAAGAGACCTTCAAGATCATCGCATCCAACCTATCATCCCACACCACCTAATCAACTAACCTATGGCACCAAGCACCCCATCAAGTCTCCTTCTGAACACCTCCAATGATGGTGACTTCACCACTTCCCCAGGCAGCCCATTCCAATGGGCAATCACTCTCTCTGTGTAGAACTTCCTCCTGACCTCCAGCCTAAACCTCCCCTGGTGCAGCCTGAGACAAGGTTGATAGGTTGAGGATGGCCCTGCTGGAGAGCAGTGAAGGGGAAAGGGACCTGGGGGTCCTGGTGGATGGAAGGATGACCATGAGCCAGCAATGTGCTCTTGTGGCCAGGAAGGCCAATGCCGTTCTGGGGTGGCTTAGAAGGGCTGTGACCAGTAACTCAAGAGAGGTTCTTCTCCCCCTCTACTCTGCCCTGGTGAGGCTGGATCTGGAATGTTGTGTCCAGTTCTGGGCTCCTCAGTTCAATATAAGACAGTGAGCTGCTTGAAAGAATCCAGCACAGAGGCATGAGGATGATGAAGGGAGTGGAATATCTTCCTGATGAGGAGAGACTGAGGGAGCTGAGGGCTCTGTAGCTTGGAGAGGAGGAGCCTGAGAGGTGACCTCATTGCTGTTGATAAAGATGTGCAGGGTGAGTCCTGAGAAGATGGAGCCAGGCTCTGCTGGGTGATGCCTAATGCCAGCACAAGGGGCAGTGGTGGAAGTTGAGGCATAGGAAGTTCCATGGAAGCAGGAGGGAGAATTATTTCCCTGTGAGGGTGACAGAGCACTGGAAGAGGCTGCCCAGGGGGGTTGTGGACTCTTCCTCTTTGGAGATTAGAATAAACCTTTATTAGAATAAACCAAACCAGGTTGGAAGAGACCTTCAAGATCATTGTGTCCAACCCATCAACCAATCCAACCCACCCAAAGAGCTAACCCATGGCACCAAGCACCCCATCAAGTCTCCTTCTGAACACCTTCAATGACGGCAACTCCACCACCTCCCTGGGCAGCCCATTCAAGATATTCAAGACTCTCCTGGATGTGTTCCTGTGTCCTAACAGCCAGCCTAAACCTCCCCTGGCACAGCTTGAGACTGTGTCCTCTTGTTCTGGTGCTGGTTGCGTGGGAGAAGAGACCAACCCCCACCTGGCTACAACAGTATCACAGAATCACCAAGGTTGGAAGAGACCTCAAAGATCATCGAGTCCAACCTGTCACCACAGACCTCATGACTAGACCATGGCACCAAGTGCCACGTCCAGTCCCCTCTTGAACACCTTCAGGGATGGTGACTCCTTCAGGGAGTTGTAGACAGAATAAAGTCTCCCCTGAGCCTCCTCTTCTCCAGGCTAAACAACCCCAGCTCCCTCAGCCTCTCCTCAGAGGGCTGTGCTCCAAACCCTTCCCCAGCTTTGTTGCCCTTCCACATTCCAGGATCAGTCTTGCCCTAGCTGAAAGTGTATGGCATCGAAGGGCAGTGCTGGTGAGTGGAAACAGTATATCCACAAGGCCCTGCAGAGTTGGGCTTTTAACCTGTTTCTTAGTATTTCTGAGGGAAAACATTGAGATGTGTTCCTGATAACAAGTCAAGAGGTAGCAAAGAGCTGAGGAAGGAGCTAAAACAGAGCCTCGCTGATACAGGCAACGGAGCTGGGTTCAGGCACACCATGTGTTCTTTCAGCATAACCAAGCCATAACTTTGAGTCTTGAAACAGTAAATGCATGCTGCATTTCCATCTTTATTCCAGGAAACAATTATCCTTGATGGACAAAGCCCTTTTCTTTCCTAGGCAGAGGGAATAGGAGTCGTCAGCTGCAGCTGGGCTCACGTTGTTACGCTGTGGCCAGAAGACCTGCTCCGTCCAAGCGCTGCAGGACTGGGGTTACATGAGCTCCATATTAGGCAGTAAAAGGCCAGAAAGCTGGTTCCAGATGGGTGGACTTCGAGGAGGACATTGAAAACTGGAGATGATTTAGGGTAGGGCTGTCAGGATGATGAAAGAATTGGCACTGTGCTGGATGATGAAAGGTTTAGAGCTCCGGCTGTTTCGCTTAGAATAGAATAAACCAGGTTGGAAGAGGCCTTCAAGATCATCATGTCCAACCTATCACCCAACACCACCTAATCAACTAACCCATGGCACCAAGCACCCCATCAAGTCTCCTCCTGAACACCTCCAGGGATGGTGACTCCACCACCTCCCCAGGCAGCCCATTCCAATGGGCAATCACTCTCTCTGTGTAAAACTTCCTCCTGACCTCCAGCCTGAACCTCCCCTGGAGTAGCCTGAGACTGTGTCCTCTTGTTCTGGTGCTGGCTGTCTGGGAGAAGAGACCAACCTCTGCCTGTTTACAACCCCCCTTCAGGTAGTTGTAGAGAGCAATGAGGTCACCCCTGAGCCTCCTCTTCTCCAGGCTAAGCAACCTCAGCTCCCTCAGCCTCTCCTCACAGGGCTGTGTTCCAAGCCCCTCACCAACTTTGTTGCCCTTCTCTGGACTCGCTCTCCTTCATACTGTTGAGCACTGAGAAACCAAATCTGTAAGTTTAATGATAGCTTGTAGTGCTCCAAAGTGTGAACCTCTCAGAACAACTACCTGCAGGAGAATGTTTGTTAAAGGAAGAAGATTCTCAAAAAACCTTCAAAGCTGATTAACTGCATCAGTCTTAGCACAGCAACTGAAAACTGGAGTCTGCTTTTGTGCATTGAACCACCCTGTAGCAATAGGATGAGGGGCAGGGTAGGTGTACAGAATCACAGAAACATTCAAGTTGGAAAAGACCCTAAGAAGCACCAAAGTCCAACCATGAACCCTACTCTGCAAGGGTCACCCTTCAACCATAGCCCTAAGCACCACAATCAAACCACCTGGAAACACAGCCTGGCTTGGGGACTTGACCACCTCCCTGGGCAGCACATTCCAAGGCCTGACCACTCTTGCCATCAAAAAATGTTTCCTAATGTCCAGTCTAGACCTACCCAATTGTTGCTTATGGTCATTCCCACTTGTTCTATCACTAATTCCCTGTGAGAAGAGACCAGCAGCAGCCTCTCCACAACCTCCTTTCAGGTAGTTGTAGATAGCAGAGAGGTCTCCCCTCAGCCTCCTCTTTTTCAAACTAACCATTCCCAGCTCCTCCAGTCTCTCTTCATCAGATTTATTCTCCAGGCCCTTCACAGCTTCCTTGCCCTCCTCTGCCCTGGCTCCAGCACCTCCACATCTCTCTTGCACTGAGGTGCCCAGAACTAGACACAATCTCAAGATGTGGCCTCCCCAGAGCTGAGTCCCAGGGGACAATCCCCTCCCTGCTCCTGCTGGACACAGCATTTCTAGTCCCAGACAGGATGTCTTTGGCTTTCTTGGCCAGCTGGGCACACTGCTGGCTTCTGTTCAGCTGCTTGTCCGTTAGCACCCCAGTTCCCTTTGTGCCACACAGCTTTCCAGCCACACTGCCCCAAGCCTGTAGCCTTGCTTGGGGTTGTTGTGCCCCAAGTGCAGGACCTGGCACTTGGCCTTGTGGAAGCTCATCCTGGTTAACACTGGGCATGGATCCAATCTCTCCAAGTCCCTCTGTAGATCCTTCCTACCCTGGTGCAGATCACCACTGACACCTAACTTGGTGCCATCTGCAAACGCACTGCTGACACACTCTGTGTCTTCACCCAGGTCTTCAATAAAGATGTTAAACAGGATGGACATAAGGAAGAAGTTCTTTGCAATGAGAGTGGTGAAATACTGGAACCCAAGGAACATTCAAGCTCAGACTTGATGTGGCCCTGGGCAGACTGATCTAGTTGGAGGTGTCCCTGCTGACTGCAGGGGTGTTGGACCAGGTGATCTTTGAGGGTCCCTTCCAAACCAATGCAATCTATGCATTATACAGGTGGATTGTGCAGTTAACGCCTTTACACTTCAGCTGGGGGTTTCCAGTGCTGGCAAAAGAGATGGAAGGAAGAGGCCTGCATAACTGTGGGTTTCATTCTCAGTGTTGAAGTGCCTCTCTTGTCTTGTTTAGCAATCAAAGCACTTCACAGTGCAGCGTATGGATCGTGTTCGTATGCCTGTGCCTTGCCAGTACATCTGCAGAGGAGCTCCTTGGAGCCATGGCTTGAGTCACTGCTAGAAAAGCTAAACAATTGGAAAGCCACTTGAATCAGAAGGCAAACTGCATAATTAAGGCAATGCCTTTCATGTTTTCTTTATGTGGAGAGCATGGAGATGCCTGACTGGAGAATGTGCTGGTGTAGGCGTGAAGCTGAAGATCACAGCACTGAGAGATCTGATCTGATAGCTAGCACAGCGTTGGGCTTTCCATCTGATGACTAATGGTACATCAGCAGTACACCATGTACTTATCTTGAGGATCAGGCTGTAGCTGTTCTTGAGAGATTAACATACACTGTTCTCTATTATTATTGGGTTTGCTTCTGATGTGCATCCCAGAACTTCATGAAACCCTCTTGTGCACCTTATGAAATTCTCAAGTCTGTTTGTTTATGAGAAGTGTCCCTTTGCTGCCATGTTTCTCACTAAAGGTATCTGGTGTCATAGAGTCATGGAATCATAGAATCAATAAAGTTGGAAAAGACCTCAGAGATCATCAAGTCCCACCTGTCACCCAACACCTCAGGACTAACTAAACCATGGCTCCAAGTGCCACATCCAGTCCCCTCTTGCACACCTCCAGTGATGGTGACTCCACCACCTCCCTGGGCAGCACATTCCAATGGCCAATCTCTCTCTCTGGGAAGAACTTTCTCCTTACCTCCAGCCTTAACCTCCCCTGGCACAGCTTGAGACTGTGTCCTCTTGTTCTGGTGCTGCTTGCCTGGGAGAAGAAACCAACCCCCACCTGGCTACAATATCCCTTCAGGTAGTTGTAGACAGCAAGGTCTCCCCTGAGCCTCCTCTTCTCCAGGCTAAGCAACCCCAGCTCCCTCAGCCTCTCCTCACAGGGCTGTGCTCCAAACCCCTCCCCAGCTTTCTTGCCCTTCTCTGGACACCTTCCAGCATCTCAACATCTTTCCTAATCTGAGGGGCCCAGAACTGGACACAGGATTCAAGGTGTGGCCTACTCAGTGCTGAGCACAGGGCAGAATGACCTCCCTGCTCCTGCTGGCCACACTCTTCCTGATGCAGGCCAGAATGCCATTGGCCTCCTTGGCCACCTGGGTACATTGCTGGCTCATGTTAAGCTGCTGTCAGCTAGTACCCCTGGGTCCCTTTCTGCCTAGTGCTGTTTGCCTGGGAGAAGAAACCAACCCCCACCTGGCTACAACCTCCCTTCAGGGAGTTGTAGACAGCAATAAGGTCTCCCCTGAGGCGCATCTTCTCCAGGCTAAAATATTAAGTCATCCCTTCTCACGTGTGCCCTGTGACAGGACAAGGGCCAATAGATGTAAACTACAGCACAGGAGGTTCCACCTCAACATGAGGAATAACTTCTTTACTGTAGGGGTCACAGAGCACTGCAGCTGCCCAAAGAGGTTGTGGAGTCTCCTTCCCTGGAGACTTTCAAGCCATGTCTGGATGCATTCCTGTGCGATCTGTGGTGGTGGTGGTTGTTGGTCTCTTCTCCCAGGCAACCAGCACCAGAACAAGAGGACACAGTTTCAAGCTGTGCCAGGGGAAGTTTAGGCTGGAGGTGAGGAGAAAGTTCTTCCCAGCAAGAGAGATTGGCCATTGGGATGTGCTGCCCAGGGAGGTGGTGGAGTCACCATCCCTGAAGGTGTTCACAAAAGGATTGGATATGGCACTTGGTGCCATGGTTTAGTAGTCATGAGAATTTGGGTGACAAGTTGGACTTGATGATCTCTGAGGTCTTTTCCAACCTTATTGATTCTATGATTCTATGATTCCTTGATTCTATTCTAGATTCAGTGACCCTGCTCTGGCAGGGGCTTGGACCTGAAGATCTGCGAAGGTCCGTTCCATCCCCCAACACCCTGAGATCCTGCAATCCCATTAAGTTACTCAGTTTAGCCTTAAGATGAAAATGTGGGGAAGGGGGAAAATGGCTGCATTTTAACACTGTTCACAGTGTCACCTATTTCATGTATTGCAGAAGCAGTGCAATATCAAGAAGCTGCTAATTGATGACCTTTCTGGGGGTCTGTTTTTCTTGTCCTCAGTCAGTGGTGAAGACTGGGCGCCTGCTGATCAGCCACGAGGCTCCCTTGACAGGAGGATTTGCATCTGAAATCAGTTCCACAGTTCAGGTAAGCACTTTCTATATTGAAGTGGTCTGCATGGCTTGCTACATTTACCTAGATGTTGTAGCTTAAGGGAGAGGAAGAGTTAATTGGTGCAACCACAAAGAAAAGCCCAGCAGAGGCTAAGAGAGACCCAGGGGCACAGGCAGTTTGTCCCAGGATAGTGTAATCTGTTGTTCTGGTCTGTATTTCTCTCTTTAAGGCAGTGTACAGCCAAAGCTCTCTCTCTGCTCTCTGGCTGGGATGTGTGTGCTGTAATCTGATGGGTTTGGGGGGAGAGGTTTTCTCCTGGCCTTGGCTGGCAGTGAATTTCCAGAGACACCACTGGGCTTGATGAAGCCTGCAGTAGACCTGGGTCTACTGAGGGCAGGGAGGCAGTTTGGCTGCTCTTGGACCTGCTGAGGCTGAGGGAGGTGGAGGTTTCTGGAAGGTTATGGCCTGAAATTCCCAGCTAAAGAACTGAGCTTAATTTGTGAATGTATTTACCTGAGTATCTTTTGTAGATATTTGTAAATAGAATTTCCATTTCAACTTCCCAACACCTCATGACTAACTACACCATGGCTCCAAGTGCCACAGCCAGTCATCTCTTGAAACCTCCAGGGATGGAGACTCCACCACCTCCCTGGGCAGCACATCCCAATGGCCAATCTCTCTTGCTGGGAAGTTCTTTCTACTCACCACCAGCCTAAATTTCCCCTGGCACAGCTTGAGACTGTGTCCTCTTGTTCTGGTTCTGGTTGCCTGAGAGAAGAGACCAACCCCCACCTGGCTACAATCTCCTTTCAGGAAGTTGTAGAGAGCAAGAAGGTCTCCCCTGAGCCTCCTCTTCTCCAGGCTAAGCAACCCCAGCTCCCTCAGCCTCTCCTCACAGGGCTGAGCTCCAAGCCCCTCCCCAGCTTTGTTGCCCTTCTCTGGACACCTTCTAGCAACTCAACATCTTTCCTAAACTGAGGGGCCCAGAACTGGACACAGGACTCAAGGTGTGGCCTAACCAGTGCTGATGAGTGTAGGGCAGAATGACTTCCCTGCTCCTGCTGGCCACACTATTCCTGATGCAGGCCAGGATGCCATTGGCCTTCTTGGCCCCCTGGGCACACTGCTGCCTCATGTTCAGCCTACTCTCAAACGCTACCTGCAGTCCCTTTCTGCCTGCCTGCTCTCCAGCCACTCTGACCCCAGCCTGCAGCTCTGCCTGGGGTTGCTGTGGCCAAAGTGCAGCACCTGGCACTTGGACTTGTTGAATGCCATCCTTTTAGATGCAGAATGGTCCAGTGTCCCTGACTCCTGATGCTGGGTGACCCTAGCCTGGCCCAAGGGGATGAGGCTGGGGACAGCCCTGGCAAGAGGGAAGTCAAAGGGACATATTTCCCAGCCTGGGTGATTGAAGTTCCCCTACTTGTGCTGGTGCCTCTTGGATCCTTTCATGTGTGTGTGGAGAAGAGCCTTTTATCACACACCATCATCTGCTCCTGCTTCCCCTTCTCTTGCCTCATTCCTCTTTCTCCTTTTTATTACCAAGAAAAACAAAGCAAACCAAAGCCCAACACCAAAAAACCCCAGAGACACAAACCCTGGATTTACATTCCTTCAGATTAGAAGTGATTAATGCACTGATGATTTCCACACCCAATGCTGCATTACTTTGGGAGGGACATCTCAGTGGGCCCTTCTCCAGCTCTGCTCCAGCTGCAGCTCTTAAGCAAAACTTTAGTGTCCTCCCTGCTGAACATGACACTTCTGCAAGCTTTTGTGCACAACAGAACCACCAGGAAGGACTCATGGTGGCTGCATTGAATTCATCCTGTCATCTGCTGCTCACGTGGGGATACGTGAGGAGTAGAGAGCCCAGGGGGCCAAGAAGGCCAAGGGCATCCTGGCCTGCATCAGGAAGAGTGTGGCCAGCAGGAGCAGGGAGATCATTCTGCCCTCTGCTCAGCACTGGTTAGGCCACACCTTGAGTCCTGTGTCCAGTTCTGGGCTCCTCAATTCAAGAAAGATGTTGAGCTGCTGGAAGGTGTCCAGAGAAGGGCAAGAAAGCTGGGGAGGGGTCTGGAGCACAGCCCTGTGAGGAGAGGCTGAGGGAGCTGGGGTTGCTTAGCCTGGAGAAGAGGAGGCTCAGGGGAGACCTTCTTGCTGTCTACAACTCCCTGAAGGGAGGTTGTAGCCAGGTGGGGGATTGGTCACTTTTCCCAGGTAATCAGCACCAGAACAAGAGGACACAGTTTCAAGCTGTGCCAGGGGAGGTTCAGGCTGGATGTTAGGAAGAAAGTTCTTCCCAGAGAGAGAGATTGGCTATTGGAATGTGCTGCCCAGGGAGGTGGTGGAGTCACCATCCCTGGAGGTGTTTGGGAAGAGCCTGGATGAGGCACTTGGTGCCATGGTTTAGTTGATTAGATGGTGTTGGGTGACAGGTTGATGATCTCTGAGGTCTTTTCCAACCTGGTTAATTCTGTGGTCTGAGTTCACACATGAAACATCACTACAAAGGGCAAAGTCATAGAGTTTTAACTGCACCACTTCTTCCTCTTCCTGTTTTGTGTTGGAGAAATGGGATTAATTGACTGCCCAGTGCAATAATGTGCCCCTTCCTGCTCTAGGTGATCCTGCTCTGGCAGAGAGGTTAGACTGGATGGTCTGTTGAGGTCCTTTCCAACCCCTAACATTCTGTGATTCTGTGAAAATATTCTGTAGCTGACACAGGCTAAATCTTATTTGATATCCTCTCCAAATGCTGCTTTTAATCTCTCATATGCTAGAAAAAAACACCAAGCCAAAATCCTGCTCAATATAGTTTTCTCCTGGAGTTTATGAGTGAAATCCAATCATTTCCATTTGTACTCTTTTCCTTGGAACTAATAATCTCAGAGCTGGAGGAAGGGAGATTTAGACCAGAGGATAGAAAGAAATTCTTTACAGAGAGGATGGTGAGAGACTGGAACAAGCTGCCCAGGGAGACTGTAGATACCTCCTCCCTGGAGGTGTTCAAAGACAGGTTGGACAAAGCCTGGAGCAACCTGGGCTAGTGGAAGGTGTCCCTGCCATGGCAGGGGGGTTGGAACTAGATGATTTATAGGATCCATTCCAACCCCAACCATTCAGGGAATCTATTCTGTAATGCTAGGCCTTTACCAACCTCAGCAGTTCTAAGTGGCCATCACCATGAGGGGTTTAGAGTCATAGAATCAATAAGGTTGGAAAAGACCTCAGAGATCATCAAGTCCAACCTATTACCTAACACCTCATGACTAACTAAACCATTGCCCCAAGTGCCACATCGAACCCTTTTTGAACGCCTCAAAGGAGAGTAACTCCACCACCTCCCTGGGCAGCACATTCCAATGGCAAGTATCTCTTGCTGGGAAGAGCTTTCTCCTTACCTCCAGCCTAAACTTCCTCTGGCACAGCTTGAGATTGTGTCCTCTTGTTCTGGTGCTGGTTGCCTGGGAGAAGAGACCAACCCCCACTTGGCTACAACCTCCCTTCAGGGAGTTGTAGACAGCAATGAGGTCACCCCTGAGCCTCCTCTCCTTCAGGCTAAGCAACCCCAGCTCCCTCAGCCTCTCCTCACAGGGCTTGTGCTTGACACCTCACCATCCCTGGAGGGGTTCAAGAGGAGATTGGATGTGGCACTTAGTGCCATGGTCTAGTCATGAGGTCTGTGGTGACAGGTTGGACTTGATGATCTTTGAGGTCTCTTCCAGCCTTGGTGATACTGTGATACCTCTCCCCAGCCTCGTTGCCCTTCTCTGGACATGTCCAAGTGTCTCAATGTTCTTCTTAATGTGTGACACCTAACTTTTAAAATAAGCCTAGGTATTTCTGTTCCCCTTGTTCCTGTGACAAGAGACTGCACAGCAAGGATGGAATAACAATACGGAAACTAACCACCTAATCCAAATGGACACACTTCATTGAAGTCTTATTGCTTCCATGTGTAAGAGGAAACTGCAGCCAACTGCAAGCTCCAGTGCTTGGCCTTCTCAGTGTGCACTGTATCCAGCAAAAGAGAATTTCACCACTCTCTTTGCTTTAGTTTTTGCAGCACAGTGATGTTAGATGCGTGGCCTTAACTTCATCGTTCAGAGATCAAGTGTTTTAACTGAAGACAAAAGGCCTGGTGCCCAGGTGGCCAAGAAGGCCAATGGCATCCTGGCCTGCACTAGCAATAGTGTGGCCAGCAGGAGCAGGGAGGACATTCTGACACTATAGTCAGCACTGTGCCCAGTTCTGGGCTCCTCAATTTAAGAAGGACATTGAGACACTTGAGAATGTCCACAGATGGGCAGTGAGGCTGGGGAGGGGTCTGGAGCACAGCCCTGTGAGGAGAGGCTGAGGGAGCTGGGGTTGCTTAGCCTGGAGAAGAGAAGGCTCAGGGGTGACCTCATTGCCCTCTACAACTACCTGAAGGGAGGTTGTAGCCAGGTGGGAGTTGGTCTCTTCTCCCAGGCAAGCAGCACCAGAACAAGAGGACACAGTCTCAAGCTGTGCCAGGGGAGGTTTAGGCTGGAGGTGAGGACGAAATTCTTCCCAGCAAGAGAGATTGGCCATTGGAATGTGCTGCCCAGGGAGGTGGTGGAGTCACCATCCCTTGAAGTGTTCAAAAAGGGATTGGATGTGGCACTTGGTGCCATGGTTTAGTTAGTCTTGAGGTGCTGGGTGACAGGTTGGACTTGATGATCTCTGAGGTGTTTTTCAACCTTATTGATTCTATGGTTCTATGATTTCTATTGTGTGAATTTCATCATCCCATTTCTCTCTGCTCCTATCATCTAACTACTCTGAGAGGAAAGTAAGCAGCAAATAGTGGTCAGGCAGCCATGGAAACAGTTTAGATGTTTCTAGAAACCAGTGCTACTCATGTGGCTAGGAAAGCAGTGAAGGTAAGGGGAAAACCTGCATGCAAGTACAAATACCAAACAGGTCAGAAAGGTTTAAAGGACTTTCAAAACAGCTGAAGCCTAATGTTCCAGACAACTGATACTCAACCTTTCAAACCTGCTCTGTGCTTACAAGCTCTACACCCATGTGAGCCTCCCAACCATACACTACAGGATCACAGGGTCACAGGCTGTTAGGAGTTGGGAGGGACTTCTAGACATAGTTTCATAGTTTCATAGTTTCATTCAGGGTTGGAAGGGACCACAAGGATCATCCAGTTCCAACCCCCCTGCCATGGGCAGGGAACCCCACACTAGATCAGGCTGGACAGAGCCTCAGCCAGCCTGGTCTTAAACACCCCCAGGGACGGGGCCTCAACCACCTCCCTGGACAACCCATTCCAGGGTCTCACCACTCTCATGGGCAAGAACCTCCTCCTCACCTCCAGCCTGAATCTCCTCACCTCCAGCTTCATTCCATTCCACCTAGTCCTATCACTACCTGAGATCCTGAGAAGTCCTTCCCCAGCCTTCCTGTAGGCCCCCTTCAGATACTGGAAGGCCACAATGAGGTCACCTGGGAGCCTTCTCTTCTGCAGACTGAACAGCCCAAACTCCTTCAGTCTGTCCTCACAGGAGAGGTGCTCCAGCCCTCTGATCATCCTTGTGGCCCTTCTCTGGACACCTTCCAGCACCTCCATATGCCTCTTGTAATAGGGGCTCCAGAACTGGACACAGCACTCCAGATGGGGTCTCACCAGGGCTGAGCAGAGGGGGAGGATCACCTCCCTCGACCTGCTAGCCACACTTCTCCTGATGCAGCCCAGGATCTGATTGGCCTTGCGGGCTGCAAGTGCACACTGAGAGCTCCTGTTGAGCTTTTTGTCCACCAGCACCCCCAAGTCTCTCTCCTCAGGGCTGCTTTCCAGCCAGTCCCTGCCCAGCCTGGATTTGTGCCTGGGATTGCCTCCACCCAGATGCAGGACCCTGCACTTGCTCTTATTGAACTTCATGAGGTTGGCTTGTGCCCACCTCTCCAGCCTGTCCAGGTCCCTCTGGATGGCCTCCCTTCCCTCCAGCCTGTCTGCTGCACCACACAGCTTGGTGTCATCAGCAAACTTGCTGAGGGTGCACTCAATGCCACTGTCCATGGCACCCACAAAGATGTTGAACAAGCCTGGTCCCAGGACTGCTCCCTGAGGGACTCTGCTTGTCACTGGCCTCCACTGGGACATGGAGCCATTGACAGCCACTCTTTGGGTGCAGCCATCAAGCCAGTTCCTTATCCATCTAGTGGTCACCCATCAAACCCATGTGTCACCAGTTTGGAGACCAGGATGTGGTGCGGGACAGTGTCGAAGGCTTTGCTCAGGTCCAGGTAAATGACATCATTGAGTCCAGCCCCCTGCCAGAGCAGGACCACAGAATCCAGCACAGCTCACACAGGAACACATCCAGATGGGGCTGGAAAGTCTCTAGAGAAGGAGACTCCACAACCTCTCTGGGCAGCCTGTGCCAGTGCTCTATGATCCTCCCAGGGAAGAAGTTCCTCCTCATGTTGAGGTGGAACCTCCTCTTCTGTAGTTTATATCCACTATGCCTTGTCCTATCCCAGGGTGCAAGTGAGCAGAGCCTGTCCCCTCCCTCCTGACCCCCAGTGCTCAGATATTTATAGACATTTACTAAATCCCCTCTCAGTCTTCTCCTCTCCAGACTAAACAGCCCCAGGGCTCTCAGCCTCTCCTCACAGGATAGTGTTCCAGTCCTTTCATCATCCTTGCAGCCCCCTGTTGGACTCTCTCCAGCAGATCCCTGTCCCTCTTGCACTGGGGAGCCCATCACTGGATGCAATATTCCAGGTGAGGTCTCAGCAGGGCAGAGCAGAGGGGGAGGAGAACCTCCCTGGCTCTGCTGGACACACTCCTCTGAATGCACCTTGGATCCCATTGGCCTTCTTGGCCCCCAGGGCACATTGCTGTCCCATGGACACATCAACAACATTTGCAGACTGCTTTCCTGAGGAGGACTCTGAACACTTTGCCTATCTTATGATGCTGTACTGGACCCAATTGCTTTGCTGTGTCTGATTTCAGCATTCCTAGAATGTGTATGTAAGAAGCTTTGGGGACATAAATATGAGGAGGGCAAAGAAAAGAAACAAAGCATTAAAAATAGACTGCACATAAAGAGTTATCCTTTGCATTGGGCTGCAGCCTCTCTGCTTCTCAAAGTTAAATCATAGAATCAAGCAGGCTGGAAAAGACCTCAGAGGTGATCAAGCCCCAGTTTTGTAGCTCAGCAGATGCTGTGCACAGTGCCTAGGAGGTGCATGGCTTCTCAGCTGGGCACACAGAACCAGCATCCACAAACCTTCAATTTGATAAAAATGTGAAAGAATCACTTCCTGAAATGATAAACCCCTCAGCTTTTAATCATAGAATCATAGTATCAATAAGGTTGGAAAAGACCTCAGAGATCATCCAGTCCAACCTGTCACCCAACACCTCATGACTAATTACATCATGACTCCAAGTGCCATATCCAAACCCTTTTTGAACACCTGCAGGGATGGTGACTCCACCACCTCCCTGGGCAGCACATCCCAATGGCCAATTATTCTTTCTAGCAAGAACTTTCTCCTCACCTGCAGCCAAACCTCCCCTGGCACAGCTTGAACCTGTCCTCTTGTTCTGGTGCTGGGTGCCTGGGAGAAGAGAACAACTCATTCAGGCTATGACCTCCCTTCAGGGAGTTGGAGACAGCAAGAAGGTCTCCCTGAGCCTCCTCTTCTCCAGGCTAAGCAACCCCAGCTCCCTCAGCCTCTCCTCACAGGGCTGTGCTCCAGACCCCTCCCCAGCTTTCTTGCCCTTCTCTGGACACCTTCCAGCATCTCAACATCTTTCTTGAATTGAGGAGCCCAGAACTGGACACAGGACTCAAGGTGTGGCCTAACCAGTGCTGAGCAGAGGGCAGAATGATCTCCCTGCTCCTGCTGGCCACACTGTTCCTGATGCAGGCCAGGATGCCCTTGGCCTTCTTGGCCCCCTGGGCTCTCTACTCCTCACGTATCCCCACGTGAGCAGCAGATGACAGGATGAATTCAATGCAGCCACCATGAGTCCTTCCTGGTGGTTCTGTTGTGCACAAAAGCTTGCAGAAGTGTCATGTTCAGCAGGGAGGACACTAAAGTTTTGCTTAAGAGCTGCAGCTGGAGCAGAGCTGGAGAAGGGCCCACTGAGATGTCCCTCCCAAAGTAATGCAGCATTGGGTGTGGAAATCATCAGTGCATTAATCACTTCTAATCTGAAGGAATGTAAATCCAGGTTTGTGTCTCTGGGGTTTTTTGGTGTTGGGCTTTGGTTTGCTTTGTTTTTCTTGGTAATAAAAAGGAGAAAGAGGATGTTTTCCAAGAGGAATGAGGCAAGAGAAGGGGAAGCAGGAGCAGATGATGGTGTGTGATAAAAGGCTCTTCTCCACACACACATGAAAGGATCCAAGAGGCACCAGCACAAGTAGGGGAACTTCAATCACCCAGGCTGGGAAATATGTCCCTTTGACTTCCCTCTTGCCAGGGCTGTCCCCAGCCTCATCCCCTTGGGCCAGGCTAGGGTCACCCAGCATCAGGAGTCAGGGACACTGGACCATTCTGCATCTAAAAGGATGCCATTCAACAAGTCCAAGTGCCAGGTGCTGCACTTTGGCCACAGCAACCCCAGGCAGAGCTGCAGGCTGGGGTCAGAGTGGCTGGAGAGCAGGCAGGCAGAAGGGGACTGCAGGTAGCGTTTGAGAGTAGGCTGAACATGAGGCAGCAGTGTGCCCAGGGGGCCAAGAAGGCCAATGGCATCCTGGCCTGCATCAGGAACAGTGTGGCCAGCAGGAGCAGGGAAGTCATTCTGCCCTACACTCATCAGCACTGGTTAGGCCACACCTTGAGTCCTGTGTCCAGTTCTGGGCCCCTCAGTTTAGGAAAGATGTTGAGTTGCTGGAAGGTGTCCAGAGAAGGGCAACAAAGCTGGGGAGGGGTCCCACCCAGCCCTATCAACTCTGTGATTCTATGATGCCTTTCTGTGCAACCTGCATAAGATTTTGTGGTCCTGCTCTGGCAGGGAGGTTGAACTGGATGATCTCCAGAGGTCCCTTCCAGCCCCCAACACCCTCTGATCCTGTAGAATTATCCAAGTAAGGGCTGTTCTGTGTCTTAGAATCTTCTAAAGTGCTTGGACACAGCAATAAATGTTTGAGTCTCTCTCTTTTCTTTTGTAAATAGAAGTTTTGTGCTTTGTGCTGTGCTGCATCTCCTCTCCTAGACCTTTGCCTCTCCTTGTCACAGTGCCTGCACATTACCTGGGGCTTAAGAGCCCAGCCATGGGGATTTGGTGGTTGTGTTGCTCTGGCAGAGCTGATGTGTTTTCTGAACCTGTGAAAAGGGAAGCAAGAATCTAACAAGCAATGCCTGTTCATGGGCTGGTGCCAGTACTTTCTCCACACTGACTTATTGAGGCCAAAACTTGTTCAGGATGTTACTCTGGAGTCTATTGCAGCTTGACTTTCTGCGTGGAAATCTCTTAATTTTCATCTTGTCTCAAGTTCAGACACCTATGACTGATCCTGCAGTCTTTATCTATAGATATTTGTAATTATGTATATATTTATTACATATTTATTTTATATATAGTTATATTTTTATATATCACAGCCCTTGGCTTGGGCAGCAGCACTCTGTGCTGGGTTAGGCTGGAGGCTGAGCCCAGAGAGTGGTGGTGAATGGTGCCACAGCCAGCTGCCAGCCAGTCACTAGTGGTGTGCCCCAGGGATCAGTGCTGGGCCCCATCCTGATCAATATCTTTATTGATGATCTGGTTGAGGGCATTGAGTCCATCATCAGTAAGTTTGCAGATGACACCAAACTGGGGACAGGAGTTGATCTGTTAGAGAGCAGGAGAGCTCTGCAGAGGGACCTTGACAGGCTGGACAAATGGGCAGAGTCCAAGGGCAGAAGATTGAACACATCCAAGTGACAGGTTCTGCACATTGGCCACAACAACCCCATGCAGTGCTACAGGCTGGGGTCAGAGTGGCTGGAGAGCTCCCAAACAGAGAGGGACCTGGGGGTGCTGGTTGATGGTAGGCTGAACATGAGCCTGCAGTGTGCCCAGGCAGCCAAGAGGGCCAATGGCATCCTGGCCTGCATCAGGAAGAGTGTGGCCAGCAGGAGCAGGGAGATCATTGTGCCCCTGTACACTGCACTGGTTAGGCCACACCTGGAGTCCTGTGTCCAGTTCTGGGCCCCTCAGTTTAGGAAGGAGGTTGACTTGCTGGAATGTGTCCAGAGAAGGGCAACAAAGTTGGTGAGGGGCTTGGAACACAGCCCTGTGAGGAGAGGCTGAGGGAGCTGGGGTTGCTTAGCCTGGAGAAGAGGAGACTTAGGGGTGACCTTCTTGCTCTCTACAACTCCCTGAAGGGAGGTTGTAGCCAGGTGGGGGTTGGTTTCTTCTCCCAGGCAGCCAGCACCAGAACAAGAGGACACAGTCTCAGGCTGCACCAGGGGAGGTTCAGGTTGGATGTTAGGAGGAAGTTCTACACAGAGAGAGTGATTGCCCATTGGAATGGGCTGCCTGGGGAGGTGGTGGAGTCCCATCACTGGAGGTGCTCAGGAGGAGACTTGATGGGGTGCTTGGTGCCATGGGTTAGTTGTTTAGGTGGGTTGGATTGGTTGATGGGTTGGACACGATGATTTCGAAGGTCTCTTCCAACCTGGTTTATTCTAAATATAGAAGATCTGCTCCCATCTTATTTCAAAGGGAACACCTGGCTGCCAAAAAACTCTGATCTGAGCTTGTAGGCAAACTTCTTACATGTTGCTTTGGTTCTTCTGTAGCTTTACTACTCAGCACAGGCAAGAAGAGGGATCAGGCGTCAAGATTGAGAGGCACACCTGGAATTAGGATGTGTAATGGTTGCTGTAAGTGCCTCCAAAAAACATCTACAAATGTTTTTAATGGACACTTCTGATGTTTGAAAATATTACTGTAGTAAAACTCTTTATGTGCCCCAAGGAGGTAGAGACATGAAACCTAAAATCATGAGGTGTGTGATGACAGGTTGGACTTGATGATCCTTGAGGTCTCTTCCAACCTTGATGGTTCTGTGATTCTGTACTTTAAAAAGAGAGGTATGAGTGCTAGTTATCAGAGCTTGTGTAATGGGGATCTTAATCCAGTCCTGCTCCTGCAGCAGTTGAGGTTGTGTAACACTGAGAGGCATATAAATAGTGCCAGGGATTGCAGGGTTTCAAAACAAGGCCGAAATCAATTGTGTAGCACGTTAAGGGCCAGCTTATAGGTTGCTTCTGCTCTTGAGTGAATGTGACAACACTGATATCACAGCCAGGATAGCAGGGAAAGTAAGCACTTAAAATGCTGCTCTGAAACTACCAGGGAGAAAGGCTGAAAAGCTCTAAAAGCGTGAGAAATGGTCAGGGAGTTGGAACAGCTCTTCTAGGAGGATAGGCTGGGGTAGCTGGGGTTGTTCAGCCTTGAGAAGAGACAGCTTCAGAGAGCCTAATAGCAGTCTTCCAGTGACTTGAAGGGGATACAAGAAAGATGGAGAGAGGCTGTTTACAAAGGCATGTGGAGGTAGGATGGAGGGCAGTGGCTTCAAACTAGAGAAGAGTGGATTTAGGTTGGATGTTAGGAACGAGTTCTGTACCATGAGGATAGTGGAGGGCTGGAACAGGATGCCCAGGGAGGTGGTTGGGGCCTCATCCCTGGAGATATTCAAGGTGAGGCTGGACAGGGCTCTGGGCAGCCTGATCTAGTGGAGGATGTCCCTGCTGACTGCAGAAGGGGTTGGACTGGATGACCTTTAGAGGTCCCTTCCAACCCAGATCATTCTATGTATGATTCTATGAGATAACATAGTGAGGAACTTTTGAGGGTGTCAGGGAGTGATAGGACTGGGGGGAGTGGAGCAAAACTAGAAATGGGGAGATTCAGACTGGATGTCAGGAAGAAGTTCTTCCCCATGTGAGTGGTGAGACACTGGCACAGGTTGTCCAGGGAGGTGGTGGAAGCCTCTTCCCTGGAGGTTTTTAAGGCCAGGCTGGATGGGGCTCTGAACAGCCTGAAGTGTGAGGTGTCCCTGGCCATGGCAGGGGGGGTTGAAACTGGCTGATCCTTGTGGTCCCTTCCAACCCTGACAATTCTGTGATGCTATGATCAGGAAAGGGTGCTGATTCCTTGTTTACTGGGTGTGCAGGTTGTTTTAGTGGTGGTAAGTTACTGAGTTGTGGTGCCTGAATTAAACACACATGCATTTCCTTTTTCCTTGCCTCATCATCAGAAGCAAAGGGAGGAAAGCCTCTTCAAACAGCTGTAAGTTTATTCAATCCATGTGTAATATATCCATAGGGAATGAAATGAAGCCTCTGCCCGGGAGGGAAAGTACAGCCTGAACAGATGCAAAAGACAAGAGCAAACCCATTATTCAAAGCATCAAAACACCCTTCTGCTGTCAGAACTGAAATGTCCTCTGGTACAAATGCTGTTTGCAGTCACACTGGATATTAAACTTACAGATATGCTAACCTGAATAAAACATAGGCAGTGATTGAGGGCTGGAGCTTCTCTCCTGTGAGGACAGACTGAGGGAATTGGGGTTGTTCAGTCTGGAGAAGAGAAGGCTCTGAGGAGACCTTCATGTGGCCTTCCAGTATCTTAAAGGGGGCTACAAGAAAGCTGAGGAGGGACTTTTAGGGTGTCAGGGAGGGATAGGACTAAGGGGAATGGAAAAAAAATACAAATGGGTAGATTCAGACTGGATATTAGGATGCAGCTCTTCCCCATGAGGGTGGTAGAAGAGGTGGTAGAAGCCTCATCCCTGGAGGTGTTTGCAGCCAGGCTGGATGTGGCTGTGAGCAGCCTGCTGTAGTGTGAGGTCTTCCTGCCCATGGCAGGGGGGTTGGAACTGGCTGATCCTTGAGCTATCCCTTCCAACCCTGACAGTTCTATGATTCCATGATTTGAAGGAAAACCAAAGGTGGATTCTTCTCCCTCTCCTTCCTGATATCTCTTGAGGGTATGGAAGGAACCCCCTCAGCTTTGTTTTAAGAACTGTCATTTAGGTCCACCTCAAATGCCAGAGCCTTAACAAGCTGCTTGGAAATAGCTGCATTGTGCAATAGTTTTATTCCTTGTAACTGACAGCTTATGCAAAAAGCACAAAGGCAAATTCCTGGCTGCATTCCAGGCAGCCCCAACACTTTAGGAGGCTTTAAACATCCATTATTGCTTTCCCCAGGCAGTTGCCCAATTTCCCAGTCTGTGTTCACTTTTAATTTTGACACAACTTATTAGCAGTAAGTATATTGAAAACACAAAGTAATTGAGAAAGATGGCTGATAGAAGAGGTTTCCAAATGACTCTTAACTTTGGCTTTGCAGCTGAAGCTCTGAAAGAACTGGCAATGCTTGCTGGATCCTTAGGGTGCACAACTCAGAAGGATAAAAAGAGTGGAGAAAGAGGGCTCCAGATTTTACTGGCAAGATTCAAGCTGCTCTCTAGCAACAGGACCAGGGGGAATGGTTATATAATGAGGGAGAGCAGGGTTAGACTGGATCTGAGGAGGAAGTTATTCAGTATGAGGGTGCTGAGACTCTGGAATAGGCTGCCCAGGGAGGTTGTGGATGCCTCCTCCCTAGAGGTATTCAAGACCAGGTTGGATGAGGCCTCGCACAGCTCAATCTAGTTGAGAGGCATCCCTGCCCACGGCAGGAAGTTTGGAGTAGATCATCTTTAATGTGCCTTCCAACCTAAGCCATTCTATGATTGTTTTGAGGTGCTTCCAAGATGGAAACATTCCTTTTATATGTATATAATATTATAGAATAGACTAGAACTTAGCTGATGGTACAATTATAATTCCATGTCTGTATCCATATAGGAATCTATACAGATACAGATATCTATATAGGCATAGATATAGATACCTCTATGGATGATATAGAGATAGATATAGAGATATATAGAGATAGATAGATATACAGATAGATAGAGATATATGATATATAGAGATAGAAATAGAGACAGATAGATATAGAATAGAATAGAATAGAATAGAATAGAACAGAACAGAATGGAACAGAATAGACCAGGTTGGAAGAGATCTTCGAGATCATCATGTCCAAGCCATCATCCAACTCCATCTAATCAATTAAAACTATAGATGAACTATAGATAGAGATAGAGATATAGGTAGAGATAGAGAGATAGAGATAGCTATAGATGATATAGATATAGATGTAGATATAAGCACAGATAGAGATGTAGATATAGACATAGATAGAGATATGATTCTATGATATAGAGATAGAGAGATAGGCATAGATAGATAGAAATATAGGTAGAGATATAGGTAGAGACAGAGAGATAGAGATAGCTATGGATGAGAGATAGAGATAGAGATAGAGATAGAGATAGAGATATAGGTAGAGATATAGGTAGAGATATAGGCAGAGATATAGGTAGAGATATAGGTAGAGACAGATAGATAGAGATAGCTAGAGATGAGAGATGGAGATAGAGATAGACATAGAGATATAGGCATAGATAGAGATGTAGATATAGACATAGAGGTATGATTCTATGATACAGAGATAGAGATACAGGCATAGATAGATAGAAATATAGGTAGGGACAGAGAGATAGAGATAGAGATAGCTATAGATGAGAGATAGTGATAGAGATAGACATAGACATAGACATAGAGATAGACATAGACATAGAGATAGAGATAGACATAGAGATATAGGCATAGATAGAGATGTAGATATAGACATAGAGATATGATTCTATGATATAGAGATAGAGATAGAGATATAAGCATAGATAGAAATGTAGGTAGAGACAGAGATAGAGATAGGGATAGAGATAGAGATAGAGATAGCTATAGATGAGAGATAGAGATAGAGATAGAGATAGAGATAGAGATAGAGATAGAGGTAGAGATAGAGGCATAGATAGAGATGTAGATATAGACATAGAGATGGAGATATGATTCTATGATATAGAGATAGAGATAGCTAGAGATATAGGCATAGATAGATAGAGATAGATGATATAGATAATATTTTTTCCAACTGCAAAATGATTCCTCAGTTTTTCTGGGAAGGTTTTGTCCTTTCCAAAGTTTTAACTGGGTTAAGTTACATGAATGCTACTTAGCTGCTGGTATAGATCAGTCCTTGAAATCATTAAGCTTCTTATCAAGGTGATTTCCCTTTAATTTTGTTTTCCCTTCTGTGCATTTTGACAAGACCTTTTCTTTAACCAGCAAGAAATAATCAGCAAAACTGACTTTTGGAAGATGTGGGCAAGCTTGCTGCCTTCATGCTCTTATTAGCATGCTCGCAAAAGCTCAGGCTTAGGAGAGCCATTGTGCTGTGGAGACACATCTATTTGATGCTAAAGATCACATGGACTTGTTCCTGTACAGTTTCTTTGGGGCTGAAAGGGGTGTGTTTGTGCTGCTGCTGGTTCTTCAGGCTCCTGAGTCAACAAATGTCCTGCTGAACCATTTTCCACGCTTTCTCCTCTGTACTTGGCAACGTGAGAGCTGCAGCTCTCTACAAGGTCATTAGCGGATCACGGGGACATTTTCCCAGCCAGGGCCACTCTTCCTTCCATTTTTTGTGTGCCTTGATGGGGGTGGCCATGGGAAGCAAATGATGGGTCTTGCTTAACTGAGACATCCCTTGTCTTACACTCTGTGTTTCACAGAATCATACAATTATCAGGGTTGGAAGGGACCTCAAGGTCCAAACCCTCTGCTATAGGCAGGGACACCTCACACTACAGCAGGTTGCTCACAGCCACATCCAGCCTGGCTGCAAAAACCTCCAGAGATGGGGCTTCTGCCACCTCCCTGGGCAGCCTGTGCCAGTCTCTCACCACCCTCATGGGGAAGAACTTCTTCCTCATATCCAATCTCAAGCTACCCATTTCTAGATGGGCAGAATCCAGCGGCATGAGATTTAACACATCCAAGTGCCGGGTTCTGCACATTGGCCACAACAACCCCAGGCACTGCTACAGGCTGGGGTCAGAGTGGCTGAGAGCAGCCAGGCAGAGAGGGACCTGGGGGTACTGGTTGATGGTAGGATGAACATGAGCCAGCAGTGTGCCCAGGCAGCCAAGAGGGCCAATGGCATCCTGGCCTGCATCAGGAAGAGTGTGGCCAGCAGGAGCAGGGAGGTCATTCTGCCCCTGTACACTGCACTGGTTAGGCCACACCTTGAGTCCTGTGTCCAGTTCTGGGCCCCTCAGTTTAGGAAGGAGGTTGACTTGCTGGAACGAGTCCAGAGAAGGGCAACAAAGTTGGTGAGGGGTTTGGAACACAGCCCTGTGAGGAGAGACTGAGCTGGGGCTGCTTAGCCTGGAGAAGAGGAGACTCAGGGGTGACCTTATCACTCTCTACAACTACCTGAAGGGAGGTTGTAGACAGGTGGATAATGGTCTCTCCTCCCAGGCAGCCAGTACCAGAACAAGAGGACACAGTCTCAGGCTGCACCAGGGGAGGTTCAGGTTGGATATTAGGAAGAAGTTCTATACAGAAAGAGTGATTGCCCATTGGAATGTGCTGCCCAGGGAGGTGGTGGAGTTGCCATCATTGGAGTGTTCAGGAGGAGACTTGCTGGGGTGCTTGGTGCCATGGGTTAGTTGTTTAGGTGGGTTGGATTGGTTGATGGGTTGGACATGATCTTGAAGGTCTCTTCCAACCTGGTTTGGTTTATTCTAAATAAAGGTTTATTCTAGTTTTGTTCCATCCCCCCAGTCCTATCACTCCCTGACACCCTCAAAAGTCCCTCCCCAGCTTTCTTGTAGCCCACTTCAGATACTAGAAGGCCACAATTAAGTCTCCTCAAACGGTCACAATGAGGAAGAACTTCTTCCTCACATCCAATCTCAATCTACCCATTTCTGGTTTTGTTCCATTCCCCCCAGTCCTATCACTCCCTGACACCCTCAAAAGCCTTATTGTAGACCCCCTTCAGATGCTGGAAGGCCACAATAAGGCCTCCTCAGAGCCTTCTCTTCTCCAGACTGTACAGCCCCAACTCTCTTGGGTTTTAAACTGAATGAAAACTCCAGGGGTTTCTGTCAGCAGAAGGCACGAACGCTGTCTACCTCTGCCACGCAACGCCAGGGACCGTGCCCACTATAGCGAGTGCCTTCGTTAGAGCCAGCAGGACAAGGAGGGCTTAGAACCACCTCAGTTCTCACAGTAAATCCATATCTGTTATTTTAGAGAGGCTCCAAATTGTAAAAGCTTTTTGCCAAAGGTTGCCCAGTGTCTAATAGCCCTACAGTACTGATGTCAGCGCCTACGCAAGCAGCCTTTCGGGTTTACTTTGCACTTCCCCGTGTACAATGCAAACAGATAGCTAATGACTGGGTAAATACAATGGGGAATGTACTTTGTGCACTCTGTGCTCTGAGCTGGAGTGTTTTGGTCTTTATTTTGTTTGCCTATTTTTATGTCCTCTCTCACAGGCCCATTTTGTGAGGATGGAATATTACAGGGTTCCTAGTGCGGCGCAGGGGCACAGCACAAGGAATGTATTGTGCCCCCTCTCCTTAAAGCTGAAAATCCTCCCTGATGCCAATTATTTTTGGCTTTTGTTCTTCTGAACTCATATAGTATTGAGCAGGGGTTATGTGCTGTGATCCTTTTGCACAAAAGTGTTCATTCAAAGCAAAAAAGAAACCCCAACCCCTAACCAGTAAAAGAGGCAAGAGCATAGCTGTCAGACTTCAGCAGATCCATTTTGGTTTCTTCCATTTCTTCTTTTTTGTCCTGAGTTTGTTAAATGAAAATCCATGAAACAATTTAAATGTGTGAAAAAAAGATGACAGGGAGAGCTGAGGAAAAAAATCTATTAGCTGGGGAGGGGTTTGGAGCACAGCCCTATGAGGAGAGGCTGAGGGAGCTGGGGTTGATTAGCCTGGAGAAGAGGAGGCTCAGGGGAGACCTCATTGCTCTCTCCAACTCCCTGAAGGGAGGTTGTAGCCAGGTGGGGGTTGGTCTCTTCTCCCAGGCAAGCAGCACCAGAACAAGAGGACACAGTCTCAAGCTGTGCCAGGGGAGGTTTAGGATGGATGTTAGGAAGAAAAGATCTGACACCAGAGAAGAGCTGATCTTTCTAAATCACATTAATTAAAGACAGTAAAGACCCTGCTGTGGAGATAAGTGTGCTGGGCACACTTGTTCCAAGGGCAACCAAGCTGGTGAGTGGTTTGGAGCACAGCCCTGTGAGGAGAGGCTGAGGGAGCTGGGGTTGCTTAGCCTGGAGAAGAGGAGGCTCAGGGGAGACCTTCTTGCTCTCTCCAACTCCCTGAAGGGAGGTTGTAGCCAGGTGGGGGTTGGTCTCTTCTCCCAGGCAACCAGCACCAGAACAAGAGGACACAGTCTCAAGCTGTGCCAGAGGAGGTTCAGGCTTGGATGTTAGGAAGAAGTTATTGCCAGAAAGAGAGATTGGCCATTGGGATGTGCTGCCTAGGGAGGTGGTGGAGTCACCATCACTGGAGGTGTTTAGAAGAACCTGGCTGAGGCACTTGGTGCCATGGTTTAGTTGATTAGATGGTGTTGGGTAATAGGTTGGACTTGATGATCTCTGAGGTCTTTCCAACCTGGTTCGTTCTATTCTATTCTATTCTATTCTATTCTATTCTATTCTATTCTATTCTATTCTATTCTATTCTATTCTATTCTATTCTATTCTATTCCATTCCATTCCATTCCATTCCATTCCATTCCATTCCATTCCATTCCATTCCATTCCATTCCATTCCATTCCATTCCATTCCATTCCATTCCTACTGCCAGTTGCAGTATGAACCCCACAGGGTCTGCATTTGAGTCGTGTAAGGAGCATGATCTACAAAACCACAAGACAAAACCTTGAGAGCAAAGCCTTTAAAGCTAGGCTGCTCTTGGACTTCCTGACATGGCCCTGTATGCCATCTGCTGTCTTTGCTGGAGGTACCTGCTGCTGCCTGGTGTGCAGCTCCTTGCCCAGCAGGATTCCTGGCTTCTTTTCCACAGAGCTGCGTTCCAAATGCCTGCACCCAGCTTTTTTGTTGCATGAGGTGCTTGGCACCTGGGCAAAGAAATTGTTTTCATCAGGTGCTGGTCAGTCTGTTTGGCTGGCTGCTGAGATGCCACTCAACAGCTGCTCCATGTTACAGAAGGACAGAATTTTCAGGGTTGGAAGGAACCTCAAGGAGCATCTGGTTTCAACCCCTCTGTTATGGGCAGGGGCACCTTGCACTAGATCAGGTTGCCCAGAGCCGCATCCAGCTTGGTCTTAAAAACCTCCAGTGGTGAGGCTTCTACCACTCCATCCCTGATGTTCCAGCCTGTCCCTTATGTTCCAGCTTGTCAGTCCTTTCTCCCTGGAGATGATCCCTTGCTGTCACCTGCAACCATGCCAAAGTGTTCTCCATCCCATCATCAAGACTGTTGGTAAAGATGTTGATGAATATTGAGCCCTGAGGAACATGTCTAGTAACCAGCTTCCAGTTGGATTTTGTCCTGCTGCTAACTTATCTGAGGGCTGAGTGTCAAGAGGGAGGGGACAGGCTCTGCTCAGTTGCACCCTGGACAGGACAAGGGGCAAAGGATATAAGCTACAGCAGAGGAGGTGGTGGAATCACCATCACTGGAGGTGTTCAGGAGGAGACTTGATGGGGTGCTTGGTGCCATGGGTTAGTTGTTTAGGTGGGTTGGATTGGTTGATGGGTTGGACACGATAATCTTGAAGGTCTCTTCCAACCTGGTTTGGTTTATTCTAAATAAAGGTTTATTCTAAACATGAGGAGGAACTTCTTCACTGTGAGGCTCACAGAGCCCTGGAGCAGGCTGCCCAGAGAGGTTGTAGAGTTTCCTTCTCTGGAGAATTTCAAAACCCATCTGGATGCATTTCTGTGTGACCTGTGCTAGATTCCTGGTCCTGCTCTGGCAGGGACTTGATCACCTTTGAAACCCTTCCAACCTTCCTTCCAACCCCTAACATTCTATGATCCTATGATCCTTTGAGCCTGACCAATATAGAGAGCTTCCCACCCATGCTTGCTCTTCTGACCTGTGTTTTGCCTGCTTGGCTAAAGGGAGACCATGGGAGGCTGTTTGTAGCCTTGCCAAAGTCTTGGCACAGCCCATCTCATGTTCTGCTCTCGGTGATGAAGTGTGGCATCTCCTTTTACAAAGCAATTAGGTTGATGAGGCAAGACTTGCCCTCGTTAATTTTGTGTTGGCCATTCCCAAGATACTTGTGGTTCTGGCACTGCTCCTTCTTTCTAGGAACTGGAAGTTAAGCTGACTGGTTTGCAGTTGCAGAATCGCATTTCTCTGCATGCTTCTTTCTTCCCTTGCCCAAAAAATGTGACTGAATTAGGTTGCTTTGCAAATCCTGTCCCTGTTGTGTCCTGTTCCTGCAATCATCATGGCTTTGAGGAAGAAATCAGCTTTTTTACATCTTTCTTCAATATCAATGAATGGAATGGAATGGAATGGAATGGAATGGAATGGAATGGAATGGAATGGAGTAGATTAGCATAGAATAGAGTAGAGTAGAGTAGAGTAGTGTAGAATAGAATAGAATAGAATAGAATAGAATAGAATAGAATAGAATAGAATGGAATAGAATAGAATGGAATAGATTAGGAATGGAATGGAATGGAATGGAATGGAATGGAATGGAATGGAATGGAATGGAATGGAATGGAATGGCATAGAGTAGATTAGCATAGAATAGAGTAGAATAGAATAGAATAGAATAGAATGGAATGGAATGGAATAGAGTAGATTAGCATAGAATAGAGTAGAATGGAATGGAATGGAATGGAATGGAATGGAATGGAATGGAATGGAATGGAATGGAATGGAATAGAATGGAATTAACCAGATTGGAAAAGACCTTTGAGATCTTCAAGTCCAGCTTATCACCTAACACCATCTAATTAACTAAACCATGGCACCAAGCACCCCATCCAGGCCCTTCTTAAACAACTTTAATTAGGATAGGATAGGATAGGATAGGATAGGATAGGATAGGATAGGATAGGATAGGATTCACAGATTGCATAGGGCTGGAAGGGACACTCAAAGGTCATCTTGTCCAACCTTCCTGCAGTGAGCAGGAACATCTCTAACTAAATCAGGCTAGCCAGAGCCACATCAAGTCTGATCTTGAATGTCTCCAGGGATGGGGTCTCAACCACTTCCTCCAAACTCAAGATCAGTGCATCCCTATGAGTAAGAAATCAAGCAAAGAAGGCAGGAGACCTGCATGGATGAGCAAGGAACTTCAGGCAACATCCAAAAGGAAGAATGAAGTTTGCAGAATGTCAAAAAAGGGGGCTGGTGATTTAGGAGCAGTGTAGGGATGTTAGAGGATGGAGGATGCAACAAGGAAGGTTAAGACCAATTTAGAATTAAATTTGGAAAGGATATTGTCATGGTTCTACACAATAGGATAGGATAGGATAGGATAGGATAGGATAGGATAGGATAGGATAGGATAGGATAGGATAGGATAGGAAGAGAAGAGAAGAGAAGAGAAGAGAAGAGAAGAGAAGAGAAGAGAAGAGAAGAGAGAAGAGAAGAGAAGAGAATAGAAGAGAATAACCAGGTTGGAAAAGACCTTTATCGAGTCCAACCTGAAGTGCCTCATCCAGGCCCTTCTTAAACACCATTAATTAGAATAGAATAGAATAAACCAGGTTGGAAGAGACCTTCAAGATCATCATGTCCAACCTATCATCCAACACCACCTAATCAACTAAACCATGCAACCAAGCACCCTGTCAAGTCTCCTCCTGAACACCTCCAGTGATGGTGACTCCACCACCTCCCCAGGCAGCCCATCCCAATGGGCAATCACTCTCTCTGTATAGAACTCCTTCCTAACACCCAGCCTAAACCTCCCCTGGTGCAGCTTGAGACTGAATCCCTCTAAGCACACCAGAGTGTTGTGCTGCCAGTCAGAGAGAATTAGACAGGCTGGAGAGTTGGGCAGGGAAAAATTGAATGAAATTCAACAAAGGCAAGGGGAGAGTCTTGAACATGGGAAAGACCAACCCCAAGGAGCAGGATAGGTTGGGGATTGACCTGTTGGAGAGCAGTGAATGGGAAAAGGGTCTGGGGGTCCTGGTGGGTGGAAGGATGACCACGAGCCAGCAATGTGCTCTTGTGGCCAAGAAGGCCAATGGCATCCTGGGGTGGATTAGAAGGGCTGTGGTTAGTAGGTTCAGAGAGGTTCTACTTCCCCTCTCCTCTGCCCTGGTGAGGCCACATCTGAAATACTGTGTCCAGTTCTGGGCCCCTCAGTTCAAGGAAGACCAAAGGAAACTGCTTGAGAGAGTCCAATACAGAGCCACAAAAATGATGGAGTGAAACATCTTCCTTATGAGGAGAGCCTGAGGGAGCTGAGGGCTCTGTAGCTTGGGAGAGGAGAGCCTGAGAGATGACCTCATTGCTGTTGATAAAGATGTGCAGGGTGAGTGCCCAGAGGCTGGAGCCAGGCTCTGCTGGGTGATACCCAATGACAGTGCAAGAGGCAGTGGTGGAAGCTGAGGCATAGGAAGTTCCATGGAAACAGGAGGAAAAACAGGCTGCCCAAGGGGGTTGTGGAGTCTCCCTCTCTGGAGATATTCAAGACCTGCCTGGATGCATTCCTGTGTGATCTGCTCTAGGTGCTCCTGCTCTGGCAGGGGGGTTGGACTGGATGAGCTTTGGAGGCCCCTTCCAACCCCTAATGTTCTGTGACTGTGTGCAATGAGCCCTGTATCAGCCACCTGGTTTAGTTTAAAGGTCCTGCTGGTTTTTGTTTGTGCAGTACCCAGTGGCCTGACTGGAATTGGATTGGCAGGAGTGCATTGGCTGGTGTGTTCTTACATAACAAAGTTTCCTAATTAATTTAGAATGTTATAATGGAAAGGAAAATGCATGATAGCATTTGTGCAAAAAAAATAAAGCCCTGAGTGCCAAGCAGTTGTGTCAATGTGAAAAGCTGCAGTGAGCTACATACTGCATTAACATCTCTCCCTGGCCAGGTTACCTCTCATCTGGCCTGACAAGCCCAGTCACCATCAAGCAGGGCAGTTTGGGTTTGCTTTTTGCATTTGCCTGTGAGGTTCCAGCAGTGCCACTTTGAGCTGCTTGGAAAAGATAAGCTGAATGAGTATTTCATTTGATGGTGAGAGCAGGGAGGTGTTTGTTTTGGAAGTCTGGGAGGCTTTGTATCCTGACAGGGATGTGTGGTCTTCAGCTCCAGCTTTCTCTGAAGGTGCTTTTATTTTTTACCCTGTGAGTTGCATTCCTTTTCAACAGCTGCAGCTGGCCTCAGAGAGTGGATAAATGGAACAGCTAGATTCCTGTTTTGTGTGTTACTGGCTGAGTCTGGGAAAAACTGAACTTCAGTCTGGAAGCTTTGATGTGTTTGTGTGGGGGAAAAAAATGGCATCAAAAGCACAGCTCTGCAGCCTGGGCTTTCATCTGTTATCTAGGATGACTTGTAGATGATTTTCCTTGTCACAGAATCACAGAATCACACAATCAGCCAGGTTGGAAGAGCCCTCCAAGATCATCAAGTCCAAAGGCCTGCAGTGATAGGATGGAGAGCAATGGCTTCAAACTGCAGAAGATTTAGATTGGATGTTAGGAACAATTTCCTTACCATGAGGGTGCTGGAACACTGGAACAGGTTGCCCAGGGAGGTGATTTGGGCCTCATTCTTGGAGATATTCAAAGTGAGGCTCCACAGGGCTCTGGGCAACCTGATCTAGTTGAGGATGTCCCTGCTGACTGCAGAGGAAGTTGGAATGGATGACCATTAGAGGTCCCTTCCAAACCAGACCATTGCATGATTCTGTGCTGGATGATCCTTAGCTGCTATCAACAAAGAGCTTTCACTTTGTCTCTTGCTTTTTTAGTGTCTTTCTGTGGAGATTAGTGTTGGAATCCATTTTGGGATTAGAGGAAGCTATCGGAATGGAATGGAATGGAATGGAGTAGAATAGAATAGAATAGAATAGAGTAGAGCAGAATGGAATGGAATGGAATGGAATGGAATGGAATGGAATGGAATGGAATAGAATAGATTGAATCAGATTGGAAGAGACCTTTGAGATCATCAAGTCCAGCCCATCACCCAACACCATCTAATCAACTAAACCATGGCACCAAGAGAAATTTTACAATTAGGAATAAGAAGTTAATCCTACAGAGCTCACTCTATGCTGCTCCACTTTGGTGAGACCCCCACCTGCAGTACTGCAGCAAGAGAAGCACAGCCAGCAGGTCGAGGGAGGTGATTCTCCCCCTCTGCTCTGGTGAGACCCCCACCTGGAGTACTGTGTCCAGTACTGGAGCCTCTATTACAGGAAGGATCTGGAGGTGCTGGAAGGTATCCAGAGAAGGGCCACAAGGATGGTCAGAGGCATATATTGGAGGCTTACAGACAGAAGATTTGGCTGATCACTCACAAGGATGATCACAGGGCTGGAGCTCCTCTCCTATGAGGCCAAACTGAGAGACTTGGGGCTGTTGAGTCTGGAGAAGAAAAGTCTCTGAGGAGACCTAATTGTGGCCTTCCAGTATCTGAAGTGGGCTACAAGAAAGCTGGGGAGGGACTTTTGAGGGTGTCAGGGAGTGATAGGACTGGGGGGATGGAACAAAACTAGAAACAGGTAGATTGAGATTGGATGTTAGGAAGAAGTTGTTCCCCATGAGGGTGGGGAGACACTGGCACAGGTTTCCCAGGGAGGTGAAGGCCAGGCTGGATGTGGCTGTGAGCAACCTGCTGTAGTGTGAGGTGTCCCTGCCCATGGCAGGGGGCTTGGAACTGGCTGAGCCTTGTGGTCCCTTCCAACCCTAACAATTCTATGATTCTGTGACTGTGTATGTAAACAATACCCACAAATAGGATCTAAAAAAGGAAAAGGACTCTATCAGGAGAACATATTCAACTGTTCAGGGATGTTTTTCCCTGTCAGTCAGGCTTTGTCACAAGGACTTTGCTCTGGAGAATTGTTCCCTAAGCTTTCAGTTGGTTAATAATGTTGACCCTTGTCTGGATTTGCCTTTTTTTCTTTCTTTTCTTTTCCCCCTTCATTGAGAAAAACTATTTCTGGAGACTTAGATTATCAATAAAACCTACTGGATGCAAGCTGTAAAGGCTGGGTTTAAGGGGTTCTTTTTGCTCAGATCCATACTGCTAGGTGCATGCCAGACTTTACAAGTGAGCAATGGTCAGCAGACTGAAGCATGATCTCTTCCCTCTGAATGTTTTGAATCTCAAGGTATGTTCAACAACTTGCTCTGCAAATGCTGTTGGGGCTTTGGGTTGGTTATGTCCTATGGGCTGCAACTGCAACTGGAGATGGACCTCGACCGACTGGACAGATGGGCAGAGTCCAATGGGATGGCATTCAACAAGTCCAAGTGCCAGGGGCTGCACTTTGGCCACAGCAATCCCATGCAGAGCTACAGGCTGGGGTCAGAGTGGCTGAGAGCTCCCAAACAGAGAGGGACCTGGGGGTACTGATTGACAGCTGCCTGAGTATGAGCCAGCAGTGTGCCCAGGGGGCAATGAGGGCCAATGGCATCCTGGCCTGCATTAGGAACAGTGTGGCCAGCAGGAGCAGGGAAGTCATTGTGCCCCTGGACTCTGCATTGGTTAGGCCACACCTTGAGTGCTGTGTCCAGTTCTGGGCCCCTCAGTTTAAGAAGGACATTGAGACACTTGAATGTGTCCAGAGAAGGGCAACAAGGCTGGGGAGAGGCCTTGAGCACAGCCCTGTGAGGAGAGGCTGAGGGAGCTGGGGTTGTTAAGCCTGGAGAAGAGGAGGCTCAGGGGAGACCTCATTGCCCTCTACAACTACCTGAAAGGTGGTTGTAGCCAGGAAGGGGTTGGTCTCTTCTCCAAGGCAACCAGCACCAGAACAAGAGGACACAGTCTCAAGCTGTGCCAGGGGAGGTTTAGACTCGAGGTGAGGAGAAAGTTCTTCACCAAGCGAGTCATTCATCATTGGAATGTGCTGCCCAGGGAGGTGGTGGAGTCACCATCCCTGGAGGTATTCAAGAGGGGATTGGACGTGGCACTTGGTGCCATGGTCTAGTCATGAGGTCTGTGTTGAAAGGTTGGACTTGATGATCCTCGAGGTCATTTCCAACCTTAGTTATACTGTGATACTGCTCAGCTCCCTGGAAAAGCTGATGCAGGCTCAGCAGAGCAAAAGGCTTGAGCCACTTGGAACCGCTGGCGGGGTCGATCCTCTAGCTGGGAAATGGTGAGCGAGCCATTACTCATGTTTCCTCTGTGAGCCTTCACACTGTGAATGTTAAGGAGGGGAAATTTCTTCTCAGCTCAGGGGTGTTGCATATTTATAGCAAGAGAGTTGAAAGCTGGGATTTTCAGCTGCAAGACGTCGGTCTTTGCGTTTCAAACCGAGCGAGGCCGGAGCTGGTAATCCGAGAGAGACTCACCAATTTCATCTGCACTTAGTGCATCTGGTTTCAGCTATGCCATAAAAGATCTGGCACCAGAGAAGAGTTGATCTTTCTAAATCACATTAATTAAAGACAGTAAAGACCCTGCTGTGGAGATAAAGCTCAAGTGGCTCAGCTGGTAGCGCATAAGACCCTTAATGGGAAGGTCGTCAGTTCAAGCCTGCAGTGGGCAGCAGTGTCCTCCCTAGTCTAGTCATGAGGTCTGTGGTGACAGGTTGCACTCATAGTTTCATAGTTTCATAGTTTCATTCAGGATTGGAAGGGACCACAAGGATCATCTAGTTCCAACCCCCCTGCCATGGGCAAGGACACCCCACACTAGATCAGGCTGGACAGAGCCTCATCTTAAACACCCCCAGGGACGGGGCCTCGACCACCTCCCTGGACAACCCATTCCAGGGTCTCACCACTCTCACGGTGAAGAACCTCCTCCTCACCTCCAGCCTGAATCTCCCCACCTCCAGCTTCATTCCATTCCCCCTAGTCCTATCACTACCTGAGATCCTGAGCAGTCCCTCCCCAGCCGTCCTGTAGCCCCCTTCAGATACTGGAAGGCCACAATGAGGTCACCTCGGAGCCTTCTCTTTTGCAGACTGAACTCGATGACCTTTGAGGTCTCTTCCAACCTTAGGAATACTTAATACTGAATAAGTGTGCTGGGCACACTTGTTCCAAGGGCAACCAAGCTGGTGAGTGGTTTGGAGCTCAGCCCTGTGAGGAGAGGCTGAGGGAGCTGGGGGTGGAGAGCCTGGAGAAGAGGAAGCTCAGGGCAGACCTTCTTGCTGTCTACAACTCCCTGAAGGGAGGTTGCAGCCAGGTGGGGGTTGGTCTCTTCTCTCAGGCAAGCAGCACCAGAACAAGAGGACACAGTCTCAGGCTGCACCAGGGGAGGTCCAAGCTGGATGGTAGGAAGAAGTTCTTCCCAGCAAGAGAGATTGGCCATTGGAATGTGCTGCCCAGGGAGGTGGTGGAATCACCATCACTGGACGTGTTTAGGAAGAGACTTGATGGTGTGCTTCATCCCTGGAGGTGTTCAAGAGGGGATTGGATGTGATACTTGGTGCCATGGTTTAGTAGTCATGAGGTCTTGGGTGACAGGTTGGACTTGATGATCTTTGAGGTCTTCTCCAACCTTATAGATTCTATGATTCTGTGATTCATGCCTTGGTTTAGTTGTTTAGATGGTGTTGGGTGATAGGTTGGACTCAGTGATCTCAAAGGTCTCTTCCAATCTGGGTAATTCAATTCAATTCAATTCAATTCAATTCAATTCAATTCAATTCAGTTCTAGTCTATTCTATTCATGAAATAATTTGGGATGGCTTTCTGTATATATACTAACAATTCCAACCTATATTCCAGAGCAAATGTTTGGGTTTGCCATTACCTCAGCGTTTTTTTCTCTGCATAGCTTGACTCTGAAAGATAATAAATCACCTCCTGATTCTCTGTATGAACACAGGCAAGTGTGCTTGCAAAATATCAGCATTTCAAGTGAGGAGTTTTAAAGCTTTGTTTTCTGTAAACACAACATCAAATGATTGCAACTGGAGCTGATTGCTTCCATGTGCTCTGGGTTGTAGCAGCACTACAGACTGAAAAGCTGAGAGCCATTCTTAACCCTGAGATTGTAGAGTAGATCACAGGCTCACAGGATGTCAGGGGACCCAAAGAGACCATCAGTCCAACCCCTATGACAGAGCAGGACTGTGCAATCCAGCTCAGGTCACACAGGAACACATCCAGACAGGCCTTGAAAACCTCCAGAGAAGGAGACTCCACAACCTCTCTGGGCAGCCTGTTCCAGTGCTCTGTAACCCTTACAGGAAAGAAGTTCCCCCTTGTGTGAAGGTGAAACCTCCTGTGCTGCAGCTTCCATCCACTGCTCTTTGGTCTATCCCAGGGAGCAAGTGAGCAGAGCCTGTCCCCTCCCTCCTGACCCCCAGCCCTCAGATATTGATTAACATTTATTAAATCCCCTCTATGTCTTCTCTTCTCCAGACTAAAAAGCCCCAGGTCCCTCAGCCTCTCCTCAGCAGGCAGTGCTCCAGTCCCATTATTACCCTTGGACCCCTCTGTTGGACTCTCTCCAGCAGATCCCTGTCCCTCTTGAACTGGGGAGCCCAGAACTGAGTGCAGTCCTCAGGATGAGAGATTGTGGAATCTACAGGGCTTAAATGCAGGGCTATAATTTTGGAGAGATTCTTTCTGGACTAAATTGATCTCTTGGTCATTTATCACTTTTTAGCAAGTTATTAAACTATGATTCTCAAGAGTGGAAAAATGAACATATAATTCTGGGTCATCTGTTCAGAAAACAATAGTTGTTAATTAAAGAAGAAAAAGCACTAATCAGTGCATTGTCAACCTGAAATCCAAGTGTTCCATATATAAAAAGTATGATATTAATGAGGATATTCTATAGATTCATAGAACTGTCAGGGTTGAAAGGACCTCAAGGATCATCCAGTTCCAACGCCCCCCCTGCCATTGGCAGGGACACCTCACACTGCAGCAGGTTGCTCACAGCCACATCCAGCCTGGCTGCAAACACCTCCAGGCATGAGGCTTCCACCACCTCCCTGGGCAACCTCTGCCAGGCTCTCACCACCCTCATGGGGGAGAACTTCTTCCCAACATCCAATCTGAATCTCCCCACTTCTAGTTTTACTCCATTCCCCCTAGTCCTATCACTCCCTGACACCCTCAAAAGTCCCTCCCCAGCATTCTTGGAGCCCCCTTCAGGTACTGGAAGGCCACAATTAGGTCTCCTTGGAGCCTTCTCCACACTCAATGGCCCCAACTCTCTCAGCCTGTCCTCATAGCAGAGCAGCTCCATCCCTCTGCTCACCCTCATGGCCCTTCTCTGGACACCTTCCAGCACCTCCAGATCCTTCCTGTGATAGGGGCTCCAGAACTGGACACAGTGCTCCAGGTGTGGTCTCACCAGACTGGAGTAGTGGGGGAGAATCTCCTCCCTCATCCTGCTGTCTGTGCTTCTCTTGCTGCATTACTGCAGGTGGGGTCTCACCAGAGCAGAGCAGAGGGGGAGAATCACCTTCCTCATCCTGCTGGCTGTGCTTCTCTTGCTGCATTACTGCAGGTGGGGTCTCACCAGAGCAGAGCAGAGGGGGAGAATCACCTTCCTCATCCTGCTGGCTGTGCTTCTCTTGCTGGCAGAATCTCAGAGCAGAACTTCCTCATCCTGCTGGCTGTGCTTCTCTTGCTGCATTACTGCAGGTGAGGATCTCACCAGAGCAGAGGAGAGGGGGAGAATCACCTCCCTCATTCTGCTGGCTGTGCTTCTCTTGCTGCATTACTGCAGGTGGGGGTCTCACCAGAGTAGAGTGAGCTCTGTAGGATTAACTTCTTATTTCTAATTTTAAAGTTTCTCTTTACAACTAAAGTGAAAAGAAAGTCCAACCCCAGTTCTCCTCCAGCAGCTACTCTTAGGTTTTACAGGCAGGAACAGTTTCGAGGGGAAGAATGGAAACTACGTTTGTACATGATAATTTCCCACCCCCTCCAAATAAAGTAATTAATTCAGTGAAGGGGGATAAAAAATAAACCCAAAACCCACTTTAGGGGATAATCTAATGATACATCTCCCCAAAGTGTGAAACTGAAGTGCAGTCATCTTATTTGGCAGCAATTTCCTGAACGTGAAGCGTTTGTCAGCCCAGAGCCGAGCGGCAAATCCAGCGCCATGTGCTTGATAATCTGATCTCAGCGTGTAAAAAAGCTTGGGAGCAGGATAAACAGATGTGTAAAGGGATTGCTTTCACAGTCAGGGTTTGGGTTTTTGGGTTTTTTTTCTTTCCTTTTTTTCATAATATAATTGCCTTGAATCATGAAACCTCAGACCTCAGCTGTTCCACCGGGGAGGCAGAGCCGGCGGTGAGGGTGAAAGCCAAAACGCACACAAGAAACAGCTTTTGGGGGTTTCCCAGTCCAAAGACAACTCACGTGGTGCTCCTGCTAAAAAAGTGGAGGGGGAGGGAGGGAGGGAGGGGGGAGAAAAGAAAAACACACCCCAACAAAGCCCAGCAGAAAAACCCTCTCCTTAAATCCTGCTTTCCGAGGGGAAAGCTCCGTGCTTTTGTTGGATGGCCGAGGCGGACGAATCCTAGAAGTATTTTGAGGTTGGCTTGCTGCTCTGGGTATGGTCAGACTTATACTGCTCAGCCTTGTCACAGAAAAGGAGTTATCTGCAAGCTCAAGTTTTGGTAATTAAATCCTGGAAGGCCCCTTGGGTGGCTAGCATTGACTGGTGTTATTCAAGAGCAACAAGCATCTCGTTTCGTTTGTGAAATACTTGAGTAGAAATCATAGAATCACAGAATGGGCAGGGTGGGAAGGGACCTCGAGGCTCAGCCAGGTCCAACCCCCCTGCCATGGGCAGGGACACCTCACACTACAGCAGGTTGCTCAAAGCCACATCCAGCCTGGCCTTCAAAACCTCCAGGCATGAGGCTTCCACCACCTCCCTGGGCAACCTGTGCCAGGTCTCTCACCACCCTCCTGGGGAAGAACTTCTTCCTAACATCCAATCTGAATCTCCCCATTTCTAGTTGTGCTCCATTCCCCCCAGTCCTATCACTCCCTGACACCCTCAGAAGTCCCTCCCCAGCTTCCTGTTGCCCCCTTCAGGTACTGGAAGGCCACAATTAGGTCTCCTCAGAGCCTTCTCTTCTCTAGACTGAACAGCCCCAACTCCCTCAGTCTGTCCTCATAGCAGAGCAGCTCCAGCCCTCTGCTTATCCTCATGGCCCTTCTCTGGACACCTTCCAGCACCTCCAGGTCCTTCCTGTAATAGGGGCTCCAGAACTGGACACAGTGCTCCAGTTGGAGTCTCACCAGAGTGGAGTATAGGGGGAGACTCACCTCCCTGGCCCTGCTGGCTGTGCTTCTCTTGCTGCAGCCCAGGATGTGATTGCTTTTCTGGGCTCCAAGTGCACAGTGGTGGCTAATGCTGAGCTTCTTATCCACGAGCACCCCCAAGTCCTTTTCTTTGTTTATGTGGAACCTCCAGTGTTGCAGTTTGTGTCCATTGCCCCATGTCCTGTCACTGGACACCAGTGAGAAGAATCTTCACTTGGTCTCAGTTCTCCTTCCCAGCAGGGAGGTGTCTGCTGGCCTAGGACCCTCAGAGCAGAAGTCAGCTTTGCCCTTGCTGTACCACTGCTCACAGTTGCTGGACTTTGGTGCCATGTTCACTGGGCCTGCCTGCTGTCCATCTCTGTCTCAGACTGCAGTTATAGGTCGTGTACAAAACCTGGTGGGACTACATTTAAGTTGTGGTTCTTTTTTGCCTAATGAGAGAAGTTAGATAGCACAGCAGTTGGTGTCCAGTGACCTGTGGTGTCCCCAGGATCAATACTGGGCCCAGTCCTATTCAGTGACCTGGATGAGGGGATTGAGTCAACTGTTAGTACATCTGCAGATGACACCAAGCTGGGAGGCAGTGTGGATCTTCTGGGGGGTAGGAGGATGCTGCACAGGGACCTGGCCAGGCTGGGTCACTGAGCTGAGGCCAACAGAATGAGATTCAACAAGGCCAAGGGCAGGGTCCTGCACTTTGGCCACAAACATCCTATGCAGTGCTATGGGCTGGGGGATGAGTGGTTGGAGAGCAGCCTGGCAGAGAGGGACCTGGCAGTGCTGGGGACAGCAGCTAAGCATGAGCCAGCAGTGTGCCCAGGGGGCACAGAAAGCCAATGGCATCCTGGCCTGGATCAGGAATAGTGTGGGCAGCAGGAGCAGGGATGGAATTCTGCCCTCTGCTTGGCACTGGTGAGGCCACACCTTGAGCACTGTGTGGAGCTCTGGGCCCCTCACTTCAGGAAGGATCTTGAGGTGCTGGAGTAGGTCCAGAGGAGAGCAACCAGACTGGGGAAGGGGCTGGAGGGAAAGTCTGATGAGGAGAGGCTGAGGGAGCTGGGGGTGTTCAGCCTGGTTAAGAGGAGGCTTAGAGGGGACCTTATCACTCTCTGCAACTACCTGAAGGGAAGTTGTAGTCAGGTGGGGGTCAGGCTCTTCTCCCAGGCAACTTGTGACAGGACAAGAGGGCATGGCCTGAAGCTGCACCAGGGGAGGTTTAGGTTAGATATTAGGAAGCACTTCCTGACAGCAAGGCTGATTAGGCACTGGGATGGACTGCCCAGGGAGGTGGTGGAGTTGCCATCCCTGGAGGTGTTTAAGACAAGCTTGGATGTGGCCCTTGGTGGCCATGGTTTAGCTGATGAGGTGGGGTTAGGTCCTGGGCTGGACTTGATGTTCTCAGAGGTCTTTTCCAGCCTCAATGATTCTGTGAGCCTGTGAATATAATTGTTGTCTACAGAACTACAACCAAACTACCCTGAGCAGCAGCAAACACACTCAGTGGTGTGAGGCACCATGACCAAGTCTCTGGGTTGCTGCCATGGGGATGTTAAACCAAGCTCTTTGTGTAGGATATGCTGCAGAAGGATGCTGCTTTCACTAGCAGAGTGATGCAAGACTTCAGTGTCATCTTAGCAAGAGTCTTGACAAATATGCCTTGGTATGTCCTGGGCAGCTGCTACATCTTGTTTTGACCTGATTTCTTTCTCTGATCAGCTGCAGTCATTACATTTGGGAATGGGATTTGGGGAGAATAAGAAGCACTGATTGCAAAAGCTCACAGTGAATGTGCTGTTGTGTACTGTAGGTGTCAAAATCAAGTCCACACTCTAGACATCTGAGCCAACCACAATGTATGTTGATGTTCATGGAATTAATGTGATTAGGTGCTGATAAATATACTGATGGAATTATGCAGTATTCAGTCTCAAAGGGCAGAAGTGAAAGGGGAGAAAATGTCTCTGCAACAGGGCTTCCAACACAGTCAGGAGGCTTCAAATAAGCAATTTACCTTGAGAATGTGTTGAGAATACTTCAGCTAAGCAAGGAGCCTGGTAAGGAATACAGAAGAGGCAATCCAGTGCTATTCAAAACTGAAATGACACCAGCAGTGTTTCATTTTCAAGACCATTTTAACAACTTGCCTGTAGAGGAATCCTGCTTGCTTAAACCAAAACTGAGGAATCTCATTTACACTGAGGCAGAATCCTCTCATCCTTAATGTATTTAATCACTGCCTGTATTCAGAATGCTAAGCAAAGCATTTCTCCTATAAATAAGGGTGACAGGATTAAGGGAACAAATATGGAGCTTACCCATCTTTCACCAGGGGAGGTTTAGGCTGGAGGTCAGGAAGAAGTTCTACACAGAGAGAGTGATTGCCCATTGGAATGGGCTGCCTGGGGAGGTGGTGGAGTCACCATCCCTGGAGGTGTTCAGGAGGAGACTGGATGGGGTGCTTGGTTGCATGGTTTAGTTGATGAGGTGGTGTTGGATGATAGGTTGGATGTGATGATCTTGAAGGTCTCTTCCAACCTGGTTTATTCTTCTATTCTAGTCTTACTTATAGTGGTTAGCAGAATGGTTGACTGGATTTGTACCAGCTTAGCTAGAATTTTTTGTTCTCCCTCAGTTCCATCTTTCTGTCTTCCTAGCTCTGAATTCTCTCCTAAATCATGGAATCACAGAACTTTAGGGGTTGGAAGGGACTTCCAGAGACCATTGAGTCCAAACCCCTGCCAAAGCAGCATCACCCAGGGTAGTCCACACAGGAATGCATCCAGGGGGTTTGGAAAGTCACCAGAGAAGGAGACTCCACAACCCCTCTGGGCAGCCTGTTCCAGGGCTCTGTCACCCTCACTGCAAAGAAGTTTCTCCTCATGTTGAGCTGAAACCTTCTATGTTCAAGCTTGAACCTGTTGTTCCTTGTCTTATTACTGTGCACCACCCAAAAGAGCTTGGCCCCCTCCACTTGACCCCCACCCCTCAGATATTGATAGACATTGATCAGATCCCTCTCAGCCTTCTCTTCTCCAGAATAATCAGCCCCAGGGCTCTCAACATGAGGAGAAACTTCTTTCCAGTGAGGCTGACAGAGCTTATTTTTATATTTCAATTTTTGTATTTAATTTTTGTATTTATAGCTTGTTTTAATATTTCATTAATGGCAGCTGGAGGTGTTTAGGAGGAGACTGGATGGGGTGCTTGGTGTCACGTGTTAGTTGATTAGGTGGTGTTGGATGATAGGTTGGACTTGATGATCTCAAAGGTATTTTCCAAACTGGTTAATCCTCTTCTCCTCTCCTCCTCCCTCCCCTCCCTCTCCTCCTCTCCTCTCCTCCTCTCCTCTCCTCTCCTCTCCTCTCCTCTCCTCTCCTCTCCTCTCCTCTCCCTCCTCCTCTCCCTCCTCTCCTCTCCTCTCCTCTCCTCTCCTCTCCTCTCCTCTCCTCTCCTCTCCTCTCCTCTCCTCTCCTCCTCTCCTCTCCCTCTCCCTCCTCTCCTCTCCCTCCCCTCCTCTCCTCTCCCTCCTCTCCTCTCCTCTCCTCTCCTCTCCTCTCCCTCTCTCCTCTCCTCCCTCTCCCTCCCTCCCCTCCCCCCCTCCCCCCCTCCCCTCTCCCCTCCCCCCCCTCCTCTCCCCCCTCCCCTCCCCCTCCCCTCCCCCTCCCCTCCCTTCCCTCCCTTCCCTCTCCTTCCCTTCCCTTCCTTCCTTCCCTTCCCTTCCTCCTTCCCTTCCCTTCCCTTCCCTTCCCTTCCCTTCCCTTCCCTTCCCTTCCTCCCTTCCCTTCCTTCCCTTCCTTCCCCCTTCCCAAACCTTCCTTCCCTTCCCAAACCTTCCCTTCCCTTCCCAAACCTTCCCTTCCCTTCCCTTCCCTTCCCTTCCCTTCCCTTCCCTTCCCTTCCCTTCCCTTCCCCCTTCCCTTCCCTTCCCTTCCCTTCCTTCCCTTCCCTTCCCTTCCCTTCCCTTCCCCTTCCCTTCCCTTCCCTTCCCTTCCCTTCCCTTCCCTTTCCCTTCCCTTCCCTTCCCTTCCCTTCCTTCCCTTCCCTTCCCTTCCCTAACTGTTCTTTGAGTGTTATCTGAGTGTACCTGAAAAGAAGAAAGTGATGCCAGGTGCTTCACTGCAGCTAAGGTAGCTGTGTGGGCATTTGACTTTGTTTCTTCATTAAGAAATTCCCTTTACAACTGATAACGGTGGGGGGGGGTGGAGAACAATAGGCTATGTAAAAGATTTGTGGGTTTAGCTGTAGCTCAGAAAGTTCATTAGTGGAGCTCAAATTTAAACTTCAGTTGATTTAGTGTGAAAACAAAGTTCCCAGAACCATTTTAAGCCTGAAATTTATTTAAACAATCAGTTCTGAGACACAGACCAAGTTGAATACTTGGTCTCAGTCCCATAAAAACTTCAGCAAGACTCCTGGAATACACAAACAACCTTTACCATTAGGTTTATTTGTTGTACAATAAGAATAACCCCAGCTACCTATCAAGTTTTCTGTTGTTCTTAAATATGGCTGCATATTTCACAGCAGCCATGTATTTGTTTTAATATGTGGAGTTCCCTGGCACTTCAAAACCAGGCCAATCCTAGAAGGTAGAGAGGCTCTGCAGAGGGACCTCGACAGGCTGGTCAGATGGGCAGAGGCCAAGGGCAGGAGATTGAACACATCCAAGTGCCAGGTTCTGTGCATTGGCCACAGCAACCCCATGCAGTGCTACAGGCTGGGGTCAGAGTGGCTGAGAGCAGCCAGGCAGAAAGGGACCTGGGGGTGCTGGTTGATGGTAGGCTGAACATGAGCCTGCAGTGTGCCCAGGCAGCCAGGAGGGCCAATGGCATACTGGCCTGCATCAGGAAGAGTGTGGCCAGCAGGAAAGGGAAGTCATTCTGCCCCTGGACACTGCACTGGTTAGGCCACACCTTGAGTCCTGTGTCCAGTTCTGGGCTCCTCAGTTTAGGAAAGATGTTGCGATGCTGGAAGGTGTCCAGAGAAGGGAAACAAAGCTGGGGAGGGGTCTGGAGCACAGCCCTGTGAGGAGAGGCTGAGGGAGCTGGGGTTGCTTAGCCTGGAGAAGAGGAGGCTCAGGGGTGACCTTATTGCTCTCTACAACTACCTGAAGGGAGGTTGTAGCCAGGGGGGGTTTGGTCTCTTCTCCCAGGCAACCTTTGACAGAACAAGAGGACACAGTCTGAAGCTGCACCAGGGAAGGTTTAGGCTGGAGGTTAGGAAGAAATCCTTCATAGAGAGAGTGATTGGCCATTGGAATGTGCTGCCCAGGGAGGTGGTGGAGTCGCCATCACTGGAGGTGTTCAGGAGGAGACTTGATGGGGTGCTTGGTGCCATGGGTTAGTTGATTAGGTGGTGTTGGATGATAGGTGGGACATGATGATCTTGAAGGTCTCGTTCTATTCTATTCTATTCTATTCTATTCTGTTCCGTTCCGTTCCATTCCATCCCATCCCATCCTATCCTATCCTATCCTATCCTATCCTATCCTATCCTATCCTATCCTATCCTATCCTATCCTATCCTATCCTATCCTAATAAATCTTGCTGGAAAAGCTTGAGGTTTAGATGCAAACAATTCTTCTGTGCTTTTTATGTTACCTTTCACCCTAAAGCTCAGTCTCCAGTGCATTTCATTCACTGTTTCAGTTTGGTCTTTTCTTTCCCCCCCATCAACCTCTATAATTTCTGTCTCCTTTCAAATATTTTACACTTGTGGTTTTTTTCCCCTGGAGAATAAAAATGACCTCTCTATCCTTAGCAGCCAGCTTTCCTAGCAGTGATTCTTTTTCTCCCATTGGATGAGAGTTATTTGCCATTAGGAATGTGCTGCCCAGGGAGGTGGTGGCGTCCCCGTCCCTGGTGGTGTTCAAAAAGGGATTGGATGTAGCACTTGAAGTTTAGTTTAGTTAGTCCTGAGGTGTTGGGTGATAGGTTGGGCTTGATGATCTCTGAGGTCTTTTCCAACCTTATTGGTTCTATGAGAGGCTATTTAATATATCAAGTTGAAGCTTTGCACTGGAATTCTCCCGAGGAGCCTGAAGCATGAGCAGCTTCCTATGAATTAAAGAGGTAATTAAAAGGACAGCTTGGTTGAAAGAGTAAACCAGAAAGCTCCTTGTACATCTGCTTCAAGTAATTTGGCATCTCCCCTCTTCTCTGAGTCTGTTTTACAAGGCTGTAGTGAAAAAAACACAACTGGGTAAGCCCCAGCCTTTTCGTGGGTGGATGAGGTATTTCCTTTGTGCTTGCCTCTCGCTGGCTGCTGTGGGTTTGCTCCTGGGAGGGTTTGGTGACAGTCAGTCAGGGACAGCGTTGTTCTCACTGTGCTGTTCTCCAAGGGGAAATGCACTGCTTGAAACTGTTTCATAGCAGCAGCTTGAAATTGCATTTCCCTTTGGGTGTCACTGAGTGTGTGCTGAGTGAGGTACTTCCAGGAGGATTTCTGGCTGCCGGAGCTGTAGGCTGAGGAGGTTGTCTTTGCAGGAGTATCCTCAGCTGCCTCAACAGCTGGGAAAATGAAAATACCTCTCCCTGGCTAGGAAAACCCTCTGCAGCAAACACTTCCAGCTGCTTCTGACATGCTGAGCTTCACACAGGAGGTGGTTTTGCTAAATGGAATGGAGTGGAGTGGAATGGAATGGAATGGAATGGAATGGAATGGAATGGAATGGAATGGAATGGAATGGAATGGAATAGAATAGAATAGAATAGAATAGAATAGAATAGAATAGACCAGATTGGACGAGACCTTCAAGATCATTGTGTCCAAAAGATTAGTAGAGTATTAAGACAGTATTTAAAACCTTTATTGATGATCTGGATGAGGACATTGAGTCCATCATCAGTAAATTTGCAGATGACACCAAGCTGGGGGCAGGAGTTGATCTGCTGGAGGGTAGAGAGGCTCTGCAGAGGGACCTGGACAGGCTGGACAGATGGGCAGAGGCCAAGGGCAGGAGATGGAACACATCCAAGTGCCAGGTTCTGCACATTGGCCACAACAACCCCATGCAGAGCTACAGGCTGGGGTCAGAGTGGCTGAGAGCAGCCAGGCAGAGAGGGACCTGGGGGTGCTGGTTGATGGTAGGCTGAACATGAGCCTGCAGTGTGCCCAGGCAGCCAGGAGGGCCAATGGCATCCTGGCCTGCATCAGGAAGAGTGTGGCCAGCAGGAGCAGGGAGGTCATTCTGCCCCTGTACACTGCACTGGTTAGGCCACACCTTGAGTCCTGTGTCCAGTTCTGGGGCTCCTCAGTTTAGGAAGAAGGTTGACTTGCTGGAAGGTGTCCAGAGAAGGGCAATGAAGTTAGTGAGGGGCTTGGAACACAGCCCTGTGAGGAGAGGCTGAGGGAGCTGGGGTTGCTTAGCCTGGAGAAGAGGAGACTCAGGGGTGACCTTATCGCTCTCTACAACTCTCTGAAAGGTGGTTGTAGCCAGGTGGGGGATTGGTCACTTTTCCCAGGCAAGCAGCACCAGAACAAGAGGACATAGTCTCAAGTTATGCCAGGGGAGGTTTAGGCTGGATGTTAGGATGAAATTCTTCCCAGAGAGTGATTGCCCATTGGAATGGGCTGCCTGGGGCGGTGGTAGAGTCACCATCACTGGAGGTGTTCAGGAGGAGACTTGTTGGGGTGCTTGGTGCCATGGGTTAGTTGTTTAGGTGGTGTTGGATGATGGGTTGGACACAATGATCTTGGAGGTCTCTTCCAACCTGGTTTATTGTATTCTGTTCTATTGAAACAGTCGTGGTTCTGATTGGGAATTTACAATCAGCAGAGCTTGGAATGGAAGCAAATCTCTCAGTTTTCAAAAGCAGTGGCACTTAATAAGTGACAACACCAGCAGCATGACTCTCGTTCACCTCGCTTGTCTAATTGGGCAGATTCCTGTTCATGGAATGGAAGTAATGAGCTGAGCAGAGTAAATTGGTTACTCCATTTATGTGTGGATGTATGGATGTATGGATGTATTTAGTTATTTAATTAACATAGTTTCATAGTTTCATAGTTTCATTCAGGGTTGGAAGGGACCACAAGGATCATCTAGTTCCAACCCCCCTGCCATGGGCAGGGACACCCCACACTACATCAGGCTGGACAGAGCCTCATCCAGCCTGGGCTTAAACACCCCCAGGGACGGGGCCTCGACCACCTCCCTGGACAACCCATTCCAGGGTCTCACCACTCTCATGGTGAAAAACCTCCTCCTCACCTCCAGCCTGAATCTCCCCACCTCCAGCTTCATTCCATTCCCCCTGGTCCTATCACTCCCTGAGATCCTGAGCAGTCCCTCCCCAGCCTTCCTGTAGCCCCCTTCAGATCCTGGAAGGCCACAATGAGGTCACCTGGGAGCCTTCTCTTCTGCAGACTGAACAGCCCCAACTCCTTCAGTCTGTCCTCATAGGAGAGGTGCTCCAGCCCTCTGCTCATCCTCGTGGCCCTTCTCTGGACACCTTCCAGCACCTCCACATACATTGCAAGTGGTCTGGAAAAACAGGGCAACCTAAACCTGACTTGAATTCAAACGTTGTTTCCGTGTCCTTACTTTCATCAGCCCTGAACGACGTGAAGCATCCAAACGTGGATCTGTGATGAAAGTTCACAGAGCAGCCCAGAACAGTAGTGTGGGGGGGTGGGGGAAAATTACAGAGGGTACTGTTGATTTTTCACACACACTCCCCTCAGAAAATGGTCATTTAATGCTTCAATCAACTTGTGAATTCTTTACTTCCACAGAACAGGAAAAAAAGAGCTTTTATCAGCAGCGGTGGCTGGCAAGCTTGCTGCTGCTGCTGCTGTCTACAGACCCTGTAGCTGCTGCAGTGACCTAACCAGGTTGGACTCGATGATATCAAAGGTCTTTTCCAACCTAGTTAGTTCCTCTCCTCTCCTCTCCTCTCCTCTCCTCTCCTCCCTCTCCTCTCCCTCTCCCTCTCCTCTCCCTCTCCTCTCCCTCTCCTCTCCTCTCCTCTCCTCTCCTCTCCTCTCCTCTCCTCTCCTCTCCCTCTCCCTCTCCTCTCCCTCTCCTCTCCTCTCCTCTCCCTCTCCTCTCCTCTCCCTCTCTCCTCTCCTCTCCTCTCCTCTCCTCTCCTCTCTCCTCTCCTCCCTCTCCTCTCCTCTCTCCTCTCTCTCCTCTCCTCTCCTCTCCTCTCCTCTCCTCTCTCCTCTCTCCTCTCCTCTCCCTCTCCTCTCCTCTCCTCTCCTCTCCTCTCCCTCTCCCTCCCTCTCCCCTCCCTCCCCTCCCCCCCCCTCCCTCCCCTCCCTCCCCTCCCCTCTTCTCGAGTCTCCTCGAGTCTCCTCCAGTCTCCTCGAGTCTCCTCTTCCCTCCCCTCATAATAACCATCCCCATCCTCCCCACCCAAACCTGTGTCTCTCTGTCGATAAGGCAAACATTTACAGCACCCCTGTGCTCCCTTTCTTTTCTGATGCAGCACATCTGTGTATCAATCTTTCTTTTTAGTTTGAAATGAGGAGAAGAATGCAGCACCTCATAGGTAATTAAAACAAGCAAACAAACAACACAAAAGGGTTTAAATATGAAAGTATTGAAGGATTAAACACAGGTTAACTACTGGGACTGGGGGGAATGTCACAAAACTAGAAATGGGTAGATTCAGACTGGATATGAGGAAGAAATTCTTCCCCATGAGGGTGGTGAGAGCCTGGCACAGGTTGCCCAGGGAGGTGGTGGAAGCCTCCTGCCTGGAGGTGTTTGCAGCCAGGCTGGATGTGGCTGTGAGCAGCCTGCTGTAGTGTGAGGTGTCCCTGCCCATGGCAGGGGGGTTGGAACTGGCTGAGCCTTGAGGTCCCTTCCAACCCTGACAGTTCTATGATTCTAGTGCCCTTAAAATGCTGTGCTGTGCTGTCTGTATCAGATTTCTGTAGGTGCTGTAGTTCAGAAATACCTTCACAGCTAAAAAATGTTAGGGCTTGTGATTCAAAGGCAGCTGAAGGGAATACTTTGGCATGCTGGAATCCAGAGGGATGTGAATTAGTGGGAAACACTTTGGTCCATTTTATCTTCCACTGCTTTTTCTCTAGTGCATTGAACTTTGTGGCCATTGGTTTATGTAATTCAGCTCTGTGCAGGAAAAGAAATTACCATTAATTGCTTTTTTAATGGTAACAAGCTAATGAACTACCCAAATTCCCCCCCCCCCAAAGTGCTTGTTATTGTTTTTTTCTTTCCTTAATTGCTGAGATGTCTTTACAATATAAATATCATCTGCTTGGCAATCACAAAGCCTTTTAGCAGCAAACTAATATTCTCCCCATTTGAGGGAACATTAATGGTGCAAATTAATCAAACTGGGGATGAACAAAATGAATCAGTCTAAGCTGTGCTAACTTATAGAAGTCTTTCAAAGTAATCTCAGAAAGGAGCAAACTCTTTTGTTAGAAGCTGAAGGTTTACAACATAGAGCTGCAGAGTTTGAGGAGCAGCAGCAGGAGCAGGGAGGTCATTCTGCCCCTGGACACTGCACTGGTTAGGCTGCACCTTGAGTCCCGTGTCCAGTTCTGGGCCCCTCAGGTTAGGAAGAAGGTTGACTTGCTGGAAGGAGTCCAGAGAAGGGCAACAAAGCTGGGGAGGGGTTTGGAACACAGCCCTGTGAGGAGAGGCTGAGGGAGCTGGGGTTGCTTAGCCTGGAGAGGAGGAAGCTTAGGGGTGACCTTATTGCTGTCTACAACTACCTGAAGGGAGGTTGTAGCCAGGTGGGGGTTGGTCTCTTCTCCCAGGCAACCAGCACCAGAACAAGAGGACACAGTCTCAGGCTGTGCCAGGGGAGGTTTAGGCTGGAGGTTAGGGAGAAATTCTTACAGAAAGAGTGATTGCCCATTGGAATGGGCAGCCTGGGGAGGTGGTGGAGTCACCATCACTGGAGGTGTTTGGGAGGAGACTGGATGGGGTGCTTGGTTGCATGGTTTAGTTGGTTGAGTGGTGTTGGATGATAGGTTGGACTTGATGCGCTCAAACTTCTCTTCCAACCTATTCTATTCTATTCTATTCTATTCTATTCTATTCTATTCTATTCTATTCTATTCTACTCTACTCTACTCTACTCTACTCTACTTGATGAGCTCAAACTTCTCTTCCAACCTATTCTGTTCTATTCTATTCTATTCTATTCTATTCTATTCTATTCTATTCTATTCTACTCTACTCTACTCTACTCTACTCTTCTCTACTCTACTCTACTCTTCTCTACTCTACTCTAATGCACTTGAGTTCCAATTGTTGATTTCCCTGCCTGCCTAATGCTTCTGAGTCAGAGTCTTAGCAATCTAAGGATTCAAAGAAGCCTGGCTGTGATATTCATGTATCCAACAAATAACACACACTCGTAGCTGTGGTAATTTTCCTGTGTGCTTAAACGTGGCCCAGGAAAGGAACTCTTACTGCTTTGTTCCTACAGTATTTGTTTCTTGGCAGCACATGCTTGGATGTATAGCAGCAGATGTGCTAAATATAACCTGCCTCTGCCTGAATACAGCACACATGCAGAGTTAGGAACTGGCTGGAGGGCTGAGCCCAGAGAGTGGTGGTGAATGGTGCCACAGCCAGCTGGCAGCCAGGCACCAGTGGAGTCCCCCAGGGATCAGTGCTGGGCCCTGTGCTCTTTAACATCTTCATTGATGATCTGGATGAGGGGATTGAATCAGTCATCAGCAAGTTTGCAGATAACATCAAGTTAGGAGCAGATGTTGGTCAGTAAGAGGGTAGAAGGGCTCTGCAGAGGGACCTCGACCTCCTGGACAGATGGGCAGAGTCCAATGGGATGGCATTCAACAAGTCCAAGTGCCAGGTGCTGCACTTTGGCCACAACAACCCCATGCAGAGCTACAGGCTGGGGTCAGAGTGGCTGAGAGCTGCCAAACAGAGAGGGACCTGGGGGTGCTGATTGACAGCCACCTGAATATGAGCCAGCAGTGTGCCCAGGTGGCCAAGAAGGCCAATGGCATCCTGGCCTGCATTAGGAATAGTGTGGCCAGCAGGAGCAGGGAAGTCATTGTGCCCTGTACTCTGCACTGGTTAGGCCACACCTTGAGTCCTGTGTCCAGTTCTGGGCCCCTCAGTTTAAGAAGGACATTGAGACACTTGAAGGTGTCCAGAGAAGGGCAACAAGGCTGGGGAGAGGCCTTGAGCACAGCCCTGTGAGGAGAGGCTGAGGGAGCTGGGATTGTTTAGCCTGGAGAAGAGGAGGCTCAGGGGTGACCTCATTGCCCTCTACAACTACCTGAAAGATGGTTGTAGCTGGGAAGGGGTTGGTCTCTTCTCCCAGGCAAGAAGCACCAGAACAAGAGGACACAGTCTGAAGCTGTGCCAGGGGAGGTTTAGGTTGGAGGTGAGGAGAAAAGTTCTTCACCGAGCGAGTCATTGGTCATTGGAATGTGCTGCCCAGGGAGGTGGTGGAGTCCCCATCCCTGGAGGTGTTCAAGAGGGGATTGGATGTGGCCCTTGGTGCCATGGTCTAGTCATGGGGTCTGTGTTGGTAGGTTGGACTCGATGATCCTCGAGGTCCTTTCCAACCTAAGTTATACTGTGATACTGTGACAAAGGAAAATGCCATCAGCACAGGCTGTTATTTCCTTAGGGACCTTTGGGCAAAAGGAAGCACTGTTCTAGTCTGGACTACTTAGGTTTGAATTTCCAGGACTGCCAGTCTGGCAAAGTTCATGTCACCTCAGTTTGTGATGCAGGGCTCCTGGCAGTAATGGCCTCACTAACACTGATTCTGGTTTGTTTGTTTTTTTTTCTCTCAATAGGAGGAATGCTTTTTGAATTTGGAAGCTCCCATTTCAAGAGTGTGTGGCTATGACACTCCTTTCCCTCACATCTTTGAGCCTTTCTACATCCCAGACAAGTGGAAATGCTATGATGCTCTTCGAAAAATGATTAACTACTGAGCAAGGAGGAATGATTAGCTGCTGAGAGGTGAGCAAGGAATGGCTGCTACCGACAGTTTGCCTGCAAGGCTTCCAGCAAGGAGACTGCAAGGCTTGGGGCTAAGGTACTCATAGAATCAGAGAATGGGCAGGGTGGGAAGGGACCTCAAGGATCAGCCAATTCCAGCCCCCCTGCCATGGGCAGGGACACCTCACACTACAGCAGGTTGCTCACAGCCACATCCAGCCTGGCTGCAAACACCTCCAGGCAGGAGGCCTCGACCACCTCCCTGGGCAACCTGTGCCAGTCTCTCACCACCCTCCTGGGGAACAACTTCTTCCTCACATCCAATCTCAATCTACCCACTCCTAATTTTGTTCCATCCTCCCCAGTCCTATCACTCCCTGACACCCTCAAAAGTCCCTCCCCAGATTTCTTGGAGCCCCCTGCAGATACTGCAAGGCCACAATTAGGTCTCCTCGGAGTCTTCTCTTCTCCAGACTGAACAGCCCCAACTCCTTCAGTCTGTCCTCCTAGCAGAGCAGCTCCTGCCCTCTGCTCATCCTCATGGCCCTTCTGTGAACACCTTCCATCACCTCCAGATCCTTCCTGTAATAGAGGCTCCAGAACTGGACACAGTGCTCCAGGTGGGGTCTCAGAGGGGGAGATTCCCCTCCCTTCACCTGCTGGCTGTGCTTCTCTTGCTGCAGCCCAGGCTGTGATTGGCTTTCTGGGCTGCAAGGGCAATCTTTTAACAAGGATTGCCTCATATGGCTTTGGGGCCTTCAGCCTGAAAGGCCTGGGAATCTTTGTCAGGTAGTGCCATTCAAGTCAGTGTTTAAAATCAATTCCCTTGCTTAATCAATCTGAAAATTAAATGTCTTGTAGCTGAGAAGTGGAAAGAATGTGAAGTGAGAGGTGGAAGGAACAGTCATGCAGATGGTTGTATCTGCATTACAACACTTACAATTATTTCATAGGCAGAGGATGGATTAAGGGTTATAATTTTCCACTCTTCAGGGTGCCCTGCAACCCTCTGAGGTACTTAAGAGGCCAAATTTACAGCAAATACAGGCATGAACAATACATGCAGTATCTCTAGCACCTTGCTGATGTCTTCCAATAGAATTTCAAGGCTTTTACTTAGTAGTCTAAAAATTCTTCATAGTCTTAGACCATGCTTGAAGATTGGGGTTTGCAGAGCCCTTCAGGCACCAGATTTCACAGGATCACACAGAATCACCAAGGTTGGAAGAGACCTTAAATATCACCAAGTCCAACCTATCACCTCAGGCCCCATGACTAAACAGTACCAGAGTATCACTAAGGTTGGAAGAGACCTCAATGATCACCGAGTCCAACCTGGCACCTCAGACCCCATGACTAAACCATGGCACCAAGTGCCACCTCCAATCCCCTCTTGAACACCTCCAGGGATGGGGACTCCACCACATTCCAATGGCTAATAACTCTCTCTGGGAAGAACTTTCTCCTCACCTCCAGCCTAAACTTCCCCTGGTGCAGCTTGAGACTGTGTCCTCTTGTGCTGGTGCTGGTTGCCTGGGAGAAGAGACCAACCCCCACCTGGCTACAACCTCCCTTCACGTAGTTGTAGAGAGCAAGGTCTCCCCTGAGCCTCCTCTTCTCCAGGCTAAGCAACCCCAGCTCCCTCAGCCTCTCCTCACAGGGCTGTGCTCCAAACCCCTCCCCAGCTTTGTTGCCCTTCTCTGGACACCTTCCAGCATCTCAACATCTTTCCTAATCTGAGGGGCCCAGAACTGGACTCAAGGTGTGGCCTAACCAGTGCTGAGTACAGGGCAGAATGACTTCCCTGCTCCTTGTCTAGGGCAAGGCTGTTAATCACAGCCTGTGGCATCTTTTGTCTTTGTTTTATGGTAATATAATACCAAGTGGCTTTAGACTGCAAAGTGGCCAACTGTGCTGCACATTGCTGTGAGAGAGCTGCTGATGTTTACTGGCCAAAGTTTAATAGTTAGGAAATGTCTCAATGCATTGTGTTCTCTAATTCCATTTAACTAAGCCAGTCAAGTAGCTTAGTATCTGAATCAGAGAATTGCTAGGCTTGGAAGGGACCTCAAGGATCATCTAGTTCCAACCCCCCCTGCCATGGGCAGGCACATCTCACACTAGATCTGGAGCCAGGGCAGAGGAGGGCAAGGAAGCTGTGAAGGGCCTGGAGAATAAATCTGATGTAGAGCAACTGAAGGAGCTGGGGATGGTTAGTGTGAAACAGAGGAGGCTGAGGGGAGCCTCAGTGCTGTCTACAACTACCTGAAAGGAGGTGGTGGAGAGGCTGCTGCTGGTCTCTTCTCCCAGGTAATTAGTGACAGAACAAGATGGAATGGCCTCAAGCTGCCACTGGGTAGGTTTAGACTGGACATTAGGAAACATTTTTTGATGGCAAGAGTGGTCAGGCCTTGGAATGTGCTGTCCAGGGAGGTGGTGGAGTCCCCAAGCCTGGCTGTGTTTCAGGGTGGTTTGGATGTGGTGCTTGGGGCTCTGGTTTAGGGGTGACCCTTGCAGAGTAGGGTTCATGGTTGGACTTGGTGATCCTGAGGGTCTTTTCCAACCTGAGTGTTTCTTGGATTCTGTGCTTATGTTTCTAACAAATGGGAGGATTGCTTTAAATGTGCTGCTTTCTTGTACTAGGTGTAACCATAGTGACATTACTTGTCCTCAGTCTGGGCTCCACCAGACTAAGTGCCTCATCCAGTCTCTTTTTAAACACCTCCAGTGATGGTGACTCCACCACCTCCCTGGGCAGCGCATTCCAATGGTCTGGGAAGAACTTCTTCTTACCAGCGTAAACCTCCCCTGGCACAGCTTGAGACTGTGTCCTCTTGTTCTGGTGCTGCTTGCCTGGGAGAAGAGACCAACCCCCACCTGGCTACACCTCCCTTCAGGTAGTTGCAGACAGCAAGAAGGTCTCCCCTGAGCCTCCTCTTCTCCAGGCTAAGCAACCCCAGCTCCCTCAGCCACACCTCACAGGGCTGTGCTCCAAAGCAGAAGCTTTGGGTTGAGGTTTCCACCACCTCCCTGGGCAACCTGTGCCAGTCTCTCACCACCCTCATGGGGAAGAACTCCTTCCTAACATCCAACCTGAATCTCCCCATTTCCAGTTGTGCTAGGTAGCAGTTGCATCCCTTCTCATTTCTTCCTGTCTCCTGTGGCAGGCTCCAAATGGATCATCTAGTTTTTAGTCCATGAGTAAGTGTTTTGTCAAGGTTCACTCAGCTGTGGGTTAAGGCACCACTCTGAATTGCAGAAGCCAGATTGCCATGGAGGGAGCTGTGTGTTTGAGCTGTGGATATTACTCTTAAGCCCTGGAGGTTTGTAATTGATGTTGTTATTTTTTTCATCTCCTCCTGCAGAGATAAGAAGAGCAACAGGGAAACACAGAAGCTGCCTTCAAACCTCTTGACACTTGCCTCAGCTCTTGTGGGTATGGAATTCACATAGCAGCCTGTTTGCTCTGAACTCAGCTATCCCTTAGCATTCCTCTTGGCTATCCTTCAGAAAGATTGAATCTCAATTATGAGCTCAGTGATGGGCAGATGATTGCTGTACTAAGTAGTTGCAGATGGGTTTCAAGATGCTCCAGATGTCAGAGGAACATAGTTAACACGTTGCTGTGCTTCACTAGGTTGCAGCTCTGAACTTCACTCTGTAAATAGCAGCAGCAGCAGCAGGATTTTATTCAATAAAACATGTTCTGCACATCCTGCCTCCTGCCTTGGTTACTGTTCTTGGTTACTGAAGAAGTTGGATGTAGCACTGGGTGCCATGGTTTAGTCAGTCATGAGGCCTTGGGTGACAGGCTGGACTTGATGATCTCTGAGGTCTTCTCCAACCTTATTGATTCTGTGACTCTATGATTCTAAGTTATTTCCTTGTGACTCTTAGTGACAACAGAGTAAACTTGAACCAACCAGACCACCTTGAGTGTCTGGCCTGATGGAGACCTCCTTTAATGCATTAGAATCATAGAATTGTGAAAGCTGGAAGGGACCTCAAGGCTCAGCCAGTTCTAACCCCCCTGCCATGGGCAGGGACACCTCACACTACAGCAGGTTGCTCACAGCCACATCCAGCCTGGCTGCAAACACCTCCAGGCAGGAGGCTTCCACCACCTCCCTGGGCAACCTGTGCCAGTCTCTCACCACCCTCATGGGGAACAACTTCTTCCTCACATCCAATCTCAATCTACCCACTCCTAATTTTGTTCCATCCTCCCCAGTCCTATGACTCCCTGACACCCTCAAAAGTCCCTTCCCCAGATTTCTTGTAGCCCCCTGCAGATACTGGAAGGCCACATGAAGGTCTGCTTGGAGCCTTCTCTTCTCCAGACTGAACAACCCTAACTCCCTCAGCCTGTCCTCATAGCAGAGCAGCTCCAGCCCTCTGCTCATCCTCCTGGCCTTTCTCTGGACACCTTCCATCACCTCTAGATCCTTCCTGTAATAGAGTTTCATAGTTTCATAGTTTCATTCAGGGTTGGAAGGGACCACAAGGATCAGCTAGTTCCAACCCCCCTGCCACGGGCAGGGACACCCCACACTAGATCAGGCTGGACAGAGCCTCATCCAGCCTGCTCTGAAACACCCCCAGGGAGGGGGCCTCAACCACCTCCCTGGACAACCCATTCCAGGGCTTCACCACTCTCATGGTGAAGAACTTCCTCCTCCCCTCCAGCCTCAATCTCCCCACCTCCAGCTTCATTCCATTCCCCCTAGTCCTATCACTACCTGAGATCCTGAGCAGTCCCTCCCCAGCCTTCCTGTAGCCCCCTTCAGATACTGGAAGGCCACAATTAGGTCTGCTCAGAGCCTTCTCTTCTGCAGACTGAACAACCCTAACTCCCTCAGCCTGTCCTCATAGCAGAGCAGCTCCAGCCCTCTGCTCATCCTCCTGGCCTCTCTCTGGACACCTTCCATCACCTCCAGATCCTTCCTGTAACAGAGGCTCCAGAACTGGACACAGTGCTCCAGGTGGGGTCTCACCAGAGTGGAGCAGAGGTGTCTTTCAGTTGAGCTGTGGAATACTCTCAAATCCTTACTTTCCTTTCAGGGAGGGCAATGAAATCCTCATTTTGCTTGGGAAAGGAGGGGAGATGTTCCAATTTTTTGCTGTGGGTGAGAGGCTCTTCTGCAGGGCACTTGGGCTTGATCTCCAGAGGTCCCTTCCAACCCCTACCATTCTGTGATTCTATCATCTTTGCTGCTGTATCTGCTGATTTTTCCCCCCTCAGATACAGACTGTGTCTCCTGCTGGGCAGTTTGTGCCAGTTTGGCAAGCCAAGGCAGCAGTGCCCTGACCTGTTGATGCCAGTGGTGGGAGAAGGGGCAGTGCACACAACCATTTTCCATGGGTGAGGACACAGAGGCTACAGAATGAACCACGAGCCTCTGCCATCAACTTAAACCCTGTGGATGTTTATTTTTCCTCTGCTAATATAAAGGGCACTGAACATCCTTCAGTGCAAGAAAAGGAGGCCAGCTTTGCAGTCTGGAAGCCTCTGAGCTCAGTGGAGGTTTGCTTACTGCTGAATAATGCCCTTCTTTTCCAGATGACAAGCCAAGGACACAGCAAAGGTGTGAAAATTACCCTCTCCTGTCCTACATTCCAGGCCTGCTCAAAGGGCAGCAGACCTTCTTCCAGCACAGTAGTTTAAAAGCTTATGACTGAAATCTTTTGGTGCCAGCTCTGCTCATTTTTGTCTTTTCCACCCCCTGAATTAAATGTGAATTCAGCAGGTCCTGGTTGCTTTGCTTTCTGTACCAATCAGTCTCATGCTGCATTGCTTCCTCAATGCTTTGAGAGCATTGAGTCCATCATCACTAAATTTGCTGAGGACACCAAGCTGGGGGCAGGAGTTGATCTGCTGGAGGGTAGAGAGGCTCTGCAGAGGGACCTGGACAGGCTGGACAGACGGGCAGAGGCCAAGGGCAGGAGATTGAACACATCCAAGTGCCAGGTTCTGCACATTGGCCACAACAACCCCATGCAGAGCTACAGGCTGGGGTCAGAGTGGCTGAGAGCAGCCAGGCAGAGAGGGACCTGGGGGTGCTGGTCGATGGCAGGCTGAACAGGAGCCTGTAGTGTGCCCAGGCAGCCAAGAGGGCCAATGGCATCCTGGCCTGCATCAGGAAGAGTGTGGCCAGCAGGAGCAGGGAGGTCATTCTGCCCCTGGACACTGCACTGGTTAGGCCACACCTTGAGTCCTGTGTCCAGTTCTGGGCCCCTCAGTTTAGGAAGGAGGTTGACTTGCTGGAACGAGTCCAGAGAAGGGCAACAAAGTTGGTGAGGGGCTTGGAACACAGCCCTGTGAGGAGAGGCTGAGGGAGCTGGGGTTGCTTAGCCTGGAGAGGAGGAGGCTCAGGGGTGACCTTATCACCCTCTACAACTACCTGAAGGGAGGTTGTAGCCAGGTGGGGGTTGGTCTCTTCTCCCAGGCAAGCAGCACCAGAACAAGAGGACACAGTCTCAAACTGCGCCAGGGGAGGTTCAGGGTGGAGGTCAGGAGGAAGTTTTACACAGAGAGAGTGATTGCCCATTGGTATGGGCTGCCTGGGGAGGTGGTGGAGTCACCATCGCTGGAGGTGTTCAGGAGGAGACTTGACTGGGGTGCTTGGTGCCATGGGTTAGTTGATTAGGTGGTGTTGGATGATAGGTTGGATGCAATGATCTTGGAGGTCTCTTCCAACCTGGTCTGGTCTATTCTATTCTATTCTATTCTATTCTATTCTATTCTATTCTATTCTATTCTAATGCTTAATGATTCTTAGAGTAGGGTTATTGGCTAGGCTTCGTGATCCTGAGGGTCTTTTCTGGGATGCTGTGATGTGGGAGAAGGAAAAGAGGGGTTGGCAGGATGTGTGGCAGTAGCCAGATATCCATATTTGCCATTACTACTCAGAGGCATCTTTCAGGGAGAGGAAAGGATACCCTTAATGCAAACCTGCTCAGGGCAGTCCTCAAGGTGATGACATGGTAAGAGGTAAGTGGTAAGAAGACTTAAAAGGGATTTGATAAATGCTTATGAACATCTGAGGGCTGGGGGTCAGGAGGGAGGGGACAGGCTCTGCTCACTTGCTCCCTGGGATAGGACAAAGGGCAATGGATGGAAGCTGCAGCACAGGACGTTCCACCTCAACACAAGGAGAAACTTCTTTCTTGTAAGGGTCACAGAGCACTGGCACAGGCTGCCCAGAGGGGTTGTGGAGTCTCCTGCTCTGAAGACTTTCAAGCCCTGTCTGGATGCATTCTTGTGTGACCTGTGCTGGATTCTGTGGTCCTGCTCTGGCAGGGGTGTTGGACTCAGTGATCTCTTTGGGTCCCTTCCAACCCCTGACATCCTGAGCCTGTGAATGTGCTGCTCAGGGAGGTGGTTGAGTCCCCAACCCTGGATGTGTTTGGGGTGGTCTGGATGTGGTGCTTGGGGCTGTGGTTTAGGGGTGAACCTTGGAGAGCAGGGTTCTGGGTTGGACTTGGTGACCCTGAGGGTCTTTTCCAGCCTGGGTGTTTCTGTGTTTCTATGACTGAAACATGCTGAGAGGAAACTCAGCAGGATGACTTTGCACTGACTGGGAGTGGAAGGTTCCCCTCAGGCCACTCTGTTACCCTTTCTGATGATCCCTGAGGTTGTTAATTGAGAAGGCCTCCTGAAATGCAAGGGAAATCTAGCCTGTGAGACAATACCCTGGATGATGGGTGCCCAAGTGCACATGCCAGCAGCTCAGGATGATGTGCTCCTCAGGGCTCCTCACTCTCTCAAAGCTCAGGAGCACTCCTTGCAGTGTGGTTTGTGGTTTGTAACCTGGGGCAATGCCTGGCCTCCAGCAGAACTCATTTCAGAAAGCCACATTCAAAGGATTTGCAGAGATGGAAGGTGCCAAGTGATAACCTCCCTCCACCAGGTGTGGAAGATTCTGCAGCCATACATTCCCTGTGCTCCCACAACTGATAACGAAGGCATTTGTTACTCTCCCCAATCACAGAATCCTTACTGAGGCTGGAATGGCCATCTGAGACCACCAAGTCTGTCCCATGAGCCAAATCACATCATCACAGAATGGGCAGGGTTGGAAGGGACCTCAATGATCACAGAGAGTGGCCATTGGAACAGGCTGCCCAGGGAGGTGGTGGGGTTGACATCCCTGGAGGTGTTTGAGACTGGATGAGGCACTCAGTGCCATGGCCTGCTTGATGAGTTAGGGTTGGGTGGTCAGTTGGACTTGATGACCTTGGAGGTCTCTTCCAACCTGGCTGATTCTGTGATTCTGCAATCCTGCCTGGCCTTGGCTGCTGGTCTAGAAGGTCTCAGGCATCTGATCCGTCCTCAGTCACAACTCTCAGCCCAAGTGTATCTTTCATAGCATAAGTCATCTTGGGCATCGTTGCTGGGTGCTTATGTGGGTGCAGCAGGATCCTAGCTCTCCAGTGGCTGTCACTGTATCACAGCCCAGACATGGACATTAAAACACAGAATCATAGAGTTGTCAGGGTTGGAAGGGACCTCAATTAAACACCCAGCTCCAACCCCCCTGCCATGGGCAGGGACACCTCACACTACAGCAGGTTGCTCACAGCCACATCCAGCCTGGCTGCAAACACCTCCAGGCAGGAGGCTTCCACCACCTCCCTGGGCAACCTGTGCCAGGCTCTCACCACCCTCCTGGGGAACAACTTCTTCCTATCATCCAATATCAATCTACTCACTTCTGGTTTTGCTCCCTTCCCCCCAGTCCTATCACTCCCTGACACCCTCAAAAGTCCCTCCCCAGCTTTCTTGTAGCCCTCTTCAGATAGAATGGAATGGAATGGAATGGAATGGAATGGAATGGAATGGAATGGAATGGAATGGAATGGAATGGAATGGAATGGAATGGAATAGACCAGACCAGGTTGGAAGAGACCTTCAAGATCATCGTGTCCAACCCATCAACCAATCCAACCCACCTAAACAGCTAACCCATGGCACCAAGCACCCCAGCAAGTCTCCTCCTGAACACCTCCAGTGATGGTGACTCCACCACCTCCCCAGGCAGCCCATTCCAATGGGCAATCACTCTCTCTGTGTAGAACTTCTTCCTAACATCCAACCTAAACCTCCCCTGGCTCAGCCTGAGACTGGAAGGCCACAATTAGGTCTCCTCAGAGTCTTCTCTTCTCCAGACTGCACAGCCCCAACTCTCTCAGCCTGTCCTCACAGGAGAGGAGCTCCAGCCCTCTGCTCATCCTTGTGTGTGATCAGCCAAAGTCCTCTCTCTGTAAGCCTCCTGTATATGCCATCTATAGAATTTGTTTATTGCTTTAAATAAAATCACATGCCTTTGATTTACTTTCATGTTTGGGGGGTTTTGGGGAGGTGGGGAGAGCAGGTGGATGTGGCTGTGAGCAACCTGCTGTAGTGTGAGGTGTTCCTGCCCATGGTAGGGGGGTTGGAACTGGCTGAGCCTTGAGCTCCCTTCCCACCCTGACAACTCTATGGTTCTCTGAAACTATTTTGGGTTTGTGAAGGGAAAGGGTTTTCCATTTTGTTTCACTCTGTGGGATCTCAGTAGGTATTTTAGGACCTGCCTTCTAAAAATGGCCTCTTGCTGTAGCTGAAAGCATACAAAAGAGCTGCAAAGATAGTGCTGCTGGGGTAAAATGTGCTTTGGTAATTAATGAGCATTAATAGCCCCATGGTTTCTATTCATGGTTCTCAGAGTTCACAGCAGGTTGTGGTTCAGTGCAGGGCTGAATTCTGTGTCTAGCAAGAGAGAATTGTTGTATTTGGCTGCATTTGGTTGTGTTTGGCTGGAGAGCTGCCAAACAGAGAGGGACCTGGGGGTGCTGGTTGATGGTAGGCTGAACATGAGCCTGCAGTGTGCCCAGGCAGCCAAGGAGGCCAATGGCATCCTGGCCTGCATCAGGAAGAGTGTGGCCAGCAGGAGCAGGGAAGTCATTCTGCCCCTGGACACTGCACTGGTTAGGCCACACCTGGAGTCCTGTGTCCAGTTCTGGGCCCCTCAGTTTAAGAAGGACATTGAGACTTTTAAAGGTGTCCAGGGAAGGGCAACAAGGCTGGGGAGAGGCCTTGAGCACAGCCCTGTGAGGAGAGGCTGAGGGAGCTGGGGTTGCTTAGCCTGGAGAAGAGAAGGCTCAGGGGAGACCTCAATGCTCTCTACAACTACCTGAAAGGTGGTTGTAGCTGGGAAGGGGTTGGTCTCTTCTCCCAGGCAGCCAGCAACAGAACAAGAGGACACAGTCTCAAGCTGCGCCAGGGGAAGTTTAGGCTGGAGGTGAGGAGAAAGTTCTTCACTGAGAAAGTTGTTAGGCATTGGAATGTGCTGCCCAGGGAGGTGGTGGAGTCACCATCCCTTCAAGAGGGGATTGGATGTGGCATTTGGTGCCATGGTCTAGTCATGAGGTCTGTGGTGATAGGCTGGACTCGATGATCTTTGAGGTCTCTTCCAACCTTGGTGATACTGTGAGACTGTGATACTGTATTTCTTCATAAACATCTTTGCTGGAGCAGGCTGCCCAGGGGGGTTGTGGAGCCTCCCTCTCAGGAGAAGGGGCAATGGTGGAAGTTGAGGCATAAGAAGTTCCATGGAAACAGGAGGGAAATGTTGTGCCCTGTGAGGGTGACAGAGCCCTGGAAGAGGCTGCCCAGGGGGGTTGTGGAGTCTCCCTCTCTGGAGATACTCCAAACCCCACCTGGCTGTGTTCCTGTGTGATCTGCTGTAGGTGATGCTGCTCTGGCAGGGGGGGTTGGACTGGCTGAGCTTTGGAGGTCCCTTCCAGCCCCTAACCTTCTCTGATTGGTGTGGACTGCTCCCATCAGATTTTGTACTTTCAGTGAGTGCTGAGGTGTCTTTTTTTCATATACTATAAAAGAAACCCTGTTCCTTTCTCCTGTGTTTTGGATGATAGAATGTGTCCCCCCTTCCCCCGGCAAAAGACAGCTGATGTGAGATAGGTGTGCTGCTCCCCAGACGCCTGCCTAGATGGCAGCATCCGCTCACAGAAGCTGCCTGAAGGCTGGCAGCTGGATCCAGTGTGTGCTGTGGCATAATGACATCCAGCTCTCAGCTGAGCAGGAACGTGTGTCTGTGCTCTCACACACACAGCACTGCCGCTCGTTAAATGCCTCGAGAGAAGCACAGCCAGCAGGGCAAGGGAGGGGATTCTTCCCCTCTGCTCTGCTGAGACCACACCTGGAGTATTTTGTCCAGTTCTGGAGCCCCTATCACTGGAAGGATCTGGAGGTGCTGGAAGGTGTTCAGAGAAGGGCCATGAGGATGAGCAGAGGGCTGGAGCTGCTCTGCTATGAGGACAGACTGAAGGAGTTGGGGCTGTTGAGTGTGGAGAAGAGAAGGCTCCAAGGAGACCTCATTGTGGCCTTCCAGTATCTGAAGGGGGCTACAAAAAAGCTGGGGAGGGACTTTTGAGGGTGTCAGGGAGTGATAGGACTGGGGGGGATGGAACAAAAGTAGAAATGGATAGATTGAGATTGGATGTGAGGAAGAAGTTGTTGCCCATGAGGGTGGTGAGAGACTGGCACAGGTTGCCCAGGGAGGTGGTGGAAGCCTCCTGCCTGGAGGTGTTTGCAGCCAGGCTGGATGTGGCTGTGAGCAACCTGCTGTAGTGTGAAGTGTCCCTGCCCATGGCAGGGGGGGGGTTGGAACTAGATGGATCCTTGAGGTCCCTTCCAACCCTGACAATTCTGTGATTCTATGGTATTAAAGTGTGAGGCCAAGTCCTGCTTTCAGATTTGTGAGCAGCTAGGTCTCTTAATTAGGTTATGCAAGGAAGAGTAGTGATAGGACTAGGGGGAATGGAACGAAGCTGGAGGTGGGCAGATTCAGGCTGGAGGGGAGGAGGAAGTTCTTCCCCTGAGAGTGGTGAAGCCCTGGAATGGGTTGTCCAGGGAGGTGGTTGAGGCCCCATCCCTGGAGGTGTTTAAGCCCAGGCTGGCTGAGGCTCTGGGCAGGCTGATGTAGTGTGGGGTGTCCCTGCCCATGGCAGGGGGCTTGGAACTGGATGATCCTTGTGGTCCCTTCCAACCCTGACTGATACTATGATGCTATGATACTATGAAATGTGTGGAGCAGCCTGAGATTTAACCTGGGCAGTGACTGTTTCACTCCAAGTAGAAATCTGTGTCAGTCTTCCTTGCTGAGCAGTCCAGAACATTAGTAATCTCTCCAGTCATGCTCATTTAACACTAACTGCTGGGAAGGCTTGTGGTCCATAGTTTCATGCTGGATTCCAAGAGTGGAATGCAGGCAAGACATGCACAGCCTCTCAGCTTTATTAACTGCAGGTGAAAGACTTGTCCTCTTTTCACAGGGTCACAGAATGTTAGGGGCTGGAAGGGACCTCCAAAGCTCATCCAGTCCAAGCCCCCTGCCAGAGCAGGGTCGCCTAGAGCAGGTCACACAGGAACATATCCAGGTGGGTTTGGAGTATCTCCAGACAGGGAGACTCCACAACCCCCCTGGGCAGCCTCTTCCAGTGCTCTGTCACCCTCACAGAGGAATATTTTCCCTCCTGTTTCCATGGAACTTCCTATGCCTCAGCTCCCACTCCTTGCCCCTTGTGCTGGCATTGGGCACCATCCTCGTGCTGAGTTCAGGCTGCAGTGCCACAACCACCTCCTCATAATCAGCAGTGCAGCAATTAGTAAGCACTGGAATTAAATCCTTAGAGGGGCTCTCCCCCCTAGAAGGGCACATGCTCAGAAGAGGATTAGCCAGCAGTCTGTTCTCTCTGCAGCAGCCAGCAGCCTTGACACAATCACCTTCCACTCCTAGGCTCGGATCATCAATTCTGAGCTCACCAGGCTTCCCAGACACCTCTCTTGCTCCCAACACACACACACAAAGGTGTTCCCTCTGCAGTGGCGTGCTGCAGAAGCTCTGCCCTAGCTCCACAGCTTCAGAGGCAGCAGCTGAAAGGAATCCATTCAGCAAGCTGGCAGAGATGGTTATCACAGCAGCTCGTGGGGCTCAGTGAGCATTGTGTGCTCCTGGCAAAATAAGCTGACACAGCCTGCAAGCTCTGCCAGATTTCAGCAGCTCCCAGATAAGGACAGGGTTCTTCTGCAGCCCTTCTGCTGCTCTGCAAGATGCCTGCTTGCTGGGGAGGGAAGCTGTGCAGCTGCCTGCAGTGGGGAAGAGGAATGTTTTTCAGTCTGCAGTTCAGCTTTGGCACCAAGCACTGCTTGAGACACCCTGGGGTGTCCTACCTGCTCTCCCTGCCCTCTTCCATAGGTCTTGTGTGCTGTCTGCCAACCCCCTGTGTATCTTGGGTGCCTCAGGGCATCTCACATGGCACTGAGCTGCCTGCCTGCAGGCATCTAAATGGAGCCCTTTGTTTTCTCGGGCTGGGATAGCTGATCTTTGTCTGGTTGGTTGGGTTTTTTGCTGTGAGCCTGCCCAGCATGCTAGCACTGAGGTTGGGGCATGCCTCAGTCCTCCAAATGAATGGCTCAGATCCTCAGTAGGTACAGGAGGTGGGATAGGTGCATGTGAAAGAAAGGGTTGTCTCCTGGGGGATGGGCTGAGGAGGTGAGTTAGAGCAAAATCCCAGCATCCCAGGATGTCAGGGGTTGTGAAGGAACCTCCAGAGATCATCAAGTCCAAGCTCCCTGCCAGAGCAGGACCAGAGAATCCAGCACAGCTCACACAGGAGCACATCCAGATGGGGCTGGAAAGTCTCCAGAGGAGATGACTCCACAGCCTCTCTGGGCAGCCTGCTCCAGTGCTCTGTCACCCTCACAGTGAAGAAGTTCCTCCTCATGTTGAGGTGGAACCTCCTGTGCTGGAGTTTATATCCATTGCCCCTAGTCCTATCCCAGGGAGCAAGTGAGCAGAGCCTGTCCCCTCCCTCCTGACCCCCAGCCCTCAGACATTGATAAACATTTCTTAGATCCCCTCTCAGTCTTCTCTTCTCCAGGTCAAAAAGCTCCAGGTCTCCTGGCTGGAATTGGTTGCTGTAACTCCCCAGGTTCCTGAGGAGTACCTGAAGAAAACCTGTGGGCAGGACCTGATTTGAGCTCAGCAAAGCAATGAGCAGAGGTGGTGAGTTAATGAGAGATGAAGGAGCTGCAGTCCCTCTGCTGCCTGCAGGAGCTGGCTGTGGGATTCAGCTCAGGATGAAGCCTCCAAGCAGACCTTCTTGTGGCCTTCCAGTATCTGCAGGGGGCTACAAGAAAGCTGGGGAGGGACTTTTGAGGGTGTCAGGGAGTGATAGGACTGGGGGGAATGGAGCAAAACTAGAAGTGGGGAGATTCAGATTGGATGTGAGGAAGAAGTTGTTCCCCAGGAGGGTGGTGAGAGCCTGGCACAGGTTGCCCAGGGAGGTGGTGGAAGCCTCATCCCTGGAGGTGTTTGCAGCCAGGCTGGATGTGGCTGTGAGCAACCTGCTGTAGTGTGAGGTGTCCCTGCCCGTGACAGGGGGGTTGGAACTGGCTGATCCTTGAGGTCCCTTCCAACCCTGACACTTCCATGATTCTATGACCCTAACACATCCTTATAGCACATCAGCCATCCCCAGCCCTCTAGCAGAAGGAGCTCAGGCTCCTGAGCAGCCAAACTGATTAACTCCATCGGCAGCCTTGAAGCAACTCCAGCTTTGGGTTTCTCTTACTTGCTCTGAACCTTTCCTTTTTTCTGGTTACATTTTTAAACCTTATTTTTGCCTGGCTTGGAGGAAAATAACAGGAGCCAAAATAATGTTAGGACATGAAGAGCCTGTTCTTGCTCACGTAGGTCTGTGGGTAACTCTTCAAGGGCTGACAGCAGTAATGTGCCATCAGGGTTTAGTAAAAGGACTCCCTGTTGATTCCTGCATCTAATGAATTACCTTTAGATGACAATGGAATCATTCCTGTTTGCTTGCACTTGGCCTTGCTGTGCAGCTGAGTGCTTGCTGAAAACAGAGGCTGCCTGAATTGGTGTCTTGTGGTTGCACTCTTCTTGCAGCGCTCAGGAGCTGTGCTGTGCCTCAGCCGCTGCTAGCTCCAGTTCTGTGTGGTCTCAGGCAGCTTTGAGGGAAGTCACCATGGCTGCAGGAAAATGGTTTCTTTCCAGTCTTCCCAGCAAAGCCCTTGCCAGGGAACCCCCTTGGCCTGGGTGATGAAGGAGTGCAGATGAAGGGAAGCACAGCCAGCAGGGTGAGGGAGGTGATTCTCCCCCTCCACTCTGCTCTGCTGAGACCTTACCTGGAGCACTGTGTCCAGACCTGGAGCCTCTGTTACAGGAAGGATCTGGAGGTGCTGGAAGGTGTCCAGAGAAGGGCCATGAGGATGAGCAGAGGGCTGGAGCTGCTCTGCTATGAGGACAGGCTGAGGGAGTTGGGGTTGTTCAGTCTGGAGAAGAAAAGACTCCAAGGAGACCTAATTGTGGCCTTGCAGTATCTGCAGGGGACTACAAAAAAGCTGGGGAGGGACTTTTGAGGGTGTCAGGGAGTGATAGGACTGGGGGGGATGGGGCAAAACTAGAAATGGGTAGATTCAGATTGGATGTTAGGAAGAAGTAGTTCCCCATGAGGGTGGTGAGAGCCTGGCACAGGTTGCCCAGGGAGGTGGTGGAAGCCTCCTGCCTGGAGGTGTTTGCATCCAGGCTGGATGTGGCTGTGAGCAACCTGCTGTAGTGTGAGGTGTCCCTGCCCATGGCAGGGGGGCTGGAAGTGGCTGATCCTTGTGGTCCCTTCCAACTCTGCCAATTCTATGATTCTCTGAGCACAGTATTTTCCCCTCCAGGCAAAGCCTCTCTGATTAGCTCCCACTGGGAATTTGGGCTGCTCAAACCTCCCCTGGACTTGTCCTGCCTTTGCCATGGGGAAACCTAGAGGACAAAGGAGATGGTGGAGGTGCAGGGCTTCTCCAGCAGCTACTGGGTAGCTGGAAGGGAGAACAGTCCCCACCATCACCCCCACAGAAGCATAGGCAAAGCACAAGATGTTCAAGAGGTGTGTGTAAGAGATTTTTTTCCCTGGTAGTTCTTTATCCCATAAACCCCAGGAAGATCACATCTGCTGTGATAAAACTCCAATGCCTCCTGGCTTCACCTCAGGGATATTCAAAGATGTCTCTTAGGAGAGCAGTGAGGCAGTGGAGGAGCAAATCCCAGGCTTGTTCAATTAGAATAGAATAGAATAGAATAAACCAGGTTGGAAGAGACCTGCAAGATCATCACGTCCAACCTATCACCCAACACCACCCAATCAACTAACCCATGGCACCAAGCACCCTGTCAAGTCTCCTCCTGAACACCTCCAGTGATGGTGATTCCACCACCTCCCCAGGCAGTCCATTCCAATGGCCAACCACTCACTCCATGTAAAACTTCCTCCTGACCTCCAGCCTGAACTTCCCCTGGCACAGCCTGAGACTGTGTCCTCTTGTTCTGGTGCTGGCTGCCTGGGAGAAGAGACCAACCTCTGCCTGTTTACAACTCCCCTTCAGGTAGTTGTAGAAAGCAATAAGGTCACCCCCGAGTCTCCTCCTCTCCAGGCTAAGCAGCCCCAGCTCCCTCAGTCTCTCCTCACAGGGCTGTGTTCCAAGCCCCTCACTAACTTCGTTGCCCTTCTCTGGACTCATTCCAGCAAGTCAACCTCCTTCCTAAACTGAGGGGCCCAGAACTGGACACAGGACTCGAGGTGTGGCCTAACCAGTGCAGTGTACAGGGGCAGAATGACCTCCCTGCTCCTGCTGGCCACACTCTTCCTGATGCAGGCCAGGATGCCATTGACCCTCTTGGCTGCCTGGGCACACTGCAGGCTCATGTTCAGCCTACCATCAACCAGCACCCCCAGGTCCCTCTCTGCCTGGTTGCTCTCCAGCCACTCTGACCCCAGCCTGTAGCACTGCATGGGGTTGTTGTGGCCAATGTGCAGAACCTGGCACTTGGATGCATTAAATCTCATGCCGTTGGACTCTGCCCATCTGTCCAGCCTGTCGAGGTCTCTCTGCAAAGCCTCTCTACCCTCCAGCAGATCAACTCCTGTCCCCAGCTTGGTGTCATCAGCAAATTTACTGATGATAGACTCAATGCCCTCATCCAGATCATCAATAAAGATGTTAAAGAGCATGGGGCCCAGCACTGATCCCTGGGGGACTCCACTACTGACTGGCCGCCAGCTGGCTGTGGCACCATTCACCACCACTCTCTGGGTTCGGCCATCCAGCCAGTTCCTAACCCAGCTCAGAGTGCTGCTGTCCAAGCCATGGGCTGACAGCTTGGCCAGGAGTTTGCTATGGGGGACGGTGTCAAAGGCCTTGCTGAGGTCCAGGTAGACTACATCCACAGGCCTCCCCACATCCACCAGGCAGTCACCTGATCATAGCAGGAGATCAGGTTGGTCAGGCAGGACCTGCCCTTCCTAAATCCATGTTGGCTGAGCCTGATCCCTTGGCCATCCTCTAAGTGCTGTGTTAATGCACTCAGGATGACCTGTTCCATGATCTTGCCTGGCACTGAGGTCAGGCTGACAGGCCTGTAATTCCCTGGCTCATCCAACCGGCCCTTCTTGTGGATGGGCACCACGTTGGCCAGCTTCCAGTCCTCTGGGACCTCGCCAGTGAGCCAGGACTGCTGAAAAATGATGGAGAGCGGCTTGGCCAGCTCCTCTGACAGCTCCCTCAGCACCCTAGGATGGATCCCATCTGGTCCCATGGACTTGTGGGGATCCAGGCGGCTGAGCAGATCACCAACTACCCCATTTTGGAACAGTGGAAAACTATGCTGCTCCCTGGCTCCTTCTGCCAGCTCTGGAGGCCAGCTGTCTGGAAGACATTCTGTCCTGCTAGTAAAAATTGAGGCAAAGAAGGTGTTAAGTATCTCTGCCTTTTCCTCATCCCTTATCACAACGTTCCCCTCTGTGTCCACCAAGGAGTGGAGGTTGTCTCTGCCCTTCCTCTTGCTATTAATGTATTTATAGAAGGACTTTTTGTTGTCCTTCACAGCAGAGGCCAGACTAAGCTCCAACTGCGCTTTTGCCTCCCTAATTTTCTTCCTGCAAGACCTAGCAACATCCTTAAATTTTTCACGGGTTGCCTCTCCTCTCTTCCAAAGGTGATACACCCTCTTTTTTTCCCTCAGTTCCATTAAAAGTTCATGAACCATCCAGGCTGGCCGTCTGCCCCGGCGGCTCATCTTCCGGCACATTGGCACAGCCTGTCCCTGAGCCTTCAACAGTTCTTCCTTGAAGTAGGTCCAGCTCTCCTGGACCCCTTTGTTTTTAAGGGCTTTATCCCAAGGAACCCTCTGAATTAGTTCCTTGAGTAGCCTGAAGTCCGCCCTCCGGAAATCCAGAGTGGAGGTCTTCTTGCTGCCCCTCTTAGCTTGACCAAATAATGAGAATTCAATTATCTCATGGTCACTGGCCCCTAAGCACCCTCCGACCACCACATCACCCACCAACCCTTCCCTATTGGTGAAGAGGAGGTCAAGCATAGCCTTGCCCCTGGTAGGCTCTCGCAGGTCCTGGGATAAGAAGCTGTCCTCCATGCATTCTAAGAACCTCCTAGATTGCCACTTCTCTGCTATGTTAAGATCCCAGCAGATATCAGGCAAGTTGAAGTCGCCCATGAGAACAAGGTCAGACGATCTTGAGACAGCCTTAAGCTGCCTATAGAATGACTCATCAACATCCTTCTCCTGGTTGGGTGGTCTATAACAGACTCCAACCAGGGTGTCAGCCCTGTTGGCCTTCCCTCTAATTCTTACCCACAGGCACTCAACCCGATCGTCCCTAATCTCCGTCTCAATGGCATCTAGTGCCTCCCTGACGTACAGGGCCACCCCTCCACCCCTTCTTCCTTGCCTGTCTCTCCTGAAGAGCCTGTAGCCATCAATTGCAGCGCTCCAGTCATGTGAGTCATCCCACCACGTCTCTGTGATGGCAACTACATCATAACTTTCCTGTCGCAGCAAGGCTTCCAGCTCCTCTTGTTTGTTGCCCATGCTTCGTGCATGAGTGTACATGCACTTCAGCCGGGCTGCTGGTTTCACCTCTGGCTCTGGCTTATCACCCCCAGACCCCAGCCTGGGGGGACTGGTTTCAACCCCTTCCCCCTGCTCCTGATGCAGCCCAGGATCTGATTGGCTTTGTGGGCTGCAAGTGCACACTGAGAGCTCCTGTTGAGCTTCTCCTCCCCCAGCACCCCCAAGTCTCTCTCCTCAGGGCTGCTTTCCAGCCAGTCACTGCCCAGCCTGGATTTGTGCCTGGGATTGCCTTGACCCAGATTCAGGACCCTGCCCTTGCTCTTGTTGAACCCCATGAGGTTGTGCCCACCTCTCCAGCCTGTCCAGGTCCCTCTGGATAGCCTCCCTTCCCTCCAGCTGTCTGCTGCACCACACAGCTTGGTGTCATCAGCAAACTTGCTGAGGGTGCACTCAATGCCACTGTCCATGGCACCCACAAAGATGTTGAACAAGACAGGTCCCAGGACTGATCCCTGAGGGACTCTGCTTGTCCCTGGCCTCCACTGGGACATGGAGCCATTGACAGCCACTCTTTGGGTGCAGCCATCAAGCCAGTTCCTTATCCATCTAGTGGTCACCCATCACACCCATGTGTCACCAGCCTGGAGCCCAGGATGTGGTGCGGGACAGTGTCGAAGGCTTTGCTCAGGTCCATTCAAGTGTGAATGCAAGAATCATAGAATCAACCAGGTTGGAAAAGACCTCAGAGATCATCAAGTCCAACCTATTGCCTAATACCTAACACCTCCTGACAACTAAACCATGGCTCCAAGTGCCTCATCCAATCCCCTTTTGAACACCTCCAGTGATGGTGACTTGACCACCTCCCTGGGCAGCACATTCCAATGGCCAATCTCTCTTGGTGAAGAACTTTCTCCTCACCTCCAGCCCAAACTTCCCCTGGCACAGCCTGAGACTGTGTCCTCTTGTTCTGCTGCTGGTTGCCTGGGAGAAGAGACCAACCCCCACCTGGCTACAACCTCCCTTCAGGTAGTTGTAGAGAGCAAGAAGGTCTCCCCTGAGCCTCCTCTTCTCCAGGCTAAGCAACCCCAGCTCCCTCAGCCTCTCCTCACAGGGCTGTGCTCCAGACCCCTCCCCAGCTTTGTTGCCCTTCTCTGGACACATTCAAGTGTCTCAATGTCTTTCTTAAACTGAGGAGCCCAGAACTGGACACAGGACTCCAGGTGTGGCCTAACCAGTGCAGAGTACAGGGGCAGAATGACCTCCCAGCTCCTGCTGGCCACACTCTTCCTGATGCAGGCCAGGATGCCATTGGCCTTCTTGGCCACCTGGGCACACTTCTGAAGAATAAAAAGAAAAGGTCAAGTCTAGAATAAGCAGAACTGCTATTCCCTCCTGGTTTGTTTTTCTTATCCCCCCCTTGCCCAGCTCTTCAGTAAAGTTTCCCCCCCTCCCTTTTTGCCAACAGCCCAGATGCTTTTTCAGCTGCACCACTTTAAAAGTGGCTTTTGTCTTGCTGCTGGTGATAAAACCACATTATAGCTTATTGAGCTGCTCCTCATTTCCTCTTTGTTCCACCTGAGTTGGAGGTGGCTGGAGGTAAAAAAACCAGTGGATGCTGAACTGCCTTGCAGAGCAGGGATGGTCTTGCCTTCTCCCTTAGTTCTTTCCTTGCTGGCTTTGCCTCATGCCACAACCAGCTCACAGCAGCCCTGGGTGTGGGGAGACTTCACTGCCCCCCAGCAAGGGGCTGGGGCTCAGGCAGGAAGGTGGAGAGGGTACCAGGGTGGCAGCTGCAGGTCCTCCCAGGTGATGAGAGTGAAAGAGTGAAGATGTGCGAGGTGGGCACTAGCATCTTAGGAAGAAATTCTTCACAGAGAGAGAGGTTGGCCATTGGAATCTGCTGCCCAGGGAGGTGGTGGAGTCACCATCACTGGAGGTGTTTAGGAAGAGACTTGATGGGATGCTTGGTGCCATGGGTTAGTTGATTAGATGGTGTTGGAAGATGGGTTGGACTTGATGATCTTGAAGGTCTCTTCCAACCTGGTCTGGTCTGGTCTATTCTATTCTATTCTATTCTATTCTATTCTATTCTATTCTATTCTATTCTATTCTATTCCATTCCATTCCATTCCATTCCATTCCATTCCATTCCATTCCATTCCATTCCATTCCATTCCATTCTGTAATGAGGTCATAGTTCTGCCAGCCCTCAAGGAGTGCTCCCCTTCCACTGCCAGTCCCAGCTGCATTCTCTCAGGAGAGAGGCCAGGCTGGCCAGCAGGGTCTGTGCAGCACAGGATCACAGATCACAGGATCCCTTCTTTGGAAGGGACCTCCAAAGATCATCAAGTCCACCCCCACTGCCAGAGCAGGACCAGAGAATACAGCAGAGGTCACACAGATGGGTCTTGAATGTCTCCAGAGAAGGAGACTCCACAACCTGTTCCAGTGCTCTGTGACTCTCCCAGTCAAGAAGTTCCTCCTCATGCTGAGGTGGAGCCTCCTGTGCTGCAGTTTCCATCCATTGCCCCTTGTCCTATCCCAGGGTGCAAGTGAGCAGAGCCTGTCCCCTCCCTCCTGACCCCCAGCCCTCAGATATTTATAAGCACTTCTTAAATCCCCTCTCAGCCTTCTCCAGGCTAAACAGCTCCAGGCCCCTCAGCCTCTCCTCATCAGATAGTGCTCAATCATCCTTGTAGCTCTCCCTTGGAATCTCTCCAGTAGATCCCTGTCCCTCCTAACCTGGGGAGCATGTGTTACCTCCCTACATTGCCTTGCCTGCTGACAGCCTGTCCCACCTCATGTCAACTGGTCTCACTCTTCTTAGAATCATGGAATTGTCAGGCTTGGAAGGGACCTCAAGGATCAGCCAGTTCCAGCCCCCCTGCCATGGGCAGGGACACCTCACACTGCAGCAGGTTGCTCACAGCCACACCCAGCCTGGATGCAAACACCTCCAGGCAGGAGGCTTCCACCACCTCCCTGGGCAACCTGTGCCAGGCTCTCACCACCCTCATGGGGAACAACTTCTTCCTAATATCCAATCTGAAGCTACCCATTTCTAGTTTTGCTCCATTCCCCCCAGTCCTATCACTCCCTGACTCCCTCAAAAGTCCCTCCCCAGCTTTCTTGTAGCCCCCTTCAGATCCTGGAAGGCCACAATTAGATCTCCTTGGAGCCTTCTCTTCTCCAGAATGAACAACCCCAACTCCCTCAATCTGTCTTCATAGGAGAGCAGCTCCAGCCCTCTGCTCATCCTCATGGTCCTTCTCTGGACACCTTCCAGCACCTCCAGATCCTTCCTGTAACAGAGGCTCCAGAACTGGACTCCAGGTGTGGTCTCACCAGAGCAGAGCAGAGAGGGAGAATCACCTCCCTTGCCCTGCTGGCCACACTTCTCTTGCTGCTGCCCAGGCTCTGGTTGGCTTTCTGGGCTCCAAGTGCACAGTGGTGGCTAATGCTGAGCTTCTCATCCCCCAGCACCCCCAGGCCCTTTTCTTCAGGACTGCTTTCCAGCCAGTCCCTGCCCAGCCTATATCAGTGCCTGGGATTGCCCTGACCCAGCTGCAAGACCCTGCCCTTGGTCTTGTTGAACCTCATGAGGTTGGATTCATAGTTTCATAGTACCAGAGTATCATTCAGGGTTGGAAAGGACCACAAGGATCACCCAGTTCCAACCCCCCTGCCATGGGCAGGGACACCCCACACTACATCAGCCTGGCCACAGCCTCAGCCAGCCTGGGCTTAAACACCTCCAGGGACAGGGCCCCAACCACCTCCCTGGACAACCCATTCCAGGGCTTCACCACTCTCATGGGGAAGAACTTCCTCCTCCCCTCCAGCCTGAATCTCCCCACCTCCAGCTTCATTCCATTCCCCCTAGTCCTATCACTCCCTGAGATCCTGAGCAGTCCCTCCCCAGCCTTCCTGTAGCCCCCTTCAGATACTGGAAGGCCACAATGAGGTCACCTGGGAGCCTTTCTTCTCCAGACTGAACAGCCCCAACTCCTTCAGTCTGTCCTCATAGGAGAGCAGCTCCAGCCCTCTGCTCATCCTCGTGGCCCTTCTCTGGACACCTTCCAGCACCTCCACATCCCTCTTGTCATAGGGGCTCCAGAACTGGAGGCAGTACTCCAGGTGGGGTCTCCCCAGAGCTGAGCAGAGGGGGAGAATCACCTCCCTCGACCTGCTGGCCACACTTCTCCTGATGCAGCCCAGGATCTGATTGGCTTTGCAGGCTGCAAGTGCACATTGAGAGCTCCTGTTGAGCTTCTCCTCCCCCAGCACCCCCAAGTCTCTCTCCTCAGGGCTGCTTTCCAGCCAATCCCTGCCCAGCCTGCATTTGTGCCTGGGATTGCCTCCACCCAGATGCAGGTCCAATGCATCCTTCCAGCTTGGGGCAGGAGCTGAGTGCTTTGCACTGCCAGGGGCACTGGATTAGAGCTGCTGTCCTGTGTGTTTGTGTGTGACTAAGTGATTCAGGTCTGGGTCTGCAGCACCACCAGCAGCTAACTGCTGTGTTTACTGAGGCTGAGCAAAACTCCAGCTGCTGTGCTGCATCTCCTCACCAGCTCAGGGCTGTGGACTCTGCTTCTGCTCAGCTCCTGTGCACTGAGAGCATCAGGCAGGGAGGTTTCAGGCTCCTCCTTGTACACAAGTCCTCTTGTCTGGTTCTTTTTAGGGCTGTTGAGCTGTGTGGGTGGCAGCCTTCCAGCTTCACCATCCAGTCGTTTCCTCTGCCCACAGTGGAAACTATTAGGTGTCCCTCTGTGACCAGACAGAGGCTCCTGCTCCTCCCTTTGTAATTTGCCAGCCCCACACGGATGGGAGCAGTCCCAGCCTGGCTGTGCAGCTCAGGGCTCCTGAGGCAGCCTCCCAAACTCTTGCTCAACCCCAAAAGGCTGCTAATGATATTTTTCTAGGTTTAAATTTGCTACTCTCCTCCCTCCCCCTCCCCTCCCCCAACTGTTGCTCAACCCCATGGGCTGCTAATCATAGAATTGTCAGGGTTGGAAGGGACCTCAAGGAGCAGCCAGTTCCAACCCCTGCCATGGGCAGGGACACCTCACACTACAGCAGGTTGCTCACAGCCACATCCAGCCTGGCTGCAAACACCTCCAGGCAGGAGGCTTCCACCACCTCCCTGGGCAACCTCTGCCAGGCTCTCACCACCCTCCTGGGGAAGAACTTCCTCCCATCCAATCTGAATCTACCCATTTCTAGTTTTGTTCCATCCCCCCCATTCCTATCACTCCCTGACACCCTCAAAAGTCCCTCCCCAGCTTTCTTGTAGCCCCCTGCAGATACTGCAAGGCCACAATTAGGTCTCCTCGGAGCCTTCTCTTCTCCAGACTGAACAGCCCCAACTCCCTCAGTCTGTCTTCATAGCAGAGCAGCTCCAGCCCTCTGATCATCCTCATGGTCCTTCTTTGGACACCTTCCAGCACCTCCAGATCCTTCCTGTAATAGAGGCTCCAGAACTGGACTCCAGGTAATGTCTCACCAGAGTGGAGCAGAGAGGGAGAATCACCTCCCTCGACCTGCTGGCCACACTTCTCTTGCTGCAGCCCAGGCTCTGCTTGGCTCTCTGGGCTGCAAGTGCTCACTGCTGGCTCCTGTTAAGCTTCTCATCCCCCAGCATCCCCAAGCCCTTTCCTGCAGTGCTGCTCTCAAGCCAGTCCCTGCCCAGCCTATATCAGTGCCTGGGATTGCCCTGTCCCAGCTGCAGGACCTTGCCCTTGGTCTTGCTGAACCTCATGAGGTTCTCATGGTGTGGTTGTAGGGTTCAATTTGCCCTTGGAGATTCATCCCCAGAGTGGAGAGTTACTTCCATAAGGAATCACCAGAGTAGCTCAGAAACAAACCAGAAACAAAGAAGATTGGGAAGCAAAAAGAAGCTGTGTGTTTACAAAAGGTGGACTGCATGTAGAAGGGTAAAAGACAACAAACATTTACTGGATGGATTTACCTACACTCATGATAGAGCTTGAAGGGGGAACTTCAGCCTAGTCCCTGACTGCACAGAGTGAAGGTAAAACTGTTACCATTGGATGCAAAAGAAAAATAATGCTATGGGCTGTAGGATTCATTGGCTTGCTAAAGGGAGTAGGGACACAAACAGCTCTCTGTTTTCTTCTTCTGTTCCTTCTGCTTGCAGCTTCTACAGGGATGAGCAGAAGGCTGGAGGCACCTCTGCTCCACCCTGCTGAGACCCCACCTGGAGCACTGGGTCCAGTTCTGGAGCCTCTATTACAGGAAGGATCTAGAGGGGCTGGAAGGTGTCCAGAGAAGGGCCACGAGGATGAGCAGAGGGCTGGAGCTGCTCTGCTATGAGGACAGACTGAAGGAGTTGGGGCTGTTCAGTCTAGAGAGGAGAAGGCTCTGAGGTGACCTCATTGTGGCCTTCCAGTATCTGAAGGGGGCTACAAGAAAGCTGGGGAGGGACTTCTGAGGGTGTCAGGGAGTGATAGGAATGGGGGGGATGGAGCAAAAGTAGCTCCCTCAGCCTGCCCTTGTAGCAGAGCTGCTCCAACCCCCTGATCATTTTCATGGCTCTCCTCTGGAGCCTCTCCATCAGCTCCATGTCCTTCCTGTATTGAGGGCTCCAGAGCTGTGCACAGTGCTCCAGGTGAGGTCTCAGCAGAGCAAAGTGGCAGAATCACCTCTCTGGCTCTGCTGGCCACACATCTTCTGATGCAGAAGCCTCATCCCTGAAGGTTTTGCAAGGCCAGGCTGGATGAGGCTGTGAGCAACCTGCTGTAGTGTGAGGTGTCCCTGCCCATGGCAGGGGGGTTGGAACAAGATGATGCTGAGGTCCCTTCCAACCCTGACAACTCTATGATTCTATGGTTTAATGTCCATGTCTGGGCTGTGATACAGTGACAGCCACTGGAGAGCTAGGATCCTGCTGCACCCACATAAGCACCCAGCAACGATGCCCAAGATGACTTATGCTATGAAAGATACACTTGGGCTGAGAGTTGTGACTGAGGACGGATCAGATGCCTGAGACCTTCTAGACCAGCAGCCACAGGCCAGGCAGGATTGCAGAATCACAGAATCAGCCAGGTTGGAAGAGACCTCCAAGGCCATCAAGTCCAACTGACCACCCAACCCTAACTCATCAAGCAGGCCATGGCACTGAGTGCCTCATCCAGTCTCAAACACCTCCAGGGATGTCAACCCCACCACCTCCCTGGGCAGCCCGTTCCAATGGCCACTCTCTCTTTCTGTGATCATTGAGGTCCCTTCCAACCCTGCCCATTCTGTGATGATGTGATTTGGCTCATGGGACAGACTTGGTGGTCTCAGATGGCCATTCCAGCCTCAGTAAGGATTCTGTGATTAGAGAGGGCCTGAGGTCCCTTCCAACCCTAACAATTCAATGATCCTATGACCCCAGGATGTGATTGGCCTTCTGGGCTGCAAGCTCTCACTGCCTGCTCATGTCCAGCTCCTCATTCATCAGCACTCCCAAATCCTTTTCCAAAGGGCTGCTCTCTAGATCCTTAGAACAGGACCAGGGGCAGGGATCAGTGGGCTTGGCCCCATCCAGTATCTGAAGGGGGCCTACAGGAAGGCTGGGGAAGGACTTCTCAGGCTCTCAGGTAGTGATAGGACTAGGGGAAATGGAATGAAGCTGGAGGTGGAGAGATTCAGGCTGGAGGTGAGGAGGAGGTTCTTCCCCATGAGAGTGGTGAAGCCCTGGAATGGGTTGTCCAGGGAGGTGGTTGAGGCCCCAGCCCTGGGGGTGTTTAAGGCCAGGCTGGCTGAGGCTCTGGCCAGGCTGCTGTAGTGTGGGGTGTCCCTGGCCATGGCAGGGGGGTTGGAACTAGCTGATCCTTGTGGTCCTTTCCAACCCTGGCTGATACTATGATGATCCTCGAGGTCCTTTCCAACCTAAGTTATACTGTGATACTATGATACTATGATCCTGCTGGTGCAGCAGTGCACAGCCTTTAGGCTGGTGGAGCAGTGGCTGCTGGCTGTGTGTGTCGGGATACACACTTTGGTGAAGAGATACTTGAGTGTCTTGGAGGAAATGGAAGCAAGCCCTAACCAAACAGTGCTCTCAGGTTCTTAAGAGGCTGTAGATAGTACCTAGAGGCACTCTGGCTGAGCCTCATTGTCTGAGCTGAGACCTTCAGAAACCTCTCAGTCGAGGAAACAAGAAAGTGACAAAACTGTGGGGGAAGGCCATAAATCACAGACTACAAAGCAAGCCCACAGCTTGCAGCAAATCTGCTCCCTTCAGGCAAGGAAGTGAGCTTAGGCCCAGCTCTAAATAGCAGGCAGCAGAAAAACCCTCTCCAAATGCTATATAATTTGACATAATTAACTGGAGCTGCTTCATCCTGCTCCAATTTGCTGCCTTGCCCCTTGTGCCTACAATGTTGATATTCATCATGGATTGGAGCAGTTTATTTCAGTGCAGGCTAACCCACACTTGCAGAGCCTAGATGGTAATTATCCTACATCCAGAGTGCCGGGCACGCTGCCCGCCCTTGCTTGGCTGGCTTCCACCACAGCCAGCCCCAGGCAGAGAGGGCTTTGCAGCCCAGCAGATGCAGGCACATGTGGGCAGAAGCCTGAGCAAGCTGCTCCCTGCCCAGTCCCTCTGCCTGCCTTCCGGCCTCCTGTTTGTGTCCAGATCTGGGCCCCTCAATTCAAGAAGGACATTGAGGCACTTGAAGGTGTCCAGAGAAGAGCAAGAAAACTGGGGAGGGACCTGCAACCCCATGCTAGAGGCTGGAGGTTGTGTAGAGTAGTGCTACAGGATGGGGCCTGAGTGACTGGAGGGCAGCCAGGCAGAGAGGGACCTGGGGGTGCTGGTTGATGGTAGGCTGAACATGAGCCTGCAGTGTGCCCAGGTAGCCAGGAGGGCCAATGGCATCCTGGCCTGCATCAGGAAGAGTGTGGCCAGCAGGAGCAGGGAGGTCATTCTGCCCCTGTACACTGCACTGGTTAGGCCACACCTGGAGTCCTGTGTCCAGTTCTGGGCTCCTCAGTTCAGGAAAGATGTTGAGCTGCTGGAAAGTGTCCAGAGAAGGGCAACAAAGCTGGGGAGGGGTCTGGAACACAGCCCTTTGAGGAGAGGCTGAGGGAGCTGGGGCTGCTTATCCTGGAGAAGAGGAGACTCAGGGGTGACCTTATTGCTCTCTACAACTACCTGAAGGGGGGTTGTAGCCAGGCAGGGTTGGTCTCTTCTCCCAGGCAACCAGCACCAGAACAAGAGGACACAGTTTCAGGCTGTGCCAGGGGAGGTTTAGTCTGGAGGTTAGGAAGGAGTTCTCCACAGAGAGAGTGATTGCCCATTGGAATGGGCTGCCTGGGGAGGTGGTGGAGTCACCATCACTGGAGGTGTTCAGGAGGAGACTTGATGGGGTGCTTGGTGCCATGGGTTAGTTGATTAGGTGGTGTTGGGTGATAGGTTGGACACCATGATCTTGAAGGTCACATCCAACCTGGTCTGGTCTAAAGGTGTTCAAAAAGGGACTGGATGTGGCACTTGGAGCCATGGTTTAGTTGTCAGGAGGAGTTGGATGTTAGGTTGGACTTGATGATCTCTGAGGTCTTTTCCAAACTTATTGATTCTAGGATTCTGTTTTCAAGACTTCTCTCCTTGTTTTGCTCAGGCAAAGGCTGTGAAGAGCTGTTGTAGAATGGTTGGACTCGATGATCTTAAAGGTCCTTTCCAACCAAAACAAATCTGGTGAGACCCCTCCTGGAGTACTGCATCCAGTTCTGGAGCCCTTAGTACAAGAAGGATCTGGAGGTGCTGGAAGGTGTCCAGAGAAGGGCCAGGAGGGTGAGCAGAAGGCTGGAGCTGCTCTGCTGTGAGGACAGACTGAGGGAGTTGGGGCTGTTCAGTCTGGAGAAGAGAAGGCTCTGAGGTGACCTCATTGTGGCCTTCCAGTATCTGAAGGGGGCTACAGGAAGGCTGGGGAGGGACTTTCAGGATCTCAGGTAGTGATAGGACTAGGGGAATAGAACAAAACTAGAAATTAGTAGATTCAGATTGGATGTTAGGAAGAAGTTGTTCCCCATGAGGGTGGTGAGAGCCTGGCACAGGTTGCCCAGGGAGGTGGTGGAAGCCTCCTGCCTGGAGGTGTTTGCAGCCAGGCTGGATGTGGCTGTGAGCAACCTGCTGCAGTGTGAGGTGTCCCTGCCCATGGCAGGGGGTTGGAACTGGCTGAGCCTTGAGGTCCCTTCCAACCCTAACAATTCTATGATTCTGCATCTACTCAGCCTGCCACATGGTTGTCTGCTACCAGTCTGACTGTATTTTCTGCATCAATTACCAAGGTCCAGATTCATCCTTTGCTCCTTTCCTTTCTCACCGTGACATTGAAGGGAATAAAAATTACCATCAGGCTTGTCCAGTGATTTATGGGGAGAACATCTCAAACCCCCAAAATGGCCAGCAATGAATTAAATGAATTCTTTGCTGTGGAATTAGCACCCAAATCTGCTTGTGAAAGAATGAAGTTGGTTTAAGTCCTGCTGTGTCTGCCTGAACAACACATCCAACCCTTTTGTTAGTGCCATAGGATCAACCAGGTTGGAGAACACCTCAGAGATCATCAAGTTCAACCTATTGCCTAATACCCAACACCTCCTGACAACTAAACCATGGCTCCAAGTGCCACATCCAAGCCTTTTTTGAACACCTCCAGGGATGGTGACTCCACCACCTCCCTGGGCAGCACATTCCAATGGCCAATTACTCCATCTGGGAAGAACTTTCTCCTCACCTCCAGCCCAAACTTCCCCTGGCACAGCTTGAGACTGTGTCCTCTTGTTCTGGAGCTGGTTGCCTGGGGGAAATGCCCAACCCCCACCTGGCTACAACCTCCCTTCAGGTAGTTGTAGTCTCCCCTGAGCCTCCTCTTTTCTTTGTTCTCTGCCATTCACTTGTGTGAAGAAAAGAACACACCCCAGGGAAAAGTTCCATCCTTCTCCCAGTGTGCCAAATGCCAGAGATTCGGCCAGGTACCTGCATGGGAAGGGAGGAAATGAACTTTGGTTTGTTTGCTAGGATCCAGTTTTAGCTCCCAGGCTGGTAGCTAAGAATACCTTTGTGCAGCTGTGAGATTTCCAGATTGCCACCACCCCTTTGACAGCAAAGCCTTGGTTGATCCTTTTTTCTCACCACTGCCTCTCAGGCTTGGCCACCAGTATCTGAAGGGGCCTACAAGAAGGCTGGGGAGGGACTTCTCAGGATCTCAGGGAGTGATAGGACTAGGGGGAATGGAATGAAGCTGGAGGTGGGGAGATTCAGGCTGGAGGGGAGGAGGAGGTTCTTCCCCATGAGAGTGGTGAAGCCCTGGAATGGGTTGTCCAGGGAGGTGGTTGGGGCCCTGTCCTTGGAGGTGCTTAAGGCCAGGCTGGCTGAGGCTCTGGGCAGGCTGATGTAGTGTGGGGTGTCCCTGGCCATGGCAGGGGGGTTGGAACTCGGTGATCCTTGTGGTCCCTTCCAACCCTGACTGATACTATGATACCTCAGCTTGCAGCAGAGGTACAGCAGTGAAAAACTTATGTCTAAAGGATCACAGGCTGTCAGAGGTTGCAAGGGACTCAAAGAGATCATCGAGTCCAACCCCCTAAAGGTTGTCTGGATGTGGTGCTTAGGGCTATGGTTTAGGGGTGATCCTTGTAGAGCAGGGTTCTGGGTTGGACTTGGTGATCCTGAGGCTCTTTTCCAACCTGAATGTTGCTGTGATTCTGTGTGAGTGGGATGGAGGTTAGCTTGTGGGCTTAGCCATTCCCTAAGCTACACCAGCTGGGCTTTCAGGGAGGGCTTGCCATAGCCCCACACTTCTATTTTTACATCTTGCAGCAAACATGTTATTACCACTGAGCAGGGCCTGCTTGAGAAATGAAGTTTCAGGCTCTCACACACCAGAAGAAAACAAGAGCCACAGGTCCAGCCAAGGGAGCATGAAATGTGTTGGCTCGGGAAGAAGTGGTTGAGAGTGGTTGAGTCATAGAATCATGGAACCATGGAACCATAGAGTCAAAGAACCACAGAGTCATAGAATCATGGAACCATGGAACCATAGAGTCAAAGAATCACAGAGTCACAGAATCATGGAACCATGGAACCATAGAGTCAAAGAATCACAGAGTCATAGAATCATGGAACCATGGAACCATAGAGTCAAAGAATCACAGAGTCACAGAATCATGGAACCATGGAACCATAGAGTCAAAGAATCACAGAGTCATAGAATCATGGAACCATGGAACCATAGAGTCAAAGAATCACAGAGTCATAGAATCATGGAACCATAGAACCATAGAGTCAAAGAACCACAGAGCCATAGAATCATGGAACCATAGAACCATAGAGTCAAAGAATCACAGAGTCACAGAATCATGGAACCATAGAACCATAGAGTCAAAGAACCACAGAGTCATAGAATCATGGAACCATGGAACCATAGAACCATAGTGTCAAAGAATCATAGAGTCATAGAATCATGGAATCAATCATAGAATCATAGAGTCAGAATCATAGAATCATAGAGTCATAGAATCCCAGAACCATAGAACCATTGAATCATAGAGTCATAGAATCACAGAGTCATAGAACCATTGAATCATAGAGTCATAGAATCACAGACTCATAGAAGCATTGAATCATAGAGTCATAGAATCCCAGAGCCATAGAACCATTGAATCATAGAGTCATAGAATCACAGACTCATAGAAGCATTGAATCATAGAGTCATAGAATCACAGACTCATAGAACCATTGAATCATAGAGTCATAGAATCACAGTCATAGAACCATTGAATCATAGTCATAGAATCCCAGAGCCATAGAAATTGAATCATTGAATCATTGAATAGTCATAGAATCCCCAGAACCATTGCCACAGAACCATTGAATCATAGAGTCATAGAATCCCAGAGCCATAGAACCATTGAATCATAGAGTCATAGAATTCCAGAGCCACAGAACCATTGAATCATAGTCATAGAATCCCAGAGCCATAGAAGCATTGAATCATAGTCATAGAATCCCAGAGCCATAGAACCATTGAATCATAGAGTCATAGAATCCCAGAGCCACAGAACCATTGAATCATAGTCATAGAATCCCAGAGCCATAGAAGCATTGAATCATAGTCATAGAATCCCAGAGCCATAGAACCATTGAATCATAGTCATAGAATCCCAGAGCCACAGAACCATTGAATCATAGTCATAGAATCCCAGAGTGGGACCGTTTGAGGCTGTCCCCTTAAGAAAGGGAATATTGTGGTTGGATGTTTGTAAACATCCTGCCTGGGGCTGCCTGGGGAGGTGGTGGAGTCCCCATCACTGGAGGTGTTCAGGAGGAGACTTGATGGGGTGCTTGGTGCCATGGGTTAGTTGTTTAGATGGTGTTGGATGATAGGTTGGACACGATGATCTTGAAGGTCTCTTCCAACCTGGTCTATTCTCCTCTCCTCTCCTCTCCTCTCCCTCCTCTCCTCTCCTCTCCTCTCCTCTCCTCTCCTCTCCTCTCCTCTCCTCTCCTCTCCTCTCCTCTCTCTCCTCTCCTCTCCTCTCCTCTCCTCTCCTCTCCTCTCCTCTCCTCTCCTCTCCTCTCCTCTCCTCTCCTCTCCTCTCCTCCTCCGAACCTCTCCTCTCGAACCTCTCCCCTCCTCTCCCCCCCTCTCCCCCTCTCCTCCCCTCTCCCCTCGAACCTCTCTCTTCTCTTCTCTTCTCTTCTCTTCTCTTCTCTTCTCTTCTCTTCTCTTCTCTTCTCTTCTCTTCTCTTCTCTTCTCTTCTCTTCTCTTCTCTTCTCTTCTCTTCTCTTCTCTTCTCTTCTCTTCTCTTCTCTTCTCTTCTCTTCTCTTCTCTTCTCTTCTCTTCTCTTCTCTTCTCTTCTCTTCTCTTCTCTTCTCTTCATCTTCTGTAGCACTCTGGGGTTGTTCAGCTCCCTGTGCCAGAAACCTGCAGCAACCTTTTTTTCCTGCTGAAATGTTATTTATTATTAGTATTATTATTCTTTTTGAAGTATTGTTTTCCACTGTGCTCTCCCACAATCCCACTCTGTGCTTTGAACCAAACTGAGACAGGCAATAAATGAAAGGTAAAACTGGTGCTCTGGGCCTGATCCTCACCGCAAGTGCTTGCTGAGCTAAGATGCCCTGGATAACACCTACCAGCTTTGGATTTGACACCTGTTTGGGGCAAAGCTCTGCTTGTGGACATGTGGTGCAAGCTAGCAAGAAAACAACAGAATGACAGAAAGATTCAGGGTGGAGAAGACCCTCAGGAGCACCAAGTCCAACCCACAACCCTACTCTGCAAGGGTCACCCCTAAACCATAGCCCCAAGCAACACAGCCAAACCACCTGGAAACACAGCCAGGCTTGGGGACTCAACCACCTCCCTGGGCAGCACATTCCAAGCCCTGACCTCTCTTGCCATCAAAAAATGTTTCCTAGTGTCCAGTCTAAACCTACCCAGTGGCAGCTTGAGGCCATTCCATCTTGTTCTGTCGGTCATTTGCCCACAAGACAAATCACATCCTGGGATCATAGCATCATTGAATTGTTAGGGTTGGAAGGGACCTCAAGGATCAGCCAGATCCAACCCCCCTGCCATGGGCAGGGACACCTCACACTACAGCAGGTTGCTCACAGCCACAGCCAGCCTGGCTGCCAAAACCTCCAGGGATGAGGCTTCCACCACCTCCCTGGGCAACCTGTGCCAGGCTCTCACCACCCTGATGGGGAACAACTTCTTCCTCATATCCAGTCTGAATCTACCCATTTCTAGTTTTGCTCCCTTCCCCCCAGTCCTATCACTCCCTGACACCCTCAAAAGTCCCTCCCCAGCTTTCTTGTAGCCCCCTGCAGATCCTGGAAGGCCACAATTAGGTCTCCTTGGAGCCTTCTCTTCTCCAGACTGAACAGCCCCAACTCCTTCAGTCTGTTCTCATACCAGAGCAGCTCCAGCCCTCTGCTCATCCTCATGGCCCTTCTCTGGACACCTTCCAGCACCTCCAGATCTCCTACAGATCAGGTCCAGATTACCTACAGGTCAGGTCCAGATCATGTCCATCTCAGTGTGCTAGCAATCTTCATTCCTTGTTGAAGTGTTCATGACTTCAGCAAAACCACCTTTCTTCATAGGTGTGTGGGGATTGCAACACTGGTCATGTGTATGCATAGAATCACAGAATGATAGGGACTCTTCAGTGTGGAGAAGAGAAGGCTCCCAGGTGACTCATTGTGGCCTTCCAGGATCTGAAGGGGGCAATAAAGGGCTGTGGAGGGACTGCTCAGGATCTCAGGGAGTGATAGGACTAGGGGGAATGGAATGAAGCTGGAGGTGGGGAGATTCAGGCTGGAGGTGAGGAGGAAGTTCTTCCCCATGAGAGTGGTGAAGCCCTGGAATGGGTTGTCCAGGGAGGTGGTCAGGGCCCCATCCCTGGCGGTGTTTAAGGCCAGGCTGGCTGAGGCTCTGGCCAGGCTGATGTAGTGTGGGGTGTCCCTGGCCATGGCAGGGGGGTTGGAACTGGGTGATCCTTGTGGTCCCTTCCAACCCTGACTGATACTATGATACTATACTATGACTGGAAGGAGCCTTCCCTTCTCCAGGCTGGACAGCCCCAGATCCCAGGGATGGTTATAGCCCCTAGGAGATGTCAGAAGAAGTAGAAAAAATGGAAGTGGAACTGTGTGCCAGTGATGAGTGTGGTGTAAGATTCCATCCCCTGACCAGCTGGTGGGTTTTCAGGGATGACAGAAATTGGGTGAGGTGGTGGCAAGTCCCTCTTCATTTTGGGGGGGCTAAGGGATGCCTCAGGCAGCAGCGCTGGGGTGCTGGCAGTTGATGGCAGGAGCTCCACGTGGGTGAGTGAGCAGCTGCCTTTCAGCACCTACTTCTGGCACACCTGTCCAGCACAGGAAGGAGGCCTGGAGAAGTCTTGTTTGCTTTTTGCTGGAGGAGAACAAGCAAAGCAGCCGAGCAAGAGGCAGTAAAGGTCAGCAGTCCTGAGGAATTCAGTTTCCTTGGTGAGCTCAGACTGGTAACAGCAACAGAAAGCCCCAGAGGAAAGGTCAAGGAGAAAACAGCTGATGAAAACCCTTCAACAGGTAAACCACTGAGCCAGTGGAGTACCAACACTCTGCTTGCTGGTGGAAACAAATGTGGATGGTAAGAATTCAAACCATTCACTCTGTCTCATACCGTTTGCAGGGGGGTAAGAGATGAGAGAACACACTGGGCTGTGGGTCTGGAAATCTCTGAGAGAGCTGGAGCACAGCCAGTAAGCTCTGGTAGAAAAGCTGGTTGGGTCAGGCACATAAAGTGGAAAGCTGGCAGGGTCCTGCAACCACAGGATCACAGGATGTTAAGGGTTGGAAGGGACATCCAGAGATCACTGGGTCCAAGCCCCCTGCCAGAGCAGGACCAGAGAATGCAGCACAGGTCACACAGGAATGCATCCAGATGGGTCTGGAAAGTCTCTAGAGAAGGAGACTCCACAACCTCTCTGGGCAGCCTGTTCCAGCACTCTGTGACCCTCACAGTGAAGACATTCCTCCTCATGTTGTGACCCTCACAGGGAAGAAGTTCCTCCTCATGTTGAGGTGGAACCTCCTGTGCTGGAGTTTATACCCACTGCCCCTTGTCCTGTCCCAGGGAGCAAGTGAGCAGAGCCTGTCCCCTCCCTCCTGACCCCCAGCCCTCAGATGTTTATAAACATTTCTCAGATCTCCTCTTAGTCTTCTCCAGACTAAACAGAACCAGGTTTCCCAGCCTTTCCTCACAGGGCAGTGCTCCACTCCCTTCATCATCCTGGTAGCCCAGCACAGCACCAGAAAATGTTTGGGAAGAGAGGCCATGGATGACTGAGAGAATTGTGTCAACAAAACATCAGCAGAGATCCAAATGAGCTGCAGATCAGTTGGGAAGAAGTAGATGAAAGGGCCAAGGGCTGTGGCTTGGGAGAAATCATCTGCTGGGTTTATGAGTCACACAGACCAAAACCAGCTAGGAACAAGAACTGGACAGCCCCAGTTGTGGCCTGCTGGCTCTGGAGATGAGCCATCCATTGGTTTCACAGAACCCCAGAAACATTCAGGTTGGAGGAGACCCTCAGGAGCACCAAGTCCAACCCAGAGCCCTGCTCTGCAAGGGTCACCCTTAAACCCCAGCCCCAAGCACCACATCCAAACCACCTTGAAACGCAGCCAGGCTTGGGGACTCCACCACCTCCCTGGGTGCCTTTTGCCTGTGCTGCACTGCTGACTCCCTCCAGATTTAATCAGAAAAACCAGGACTTTTTTTACACCCAGAAAAGTGAGTAATGCTTGTGAGCTTCATTCACCCCATTTGTGTCACTGCTTCTGTGGGTCTGGTGGCCAGGAGGCAACTTTGGGCTGGTTCCTTTGCTTTCCTTTAAGCTGTTTATCACACTGCTGGTTGGACACTGGAAGTGGCAATGAGCACTGCAAATCTGGGTTGCTTTTGCTGGATCCCCCTTTGGGTTGCAGCTCCAGCTGCTTGCCTTTCCCATGGAGCCAAATGACTCCTGCATAGAATCAGACAATTGTCTGGGATGGAAGGGACCTCAAGGATCAGCCAGTTCCAACCCCCCTGCCATGGGCAGGGACACCTCACACGACAGCAGGTTGCTCACAGCCACATCCAGCCTGGCCTTAAAAACACCCAGGGATGAATAGAAAAAGAAAAAGAATAAGAAATGAAAAAGGGAAGGGAAGGGAAGGGAAGGGAAGGAAGGGAAGGGAAGGGAAGGGAAGGAAGGGAAGGGAAGGGAAGGGAAGGGAAGGGAAGGGAAGGGAAGGGAAGGGAAGGGAAGGGAAGGGAAGGGAAGGAAGGGAAGGGAAGGGAGAGGGGGAGGACAGGGGAGGAAGGGAAGGGAAGGGGAGCAGGGGAGGGGAGGGGGGGAGGGGAGAGGAGAGGAGAGGAGAGGAGAGGAGAGAGGAGAGGAGAGGAGAGGAGAGGAGAGGAGAGAGAGGAGAGGAGAGAGGGAGAGGAGGAGAGGAGAGGAGAGGAGAGGAGAGGAGAGGAGAGGAGAGGAGAGGAGAGGAGAGGAGAGGAAGGTTGGCACCAGCCACCCCAGCAGCTTCAGTGTCCCTGTGGCAATTTAGCCTTTCTCTTAGATTTTCCCCAGGTTCATAAAGCACTTAGGCAGAGGTTCAGAGAGGTATGGCAGGTATTTAAAACTGGCTGCTGGGCTCCCACAGAGAGTTATATTAATGGAATGAAAAGGAGGCTAAGTGCCCAGCCAGGTGGATCCAGCAGGTCATGGGGAGCTCCAGGGAGCTCTTTCTTACTGCACTTGGGCACATTCCTTGGAGCAATTGCCTCTACGCCCTAGAAATTGCTCTGAGTGACCATATGCACTTAAAAGCACAAGAGTGTCCTTTGCTACTTGCTAATTAGTCAGAAAGCTCTGATCACACTGTTAAAAGACAAAAAGGAAATAAAATGGTAGCTCAGATGGGTCTGGCTGTCTTGGTTGTCTTATGTCCTTCAGTGGAACCTGCCCAAAATATACAGACTGGCTGCAGCACCATGGTCAAGGACAGAGTCCCTCCTGGCACTTCCCTTACCAAGTGAGGACAAGGCAGAGGGGGTTGGGAGGGGTTGGGGGGGTGTCTCGTGGAGCAGCAAAGTAGCTCTCATGTCCCTGAGCCTTGTGTTTGCAGAAAGGAAAGGTGTCTGCTAGCAATAGCCTCACCCCTGGGGCAGTCGGGTTTGAGGCTCTTCGCTATGTTGGGCTCCTGGTATCATGGAATAGAATCATAGAATAGCTGAGGTTGGAAGGGACCTCAGAGGTCATCTAATCCAACCTCCCCCACCATGGCCAGGGATGCCTCTCAACTAGACTTGGCTGCTCAAGATCTCATCCAGCCTGGTTCTGAACACGCTCAGAGAAGAATAGAATAGAATAGAATAGAATAGAATAGAATAGAATAGAATAGAATAGAATAGAATAGAATAGAATAGAATAGACCAGGTTGGAAGAGACCTGCAAGATCATCACGTCCAACCTATCACCCAACACCACCCAATCAGCTAACCCATGGCACCAAGCACCCTGTCAAGTCTCCTCCTGAACACCTCCAGTGACGGCGACTCCACCACCTCCCCAGGCAGCCCATTCCAATGGGCAATCACTCTCTCTGTGTAAAACTTCCTCCTGACCTCCAGCCTGAACTTCCCCTGGCGCAGCCTGAGACTGTGTCCTCTTGTTCTGGTGCTGGCTGCCTGGGAGAAGAGACCAACCTCTGCCTGTTTACAACTCCCCTTCAGGTAGTTGTGGAGAGTAATGAGGTCACCCCTAAGTCTCCTCCTCTCCAGGCTAAGCAGCCCCAGCTGCCTCAGTCTCTCCTCACAGGGCTGTGTTCCAAGCCCCTCACTAACTTCGTTGCCCTTCTCTGGACTCGTTCCAGCAAGTCAACCTCCTTCCTAAACTGAGGGGCCCAGAACTGGACACAGGACTCGAGGTGTGGCCTAACCAGTGCAGTGTACAGGGGCACAATGACCTCCCTGCTCCTGCTGGCCACACTGTTCTTAATGCAGGCCAGGATGCCATTGGCCCTCTTGGCTACCTGGGCACACTGCAGGCTCATGTTCAGCCTACCATCAACCAGCACCCCCAGGTCCCTCTCTGCCTGGCTGCTCTCCAGCCACTCTGACCCCAGCCTGTAGCTCTGCCTGGGGTTGTTGTGGCCAATGTGCAGAACCCGGCACTTGGATGCGTTAAATCTCATGCCGTTGGACTCTGCCCATCTGTCCAGCCTGTCGAGGTCTCTCTGCAAAGCCTCTCTACCCTCTAGCAGATCAACTCCTGTCCCCAGCTTGGTGTCATCAGCAAATTTACTGATGATAGACTCAATGCCCTCATCCAGATCATCAACAAAGATGTTAAAGAGGATGGGGCCCAGCACTGATCCCTGGGGGACTCCACTACTGACTGGCCGCCAGCTGGATGTGACACCATTCACCACCACTCTCTGGGCTCAGCCTCCAGCCAGTTCCTAACCCAGCTCAGAGTGCTGCTGTCCAAGCCATGGGCTGACAGCTTGGCCAGGAGTTTGCTATGGGGGACGGTGTCAAAGGCCTTGCTGAGGTCCAGGTAAACTACATCCACAGGCCTCCCCACATCCACCAGGCAGTCACCTGATCATAGAAGGAGATCAGGCTGGTCAGGCAGGACCTGCCCTTCCTAAATCCATGTTGGCTGAGCCTGATCCCTTGGCCATCCTCTAAGTGCTGTGTTAATGCACTCAGGATGACCTGTTCCATGATCTTGCCTGGCACTGAAGGCATCCACCATCTCCCTGGGCAGCCCATTCCGGAGTCTCACCACCCTCCTAGGGAAGAAATTCTTCCTAAGATCCAGTCTAACCCTGCTCTCCCTCAGCATCAAACCATTCCCTCTTCTCCTATTGCTAGACACCCTTATGGAGAGTGCCTCTCCAGCCTTCCTGTAGGATCTGTTAGGGAGAAATTCTTCCCAGAAAGAGAGATTAGCTATTGGAATGTGCTGCCCAGGGAAGTGGTGGAGTCACCATCACTGGAGGTGTTCAAGCAGAGCCTGGATGAGGCACTTGGTGCTGTGGTTTAGTTGATTAGATGGTGCTGGGTGGTAGGTTGGACTTGATGATCTCTGAGATATTTTCCAATCTGGTTAATTCTCTTCCCTCTCCCTCTCTCTCTCCTCTCCTCTCCTCTCCTCTCCTCTCCCTCTCCTCTCCTCTCCCTCCTCTCCTCTCCTCTCCCTCTCCTCTCCTCTCCTCTCCTCTCCTCTCCTCTCCTCTCCTCTCTCTCCTCTCCTCTCCTCTCCTCCTCTCCTCTCCTCTCCTCTCTCTCTCCTCCTCTCCTCTCCTCTCTCCTCTCCTCTCCTCTCCTCTCCTCTCCTCTCCCTCTCCTCTCCTCTCCCTCTCCTCTCCTCTCCTCTCCTCTCCTCTCCTCTCCTCTCCTCTCCTCTCCTCTCTCTCTCCTCTCCTCTCCTCTCCTCTCTCTCCTCTCCTCTCCTCTCCTCTCCCTCTCCTCTCCTCTCCCTCTCCCTCCCTCTCCCTCTCCTCTCCTCTCCTCTCCTCTCCTCTCCTCTCCTCTCCCTCCTCTCCTCTCCCCTCCTCCTCCCTCTCCCTCCTCCTCCCTCCTCCCTCCCCCTCCTCCCTCCCTCCTCCCTCCCCCTCCCCCTCCCTCCTCCCCTCCCCTCCCCTCCTCTCCTCCCCTCTCCTCTCCTCTCCTCTCCTCTCCTCTCCTCTCCTCTCCTCTCCTCTCCTCTCTCCTCTCCTCTCCTCTCCTCTCCTCTCCTCTCCTCTCCTCTCCTCCTCTCTCCTCTCCTCTCCCCTCCCCTCCCCCTCCCTCTCCCTCCCCCCTCCCCTCTCCCCTCTTCTCTTCTCCCCACCCCCTTGGGCTTTCTACATTAGTTGCAGTCTTAGAAGTAGTCAATGATTGCTATCTGACTCTAGATAGAAGAAATGTAGCCCATTTGGGGAGCTCTGGCTCCTGTTTCATTTAGCTCTGCATGGGTTTACAGAATACAGAATTAACCAGGTTGGAAAAGACCTCAGAGACCATTGCATCCAACCTATCACCCAACACCATCTAATCAACTAAACCATGGCACCAAGTGCCTCATCCAGTCTCTTCCTAAACACCTCCAGTGATGGTGACTCCACCAGCTGCCTGGGCAGCACATTCCAATGGGCAATCTCTCTTTCTATGAAAAACTTCTTCCTCACATCCAGCCTAAACCTCCCTTGGCACAGCTTGAGACTATGTCCTCTTGTTCTGGAACTAGGTGCCTGAGAGAAGAGACCAACCCCCACCTGGCTACAACCTCCCTTCAGGGAGTTGTAGACAGCAATGAGGTCACCCCTGAGCCTCCTCTTCTCCCGACTAAGCAGCCCCAGCTCCCTCAGCCTCTCCTGACAGGGCTGTGCTCAAGGCCTCTTCCCAGCTTTGTTGCCCCTCTCTGGACACCTTCCAGCATCTCAACATCTTTCCTAAACTGAGGAGCCCAGAACTGGACACAGGATTCAAGGTGTGGCCTAACCAGTGCTGAGCACAGGGCAGAATGACCTCCCTGCTCCTTCTGACCACACTGTTCCTGATGCAGGCCAGGATGCCATTGGCATTCTGGGCCACCTGGGCACACTGCTGGCTCCTGTTCAGCCTACTACCAAGCATGAGAGGCAAGGCTAACTGTAGCTTTATCTTGCTGTCCTGCCTATTTCTGTCTTGGTATTGATTTTTGTAAACCAGTCAGGACATGACTGCAAGCCATTGATCAGTGTGCTGAAGAAATACCTAAGTACAAGGGAAAATTTCTTTACTTGGAGGGTGCTGGAGCACTGCACCAGGCTGCCCAGAGAAGCTGTGGAGTCTTCTTTGCTAGGGACTTTCAAAATGTGCCTGAAAATGTTCCTGTGCAATGGAATGAAGCTGGAGGTGGGGAGATTCAGACTGGAGGTGAGGAGGAAGTTCTTCCCCATGAGAGTGGTGAAGCCCTGGAATGGGTTGTCCAGGGAGGTGGTTGAGGCCCTGTCCCTGGGGGTGTTTAAACCCAGCCAGCCTGCTGTAGTGTGGGGTGTCCCTGCCCATGGCAGGGGCTTTGGAACTAGATGATCCTTGTGGTCCCTTCCAACCCTGACCGATACTATGATGCTATGATCTAGGTGAAGCTGCTTTAGCAGGGAGGGCTGGTCTGGATCATAGAGTCATAGAATTGTCAGGGTTGGAAGGGACCTCAAGGATCCTCAAGGTGTTTTAGTGAGGATGCCAGGTCTGGGCTGAGATTCATAGTTCTCTAGTGTCACAAATGGAAACTGTGGTGGGCTAACGCCTTTCTCTGAAAACAAAAGAAGAAAGCAGGGGGGAGGGCTTGTGGGTTCTTTACCCTCCCTGCAGGGCGTTTCCCCTGGGAAAGCTGAGTCTGTTCCACTCCCCCCTCCCTGCCCAGCTAGGGTATAAAAAGCAGGACATCATAGCTGTTGGATTCTCCTTTTTGGCTCCTGCCTCTGCTGGATGAGAGCTACTGCAGCTGCCCTCCTGCTCCTCAGCCATGTGGCCGGACCTGATCCTTTTCCCTGCTGCCTCTGCACCTCCTCAGAGAAAGACTGGTTTTGTATTATTCTTTTCGGTCCCCCTCCTATCCATTCTTGTTCCTTGCCCTTGTGAACCTTTTTTTTTTCCCTGTTATTGTCACATATATATAATTTGTAGAAAAATTATTCACCTCTCTACTTCCAAGCTGACTCCAGATTTTTGTTTAGTGGATTTGCTCCTTCCCCGATTTTTTTTCCCTCTCCCTGTTTGGAGGGAGGAGGGGTGGGGATGGGGTGGGGAAGAGATTCTCAGCCTTTTCCCCATTTGAGCTTTTAACTCTCAGTTAAGGCTCAAACCACTACAGAAACAGACTGGGAGTCTCATGCATTTTCATGAGGGACTTTTGAGGGTGTCAGGGAGTGATAGGACTGGGGGGAATGGAGTAAAAATAGATGTGGGGAGATTGAGATCGGATATTAGGAAGAAGTTGTTCCCCATGAGGGTGGTGAGAGACTAGCACAGGTTGCCCAGGGAGGTGGTGGAAGCCTCCTGCCTGGAGGTGTTTGCAGCCAGGCTGGAGGTGGCTGTGAGCAACCTGCTGTGGTGTGAGGTGTCCCTGCCCATGGCAGGGGCATTGGAACTGGCTGATCCTTGAGATCCCTTCCAACCCTGACAATCCCATGATTCCATGATTCTCTTCTCAAGGAGCCAGTGAAGATTTCAAGCCAAACTGCAGTCCATTTTCATTTTGTCTCCCTCAAGAAGAAAAGAACACCTGAAACAAGCGTATCATCAAAGCAGCAGTGGCAACAGCGTGCTGCAAATCCCTTTTCTTCCTCTTAAGCAATCCTAGCTGGGGTGCTGCAAGCTGGAAATGTCACAGCCATGCTGGCTCATTCGCTGGAATACAATGAGGGAAGCTGTGCAATTTACCTGAGGCATGAGTCAAATAAACATCCTGCAGAGGCAGATACCATCAGCACACAGCCTTGTTTGCTGTTTGTGGGGAAAGCAGAGCTGCTGGCTATCTTAAGAAGGTCTTTAGGAAGCCAAATGTCAAAGGTGGTGGCCATTTAGCTGGCTGTCACTGATTTGGCTATAGGCACTCAGCTGCTGGAGCACTTTTTGGATGTTCCTCTTGCTTGCAGAGATGAATTCCCCTGCTGAGGCTGGTTGAAAGGGGAAGCTGCTGTGCAGCTCACCTGGGGTTGTTTTAGGAGAGCCCAGTTTTAGGAGCTCTGCCTTGGCACAGCTGGGAAGAGTGGGTATGAAGATTAGAATAGAATAGAATAGAATAGAATAGAATAGAATAGAATAGAAGACAGTAGAATGGAATGGAATGGAATGGAATGGAATGGAATGGAATGGAATGGAATGGAATGGAATGGAATGGAATGGAATGGAATGGACCAGACCAGTTTGAAAGAGATCTTCAAGATCATGGTGTCCAACCTATCATCCAACACCACCTAATCAACTAACCCATGGCACCAAGCACTCTATCAAGTCTCCTCCTGAACACCTCCAGTGATGGTGACTCCACCACCTCCCCAGGCAGCCCATTCCAATGGGCAATCACTCTCTCTGTGTACAATTTCTTCCTAACCTCCTGCCTAAACCTCCCCTGGTGCAGCTTGAGACTGTGTCCTCTTGTTCTGCTGCTGGTTGCCTGGGAGAAGAGACCAACCTCCACCTGGCTACAACCTCCTGTCGTAGTTTGGGCTGGGTGCCCTCTGCTACAGGGGTGTTTCCTGTGTCCAGAAGTCCAGCCCAGTGGGTGGACACAGGAAATTAGGTTATTTCCTACCATGATCCCTTGCACCACTATAAGTTTCACGGCGGGGTCTGGCACTTCCTCTTTCCTTCCTCCTCGCCGCCTGGTAACTGGGGAGAAGATCTCCTGGCCATGGGCCTGGTTAGGCCCAAGGCCACGGGGGGATGGGCAGTCTCAGATCTGGCCAGCTGAGACTAGCCTAGCAGTGGGGGGGGGAAGGAGGAGCCCTGGGGGTTTGGGTGCACCCTCAGGTGGGGGATGGGATCTCTCTGGGTCTGTTTTGGGTTTCTCTCTTGTCACTGTGTTTCTAGTTCTCTGCACGCACTCACTGTTCTATTTAAACTTTTCATCACTTTTGCAGTCCGTTTGTCTCAGTCGTCATTTCTGCGCGTGGTAGGGAGGGGGTCTGCCCCAACCCATTACACCTCCCTTCAGGGAGTTGTAGACAGCAAGAATGTCTCCCCTGAGCCTCCTCTTCTGCAGGCTAAGCAACCCCAGCTCCCTCAGCCTCTCCTCACAGGGCTGTGCTCCAGACACCTCCCCAGCTTTGTTTCCCTTCTCTGGACACCTTCTAGCAACTCAACATCTTTCCTAAACTAAGGGGCCCAGAACTCCAGGGACACAGGACTCAAGGTGTGGCCTACCCAGTGCTGAGCACAGGGCACAATGACTTCCCTGCTCCTGCTGGCCACACTATTACTGATGCAGGCCAGGATGTCATTTGCCTTCTTGGCCACCTGGGCACACTGCTGGCTCCTGTTCAGCCTACTATCAACCACTACCCCCAGGTCCCTCTCCATCTGGCTGCTCTCAGCCACTCTGACCCCAGCCTGTAACTCTGCATGGGGTTGTTGTGGCCAAAGTGCAGCACCTGGCACTTGGACTTGTTGAATGCTATCATGTTGGACTCTGCCCATCTGTCCAGCCTGTCAAGGTTCCTCTGCAGAACCCTTCTTCCCTCTAACAGACCAACTCCTGCCCCCAACTTGGTGTCATCTGCAAATTTACTGATGATGGACTCAGTGCCCTCATCCAGGTCATCAATAAACATATTGAACAGGATGGGGCCCAGCACTGATCCCTGGGGGACACCACTGGTGCCTGGCTGCCAGCTGGCTGTGGCACCATTCACCACTGGAAGTGTTAAATATGTTAGGAACTACCTTATTTGTCCAAGTGGATACCCAGGTACAAAGGCTTTCTGGAAACACACACTGCCTGCAAGCTAAGCTGGTTGCTTAATTGCTATTGATTTACTATAATGAGATACATGAAGGAGAAATGCTTTATCCTTACAACTTTGGCCTTCCTAAATTGCCAGTCATCTGGAATGGGAAAAGGGAATACTCCACACACTGGAACAGGCTTCTCAGGGAGGTGGCAGGATGCAGTGATGCAGAGATGGGGTGCTGAGGGACACAGCTCAGCATCACAGAATCACAGCATCCCAGAAACATTCAGGTTGGAAAAGACCCTCAGGATCACCAAGTCCAACCCAGAACCTTACTCTACAAGGGTCACCCCTAAACCAAGCGTCACATCCAAGCCACCTTGAAATACATCCAGGCTTGGGGACTCAACCACCTCCCTGGGCAGTCCATTCCAAGGTCTGACCACTCTTGCCATCAAAAAATGTTTCCTAATGTCCAGTCTAAACTTACCCAGTCACAGCTTGAGGCCATTCCCTCTTGTTCTGTCACTAATTGCCTGTGAGAAGAGACCAGCAGCAGCCTCTCCACAACCTCCTTTCAGGTAGTTATAGGCAGCAATAAGGTTTCTCCTCAGCCTTCTCTGTTTCACACTAACCATCCCCAGCTCCTTCAGTCTCTCTTTAGATCTCTCTGGAGTCAGGATCACCTAGAGTGGGTTGGACAGGAATGCATCCAGGCAGGTTTTGAACATCTCCAGAGGAAGGAGACTCCACAAGCTCTCTGGGCAGCCTGTTCCAGGGCTCTGTCAACCTCAAATTAAAGAATTTTTTTTTGTTGTTAAAATCATTTGTAACCTCCTGAGTTCTAGTTTGCACCCACTGCCCCTTGTCCTGTCACTGACCACCACTGAATGAGCCCAGCCCCATCCTCATGACCTCCACCCTTCAGACATCCATAAGCATCCAGAAGATCCCCTCTCAGTCTGTTCTCTTCTAGGCTAGACAGCCTCAGGTTTCTCAGCCTCTCCTCCTAAGAGGGAAGCTGCAGTCCCCCAGCCATCCTGGTGACTTTTCATTGGACTCTCTCCAGTAATTCCCATTTCTTGGGGAGGAATAACAGCAGGCACCAGGACATGTTTGTGGTTGCCCTACTGGAGTCCAGCTCCATGGAGAAAGACCTTGGAGTGCTGGTGGGCAGCAACCTCTGCATGGGACAGCAATGTGCCCTGGTGGCCAAGAGAGCCAATGGGATCCTGGGGTGCAGCAAGGAAAGTGTGGCCAGCACATCTAGGGAGGTTCTTCTCCCCCTCTGCTCTGCCCTGCTGAGACCACAGCTGCAATCCTGTGTCCAGTTTGGGGCTCTCCAGCTCAAGACAGACAGAGACCTGCTGGAGAGAGTCCAAGGGAGAACCAGGAGGATGCTTAGGGGACTTGAGCATCTCCCCTGTGAAGAGAGACTGAGAGCCCTGGGGCTGTTTAGTCTGGAGAAGAGAAGACTGAGAAGGGATCTGATCAATGTCTATCAATAGCTGAGGGGTGGGGGTCAAGTGGAGGGGGCCAAGCTCTTTTGGGTGGTGCACAATAGTAAGACAAGGAACAACAGGCACAAGATTGAACATAGAAGATTTCAGCTCAACATGAGGGGAAACTTCTTTCCAGTGAGTGTGCCAGAGCCCTGGAACAGGCTGCCCAGGGGAGTTGTGGAGTCTCCTTCTCTGGAGACTTTCAAGACCACTCTGGATGCATTCCTGTGTGGCCTGTGCTGGGTTCTATGTTCCTGCTCTGGCAGGGGGGGTTGGACTTGATGACCTTCAGAGGTCCCCTCCAACCCCTAACATCCTGTGACCCTGTGACCCTGTAATGTGGGTGGAGAGGTAGATGTCTAGGGGCAGGTTCACCCTCCTCACCTTGTGCAGTCCCCCCAGCTGTGCTCAGCCCTCGGGGCAGGTGATCACCTCCGTGCACAGCAGGAGTAAATGGGCAAAGGGAATCCCCCAAGGCATCAGAAGAAGAAAATCTGCTTTCTATTCTATCCTAAAACCCCACTGTGTCAGCTGTGCAGTTGCAGGATTTCTACTGTAAGCTGAGTCACCCTCCAGGCTCCTTATCTGAGAGGATTTCAGGCACCTACTTCAGAAGGTGGCACTTTAATTTCCATGTCTAAGCTTGAGCTTGCAGCCCAGCCTAAGTGCTCCCTGCAGGAGAAACAACAGCTACTTGCAAGTCTCTATAAAACACCTTTGATCTCACTCGGGGCTGAAATCAAACAGCAATTATATAAAGCCCAGCAGAAAGGAATCATTCTGATGATGAATGACTTCCAACGACCAGCACTAACCAAATAATTTATCCCCTCTGAGCAGAGCAGCTCCTTTCAAACTCCCCAGTGTGGCTTACCAAAGCTCCTTTTGCAAGAGGTGAGCAGGGAAGCAAATGAGCCTTTAAATGTCTTGAAACACACTAATGAGAGCTGCTGAGCTGCTGTGACAGTGCGAGATTAGAAGCAGGGAATGGCAGCTGGCAGGCTGCAAATTGAGAACAAAGTCCTGGATTTGCAGGGGCCCTGAGCATCTGCACTGACCGAGGCTGGGACCAGGCATGGCTGGAACAAGCACACAGCATCACAGCATCACAGTATCACCAAGGTTGGAAGAGACCTCGAGGATCATCGAGTCCAACCTGTCACCACAGACCTCATGACTAGACCATGGCACCAAGTGCCACGTCCAATCCCCTCTTGAACACCTCCAGGCATCGTGACTCCACCACCTCCCTGGGCAGCACATTCCAATGACGAATGACTCGCTCGGTGAAGAACTTTCTCCTCACCTCGAGTCTAAACTTCCCCTGGTGCAGCTTGAGACTGTGTCCTCTTGTTCTGGTGCTGGTTGCCTTGGAGAAGAGATCAACCCCCACCTGGCTACAACCTCCCTTCAGGGAGTTGTAGAGAGCAATGAGGTCACCCCTGAGCCTCCTCTTCTCCAGGCTAAACAACCCCAGCTCCCTCAGCCTCTCCTCACAGGGCTGTGCTCCAAACCCTTCCCCAGCTTTGTTGCACTTCTCTGGACATGTTCAAAAGTGTCTCAATGTCCTTCTTGAATTAAGGAGCCCAGAACTGGACACAGGACTCAAGGTGTGGCCTAACCAATGCAGAGTCCAGGGGCACAATGACTTCCCTGCTCCTGCTGGCCACACTCTTCCTGATGCAGGCCAGGATGCCATTGGCCCTCTTGGCCACCTGGGCACACTGCAGGCTCATGTTCAGCCTACCATCAACCAGCACCCCCAGGTCCCTCTCTGGCAGCTCTCAGCCACTCTGACCCCAGCCTGTAGCACTGCATGGGGTTGTTGTGGCCAAAGTGCAGCCCCTGGCACTTGGACTTGTTGAATGCTATCCTGTTGGACTCTGCTCATCTGTCCATATCAATCCTCACTATCAATACAGACTGGGAAAGGAGGGGATAGAAAGCAGTCCTGTGGAGAAGGATTTGAGGGTGCTGATGGATGAGAAGCTGGACAGGAGCAGGCAGGGTGAGCTTGCAGCACAGAAGGCAAATCACAGCCTGGGCTGCACCAAAAGATGTGTGGCCAGCAGAGCCAGAGAGGTGATTCTGCCACTTTGCTCTGCTCTGCTGAGACCTCACCTGGAGTACTGTGTGCAGCTCTGGAGCCCTCAATATAGGAAGGACATGGAGCTGATGGAGAGGCTCCAGAGGAGGGCCACCAAAATGATCAGGGGGTTGGAGCAGCTCTGCTATGAGGACAGGCTGAGGGAGCTGGGGGAGTTCAGCCAGGCTGGATGTGGCTGTGAGCAACCTGCTGTAGTGTGAGGTGTCCCTGCCCATGGCAGGGGGGTTGCAACTGGCTGATCCTTGAGGTCCCTTCCAACCCTGACAATTCTGTGATTCCCTGATTCTATCTCCTTTGTGTGCTGGGTGCAGGGGCTCCTCTTTTGCTGCCTGACCTCACATCCCTCCCAGCAGGACAAACCCCAGACGAAAATATCACCTTGTTTGTACCTAATAAAAAACTCATTTTCACCCTGAAACAGGACTGGCCTTGCCCTAAGGTTGGCACTCTCTGGGTGGAAAATGGGCCTGATACTGCTGTAGCAAACTGTGGTGGAAAATGGGCTCGATCCTGCTTTAGCAACATGTGCAGGAGGGAATCCATTCGTTTATACTGAGCTGGGGAAATCCCTTTGCTCTGCTGCAGCGAGGAATGTTTTTCACGCTGCTCTTCAGGGCTTCTGGTCACTGTGCCTGGCCTACAGGACAACTCTCTCCCCCAGCAATTGCAGGCTTGTTAACCCCCGTTGATGGGAAATGGCTGCAGGCTGAGTCAGAGGGAAGAATGACACTTATTGAACCCCCGGCACAAGCATCCCGTGGGTTTTCCTTGGAGGCTTCTCAGCTAAATATTAGCTAGGGAAGCAGGAGGGGGCTGTTAGGGACTGCCACAGGGACTGCAGCCAGCGGCTCCCCTCTCCTCCCTGTGTCCACACAGACACTGCCTATAACCCAGGGAGCCCTGGCTCAGCCTTGGCGGCCGCTCAGCCACCGCAGCTCCGCATCCAGAGCTTGTGTCTCGCTGCACATGAATCCATTCCAAGCGGTGGATGGTGTTCTGTCCTCGGCAGCAGCTGGCCTCTGGCTCTCCCACAGCACATTAAAACGCTTCCAGGCAGCGTCCTCTGTCTTTTCCCCGACCCCAGCAGCAGCAGACAGAGCTTCCCTGACCACCCCCCCACAGCCTGGGCATTCCCCTTTGGGGGTGGTGCTTGCCAAACCTGCTCTTCACAGTATCGCAGTATCACAGTATCACTTAGGTTGGAAAGGACCTCGGAGATCATCGAGTCCAACCTATCAACACAGACCCCATGCCTAGACCATGGCACCAAGTGCCACATCCAATCTCCCCTTGAACGCCTCCAGGGACGGTGACTCAACCACCTCCCCGGGCAACCCGTTCCAATGCCGAATGACTCGCTCGGTGAAGAACTTCCTCCTCACCTCGAGTCTGAACCTCCCCTGGCGCAGCTTGAGACTGTGTCCCCTCGTTCTGGTGCTGGTTGCCTGGGAGAAGAGACCAACCCCCTCCTGGCTACAATCACCCTTCAGGTAGTTGTAGAGGGCAATGAGGTCACCCCTGAGCCTCCTCTTCTCCAGGCTAAACAACCCCAGCTCCCTCAGCCTCTCCTCACAGGGCTGTGCTCCAAACCCTTCCCCAGCTTTGTTGCACTTCTCTGGACATGTTCAAAAGTGTCTCAATGTCCTTCTTGAATTAAGGAGCCCAGAACTGGACACAGGACTCAAGGTGTGGCCTAACCAATGCAGAGTCCAGGGGCACTATGACCTCCCTGCTCCTGCTGGCCACACTATTCCTAATGCAGGCCAGGATGCCATTGGCCTTCTTGACCACCTGGGCACACTGCTGGCTCATATTCAGGTGGCTGTCAATCAGCACCCCCAGGTCCCTCTCTGTTTGGCAGCTCTCAGCCACTCTGACCCCAGCCTGTAGCTCTGCATGGGGTTGCTGTGGCCAAAGTGCAGCCCCTGGCACTTGGACTTGTTGAATGCCATCCTGTTGGACTCTGCCCATCTGTCCAGTCGGTCGAGGTCCCTCTGCAGAGCCTTTCTACCCTCTAACTGACTAACATCTGCCCCTAACTTTGTGTCATCTGCAAACTTGCTGATGGCTGACTCGACCCCTTCATCCAGATCATCGATGAATATGTTGAAGAGGACAGGGCCCAGCACTGATCCCTGGGGCACACCACTGGTGACTGGCCTCCAGCTGGATGTGGCACCATTCACCACCACTCTCTGGGCCCGGCCCTCCAGCCAGTTCCTAACCCAGCAGGGGCTTTGCTTGTGGCACCCTACAATGCCTATTCTTCTCCATAAAATGATAGGATTGTCAGGCTTGGGAGGGATCTCAAGGAGCAGCCAGTTCCAATGCCCCTGCCATGGGCAGGGACACCTCACACTACAGCAGGTTGCTCACAGCCACATCCAGCCTGGCTGCAAACACCTCCAGGCATGAGGCTTCCACCACCTCCCTGGGCAACCTCTGCCAGTCTCTCACCACCCTCATAGTATCATAGTATGAGTCAGGGGTGGAAGGGACCACAAGGATCACCCAGTTCCAACCCCCCTGCCATGGGCAGGGACACCCCACACTACATCAGGTTGCCCAGAGCCTCATCCAGCCTGGTCTTAAACACCTCCAGGGACAGGGCCCCAACCACCTCCCTGGACAACCCATTCCAGGGCTTCACCACTCTCATGGGGAAGAACTTCCTCCTCCCCTCCAGCCTCAATCTCCCCACCTCCAGCCTCATTCCATTCCCCCTAGTCCTATCACTCCCTGAGATCCTGAGCAGTCCCTCCCCAGCCTTCCTGTAGCCCCCTTCAGATACTGGAAGGCTACAATTAGGAAGAACTCCTTCCTAACATCCAATCTCAACCTACTCACATCTAGATTTGCTCCATTCCCCCCAGTCCTATTACAGAATCACAGAATTAAGCAGGTTGCAAGAGACCTTCAAGATCATCAAGTCCAACCTATCACCCAACACCATCTCATCAACTAAACCATGGCACCAAGTGCCTCATTGATGGTGACTCCACCAACCTCCCTGGGCAGCACATTCCAAGGGCCAGCCTCTCTTTCTGGGAGCAAACAGAGTATACAGCTGCCAGTGCCATGACCACAGGTTTGTCAGGTTCCTGAAACCAAGGACAAACCCTTTCTCCTCCTGGATTGCATCCCCCAAACCTTACCCTTCTCCAGCAACTGCCAGCACAACACATTTGTTTATTTCTTCATTTATTAACTAATATTTGCCTGGTTTAAACTTTGCACAACATGTGCTCAGTTCTTTGGTCCTGAGAGAGGATGGGAGAGGATTATTCCAGGTGCTACACTTTAGCCCCCACTAAGCTGAGTCAAAAACCATCTCCTATTTATTCTTTGGAGCCTGGCTTGAAACCTTGGCTATGTCACATCAATGAAAACACGGCTCTTGGCTCCAGAGAGCTTAGTGCCTATGAATGTACCATTCAGAGCTAGAGCTGGGGGATGAAGAAAGGCTGTGAAACACAGACAGCAGGCAGCTCTGCAGAATAACTGGAGCTGGTCCTCCCAGGACAAAATAAAAACAACAAACCAAGTGCATGTTCCCTAGCCCCACAGTGTCCATAAAACTGAGGTTCACCAAGGTGTTATCATAGTATCATAGTATCAGTCAGGGTTGGAAGGGACCACAAGGATCATTTAGTTCCAACCCCCCTGCCATGGGCAGGGACACCTCACACTACAGCAGGTTGCTCACAGCCACATCCAGCCTGGCCTTCAAAACCTCCAGGCAGGAGGCTTCTACCACCTCCCTGGGCAACCTGTGCCAGTCTCTCACCGCCCTCATGGGCAACAACTTCCTCCTCACCTCCAGCCTGAATCTCCCCACCTCCAGCTTCATTCCATTCCCCCTAGTCCTATCACTACCTGAGATCCTGAGAAGTCCCTCCCCAGCCTAGACTAGGGGTTGGTTTAGGTGGCAAAGCTGCAGCTTCCATTTTCTCTTCTGTATTAAAGATCCTAACGTAGCCAACAGCAACAGTGTGAAATTCACCCCTCAGAGCCCACAGCCAGATCTCAGTCCTCCTTCTCCTGCCAGCCACTGCCTCTCTCTTAGAGTCATAGAATCAGCGAGGTTGGAAAAGACCTCGGAGATCATCAGGTCCAACTGGTCACCCAACACCTCATGACTAACTAAACCATGGCTCCAAGTGCCACATCCAATCCCCTCTTGAACATCTCCAGGGATGGTGACTCCACCACCTCCCTGGGCAGCACATTCCAATGGCCAATCTCTCTTTCTATGATGAACTTCTTCCTAACAACCAGCCTAAACCTCCCCTGGCACAGCTTGAGACTGTGTCCTCTTGTTCCGGTGCTGGTTGCCTGGGAGAAGAGACCAACCCCCACCTGGCTACAACCTCCCTTCTTGTCCCTCTCATAACATCTGTCACCTAACCTGTGCCAATGTGACTTGATGGGGTGCTTGGTGCCACGGGTTAGTTGTTTAGGTGGGTTGGATTGGTTGATGGATTGGACACGATGATCTTGAAGGTCTCTTCCAACCTGGTCTATTCTATTCTATTCTATTCTATTCTATTCTATTCTATTCTATTCTATTCTATTCTATTCTATCCCAAATGTATGGGGAAAGAGTAGAAGATCTTGCCCTCTACATCCCTCTGGTAAATCAATGTATTTTCCTCTAGCCTCCTTCCTGGAGGCAGTTACCCAGATAATCATGTCAAACTGCTGAAAGTTCTGGTTTTTCCTTCACCTTCCTGTAAGAACACACCAAAAAAACCACCCAAGAGCTGAGGGCAGTGCCCAGGATGGAAAATATCAAGACCTAATGTGTAAAATTTCACAACGTTATTGGTGCCTAAACCAAAACAATGTTGGTGCCTGAAAACCAGGACCTCCTAAGGGAGAGCCTCCCAAGTCACTGAAGTCTGTCCAGGTCTGAGCAGCACTGGAAAAGTAATTTTGAATTGCCAGTGCTGTGCTATGGCTTGTAAAGAAAAGAAGCCCATAATGTCTGCATGTGAAATTGTTCCATCCAAATAAGCTCCATTTGGCAAGGGTCAGCCATGGAATAGGGTAGGGTAGGGTAGGGTAGGGTAGGGTAGGATAGGATAGGATAGGATACGATAGGATAGGATAGGATAGGATAGGATAGGATAGGATAGGATAGGATAGGATAGGGTGGAATTGAATTGAATTGAATTGAGTTGAATTGAGTTGAGTTGAATAGAATAGAATAGAATAGAGTGGAATTGAATTGAAATTAATTGAATTGAATTGAAATTAATTGAATTGAGTTGCATTGAATTGAGTTGCATTGAATTGAATTGAGTTGAATTGAATTGAATGAGTTGCATTGAATTGAGTTGCATTGAATTGAGTTTCATTGAATTGAATTGAATTGAGTTGAATTGAATTGAGTTGAATTGAATTGAATTGAATTGAATTGAATTGAATTGAATTGAGTTGAATTGAATTGAATTGAATTGAATTGAATTGAATGAGTTGCATTGAATTGAGTTGCATTGAATTGAGTTGCATTGAACTGAATTGAATTGAGTTGAATTGAATTGAATTGAATTGAATGAGTTGCATTGAATTGAGTTGCATTGAATTGAGTTGCATTGAATTGAGTTGCATTGAATTGAATTGAGTTGAATTGAATTGAATTGAATTGAATTGAATTGAATTGAATTGAATTGAATTGAATTGAATTGAATTGAATTGAATTGAATTGAATTGAATTGAATTGAATTGAATTGAATTGAATTGAATTGAATTGAATTGAATTGAATTGAATTGAATTGAATTGAATTGAATTGAATTGAGTTGAATTGAATTGAATTGAGTTGCATTGAATTGAATTGAATTGAATTGAATTGAATTGAATTGAATTGAATGAGTTGCATTGAATTGAGTTGCATTGAATTGAATTGAACTGAATTGAATTGAATTGAATTGAATGAGTTGCATTGAATTGAGTTGCATTGAATTGAGTTGCATTGAATTGAGTTGCATTGAACTGAATTGAATTGAGTTGAATTGAATTGAATTGAATTGAATTGAGTTGAGTTGAATTGAATTGAATTGAATTGAATTGAATTGAATTGAATTGAATTGAATTGAATTGAATGAGTTGCATTGGATTGAGTTGCATTGAATTGAGTTGCATTGAACTGAATTGAATTGAGTTGAATTGAATTGAATTGAATTGAATTGAATTGAATTGAATTGAATTGAATTGAATTGAATTGAATTGAATTGAATTGAATTGAATGAGTTGCATTGAATTGAGTTGCATTGAATTGAGTTGCATTGAATTGAGTTGCATTGAACTGAATTGAATTGAGTTGAATTGAATTGAATTGAATTGAATTGAATTGAATTGAATTGAATTGAATTGAATTGAATTGAATTGAATTGAATTGAATTGAATTGAATTGAATGAGTTGCATTGGATTGAGTTGCATTGAATTGAGTTGCATTGAACTGAATTGAATTGAGTTGAATTGAATTGAATTGAATTGAATTGAATTGAATTGAATTGAATTGAATTGAATTGAATTGAATTGAATTGAATTGAATTGAATTGAATGAGTTGCATTGAATTGAGTTGCATTGAATTGAATTGAATTGAATTGAATTGAATTGAATTGAATTGAATTGAATTGAATTGAATTGAATGAGTTGCATTGAATTGAGTTGCATTGAATTGAGTTGCATTGAACTGAATTGAATTGAATTGAATTGAATTAGTTGCATTGAATTGAGTTGCATTGAATTGAGTTGCATTGAATTGAGTTGCATTGAATTGAGTTGCATTGAATTGAATTAACCAGGTTGGAAAAGACCTTTGAGATCACCCAGTCCAACCTATCACCCAACACCACCTAATCAACTAAACCATGGCACCAAGTGCCTCATCCAGGCTCTTCTTAAACACCTCCAGTGATGGTGACTCCACCACCTCCCTGGGCAGCACATTCCAATGGCCAATCTCTCTTACTGGGAAGAATTTCTTCCTCACATCCAGCCTAAGCTTCCCCTGGCACAGCTTGAGACTGTGTCCTCTTGTTCTGGTGCTGGTTGCCCAGGGGGTTTGGAACTGGATGATCCTTGAGGTCCCTTCCAATCCTGACAATTCTATGACTCTATGATTAGCAGCCTCTGGGGTTGAGTAACAGTTTGGGATGCTGCCTCAGGAGCCCTGTGCTGCACAGCCAGGCTGGGACTGCTCCCATCCTCATGGGGCTGGCAAATCCCCATGAGGGTGGTGAGAGACTGGTACAGATTGCCCAGGGAGGTGGTGGAAGCCTCATGCCTGGAGGTTTTGAAGGCCAAGCTGGATGTGGCTGTGAGCAACCTGCTGTAGTGTGAGGTGTCCCTGCCCAAGGCAGGGGGCTTGGAACTGGCTAATCCTTGAGGTCCCTTCTAAGCCTGACTATTCTATGATTCTAGAACACAGCAATCAGATTGCATTTTGGGCTGAAATGAATTCATCACATGAAGTGACCATGAACTCACTTGGACTACAATATTTACCTCAGTTTCAACTGGTATTTTATGTTCCTTACATATAATGGGGAAGTCCTTTGTTCACCATGCCTGCCTGTTTTCCTTTCATTCTCTGTACAGACTCCTCTGAGGCAGTGGCTTGGGAAATGCAAGTAAAGGTTAAGCAGGTTACTTTCTGCATTGTGTGACTACTGGAGAGTAGTGCTCCTCTCATGTATTTAAAAGTAAGCCTGCCTGACTTCCCTGTCACTCATAAATATTGATGGGTGCTGTTTAGCTAAAGAAATAATTGGGGCAATCAGTCTCACTTTGGAAACCAACTGAAGCTAATCTTTCACCAGCTAATAAATCCTGGCCAGCTGTGTTTGGCAATGTCTTAAGGAATCCAGGGATGCTGGCATTTCAGATTCAAGACAGTGCGCTTCTATTATTCTGGATGAATTGCTGGTTTCCTACACAGGCATTTTCATCAGCCAGTAACAGGAATGCTGATTCTTTAGCCTTGCCATTTGGAGTACTGTCTCATTCCAGGGCAGCTGGTTTAGGGAAGTGGAGGTGCCTGGGGCAGGGAAAACAAACAGGTTCCTACAGACTGCAGCAATGAAGAAAAAAAAGAGATAAATTTGTCTCTGGTTGGTTGTTATTCTTTTGGAGGCTTTCCTTGAACTTCAGCCACCCAGGATGGAAAGGACCTCTGAGACCATCAAGTCCAGCCTAGGAGCTATCATCACCACATCAGCTAAACCATGGCCACCAAGGACCACATCCAAGCTTGTCTTATACATCTCCAGGGATGGTGACTCCAGCACCTCCCTGGGCAGTCCATCCCAGTGCCTAATCAGCCTTGCTGTCAGGAAGTGCTTCCCAATATCCAACCTAAACCTCCCCTGGTGCAGCTTCAGGCCATGCCCTCTTGTCCTGTCACGAGTTGCCTGGAAGTAGAGCCTGACCCCCACCTGACTACAGCTTCCTTTCAGGTAGTTGCAGAGAGTGATAAGGTCTCCTCTAAGCCTCCTCCTCACCAGGCTGAACACCCCCAGCTCCCTCAGCCTCTCCTCATCAGACTTTCCTTCCAGCCCCCTCCCCAGTCTGGTTGCTCTCCTCTGGACCTGCTCCAGCTCCAGCACCTCAAGATCCTTCCTGAAGTGAGGGGCCCAGAGCTGCAGACAGGACTCAAGGTGTGGCCTAACCAGTGCAGTGTACAGGGGCAGAATGACCTCCCTGCTCCTGCTGGCCACACTATTCCTGATGCAGGCCAGGTTGCCATTGGCCCTCTTGGCCATCTGAGCACACTGCAATTGTTAGGCTTGGAAGGGACCTGAAGGATCATCTGGTTCTAAACCCCCTGCCATGGGCAGGGATACTTGTCACTGGATCAGGTTGCCCAGAGCCACATCCAGCTTGGCTGCAAAAACCTCCAGGGATGAAACTTCTACCACCTTTTTGAGCAACCTGTGCCAGTCGCTCACCACCCTCATGGAGAAGAACTTTTTCCTAACATCCAATCTAAATCTCCCCTCCTGTAGTTTTTCTCCATCCCCCCCAATCCTATCACTCCCTGACATCCTCAAAAGTCCCTCCCCAGCTTTCTTGTAGCCCCCTTCAGATACTGGAAGGCCACAATTAGGTCTCCTCAGAGCCTTCTCTTCTCCACACTCAACAGCCCCAACTCCCTCAGTTTGTCCTTATATCAACCTGAGCAGCCTGATGCTGTCTTGTCTTTACATTGTTGTGATGCTCAGGACACCCAGGCATGGGTCTAGATCCCATTTTAATATGCAGAATAAAGAGCTTCTAAGTAAGAGACAATGGATGGATAAAGACTGAGCAGGAATGAGGAGACGAAGCCTCAGCTTTGTAAGCAGTCACAGTAACATTTAGGGAACAGCATTTGGGGTTTGGGTGTTTTTCATGTTGGCAAAGGACAGTTTAAGGAAGGATCTGAGGGATGCTAATGAAGGAACTCTCCATCTGCACTCTAATTAGAAGCATGTAACATGAAGCTGCAGTCCTGCTTCGTTCAAGTGGTTTGGGTTGTCCAGCATGTGGATGAGAAATGTCTCTGCTGGATCCGGAGCGCTCCTCAAATCAGAGACTCCACTCCAGACATTGTGGTTAGCAACAGAGGGGTTCCTGATGTGAGGGGGGTGTCCTGTGATAGAAACTGGCTTGCCTTTTGCTTATGCATTGGTTGATGAGTGATTCTCCAGTAATCTGGGGTTTGACCAGGCTCAAAGCCCACTTACTGGCTCAATGGATCGGGGTAAGAACTGAGCTCTGCTTATTCCCAAACTACTGATCTCTGTTCTCAAGCATGCAGCTCCATGGAGAAAGGCCTTGGAGTCCTAGAGGACAGCAAGTTCTACATGGGACAGCAATGTGCCCTGGTGGCCAGCAGAGTCAATGGGATCCTGGGGTGCAGCAAGAAAAGTGTGGCCAGCAGGGCTAGGGAGGTTCTGCTCCCCCTCTACTCTGCCCTGCTGAGACCACAGCTGCAATCCTGTGTCCAGTTTGGGGCTCCCCAGTTGAAGAGAGACAGAGAGCTGCTGGAGAGAGTCCAAGGGCAATCTTTCTTTCTAGGAAGAACTTTCTCCTCACCACCAGCCTAAATCTCCCCTGGCACAGCTTGAGACTGTGTCCTCTTGTTCTGGTGCTGGTTGTCTGGGAGAAGAGACCAACCCCCACCTGGCTACAACCTCCCTTCAGGGAGTTGTAGACAGCCATGAGGTCTCCCCTGAGCCTCTCTTCTCCAGGCTAAGCAACCCCAGCTCCCTCAGCCTCTCCTCACAGGGCTGTGCTCCAGACCCCTCCCCAGCTTTGTTGTGCTTCTCTGGACGCATTCAAAAGTGTCTCAATGTCCTTCTTGAATTAAGGAGCCCAGAACTGGACACAGGACTCAAGGTGTGGCCTAACCAGTGCTGAGTACAGGGCACAATGACTTCCATGCTCCTGCTGGCCACACTACTCTTGATGCAGGCCAGGATGCCATTGGCCTTCTTGGCCACCTCGGCACACTGCTGTCTCATGTTCAGCCTACTGTCAACCACTACCCCCAGGTCCCTTTCTGCCTGGCAGCTCTCCAGCTAAATCTACCAACACAGCCACACAAATTTCAGGCAGTCAGCTAGAAATGCCTCTAAAGCCTTTCAGAGGTTTGATTTCCGTTCTGTCCTCTGGGCTTCTGAGCTCTGATTGGGCATTGTGCTGACTGGATGAAGCAAGAGGCACCCAGCCCTCTTCATTTCTGTTTACATACTTTAAAACAAAACTTGAAAGGGGTGGAAAGGGAAAAGGAGTGAGGCTGAAGAGTCAAACCAAACAAAAAAAGGCACAGAAGGAGGCCAAGTTTATGTCCTCAGCCTTCCACAGGATTGTTTCCTGTTGCATAGCTTTCCAGAGAAGCCATTCTGCAAAAGAAGAATATCCAGGGGGCAGTCACTCAGTTCTATAAAGCAACCTCAGGAAGCCTCCTTGTGCTTGTGCTGCCTTCTTAACAAGATAAAGAAGGTTCTCTTTGTTGAAGGGGCAAAAGCAAAACTAAATTGAAACTCTGAGAATAGAATAGAATAGAATAGAATAGAATAGAATAGAATAGAATAGAATAGAATAGAATAGAGCAGAGCAGGTTGGAAGAGAACTTCAAGATCATCGCGTCCAACCTATCATCCAACACCACCCAACCAACTAAACCATGCAACCAAGCACCCTGTCAAGTCTCCTCCTGAACACCTCCAGCATCTCCCCGAGCAAGGAGTTATTTCTTGTATCCCATTTAAGAGAGATGTCAGCCTAAAATGATTCTCAGTTAGCTGATCTCTTCTTCAAGAGTCTCACTTCTGCTGCCACAATAAATCTCATTTCTACAGTATACACAATAAATCTCATTTCCTGCTCAGGGCCCCTCAATTTAAGAAGGACATTGAGACACTTGATTGTCTCCAGAGAAGGGCAATGAGGCTGGGGAGAGGTCTGGAGCCCTGTGAGGAGAGGCTGAGGGAGCTGGGGATGCTTAGCCTGGAGAAGACGAGGTTCAGGGGAGACCTTCTTGCTCTCTCCAACTCCCTGCAGGGAGGTTGTAGCCAGGTAGGGGTTGGTCTCTTCCTCCAGCCAACCAGCACCAGAACAAGAGGCCACAGTCTCAAGCTGTGCCAGGGGAGGTTTAGGCTGGATGTTAGGAAGAAGTTCTTCCCAGCAAGAGAGATTGGCCATTGGAATGTGCTGCCCACAGAGGTGGTGGAGTCACCATCACTGGAGATGTTTAAAAAGAGCCTGGATGAAGCACTTGGTGCCATGGTTTAGTTGATTAGATGGTTGTCGTAGTTTGGGCTGGGTGTCCTCTGCTACAGGGGTGTTTCCTGTGTCCAGAAGTCCAGCCCAGTGGGTGGACACAGGAAATTAGGTTATTTCCTACCATGATCCCTTGCACCACTATAAGTTTCACGGCGGGGTCTGGCACTTCCTCTTTCCTTCCTCTCTGCCGCCTGGTAACTGGGGAGAAGATCTCCCGGCCATGGGCCTGGTTAGGCCCAAGGCCACAGGGGGATGGGCAGTCTCAGATCTGGCCAGCTGAGACTAGCCTAGCAGTGGGGGGGGAAGAAGGAGCCCTGGGGGTTTTGGGTGCACCCTCAGGTGGGGATGGGATTTCTCTGGGTCTGTTTTGGGTTTCTCTCTTGTCACTGTGTTTCTAGTTCTCTGCACGCACTCACTGTTCTATTTAAACTTTTCATCACTTTTGCAATCCGTTTGTCTGAGTCGTCATTTCTGCGCGTGGTGGGGAGGGGGTCTGCCCCAACCCATTACAATGGTGTTGGGTGATAGGTTGGACTTGATGATCTCAAAGGTCTTTTCCAACCTGGTCTGGTCTGGTCTGGTCTATTCCATTCCATTCCATTCGATTCCATTCCATTCCATTCCATTCCATTCCATTCCATTCCATTCCATTCCATTCCATTCCACTTCTTCCTAAGATCCAGTCTAAATCTACTCTTCCTCATCTTCAAGCCACTCCTTGTCCTATTGCTAGACATCCTTATGAAAAGTCCTTCTCAAAACCTGCCTTCCAATCCCTTTAGGTATTGGAAGGCAGAATGTAGGTTGCCTTGGTGTAGAAAGTATCCTGTCTTAAAAAAGTCTATATACCTAGATAGTGATGAGATAGTGATTCCTAAAATCCATTCTATGGTGCAACACAAATTCAAACAAACTACAGCTATTTGTTGATCTTTTCTGTTTCCACCTGAGTTTAGGGACAAAACTAGGAGAAGAAAAATACATCCTTTCCACTCCCTTAGTTTTAAGCAGGTATATTCAAGCCTAGTGTAGAACACCCCCAGTTTTATCTGATGAGTGACACATATGTTGTTCAATATGTTCATCAATGACCTGGATGAGGGCACAGAGTTGCACTGTCAACAAGCTTGCTGATGACACCAAGCTGGGCAGAGTGGCTGCCACACCAGAGGGTTGTGCTGCCATTCAGAGAGACTTGGACAGGCTGGAGAGCTGGGCAGGGAGAAATTGAATGAAATTCAACAAGGGCAAGTGTAGAGTCTGGCACGTGAGAAAGAGCAACCCCATGGAGCAGGATCGGCTGGGGACTGACCTGTTGGAGAACAGTGAATGGGAAAAGGACCTCGAGGTCCTAGTGGATGGGAGGTTGAGCATGAGACAGCAATGTGCTCCTACAGCCAAGAAGGCCAATGGCATCCTGAGGTGCATTAGAAGGGCTGTGGTTGGAAAGTCAAGAGATGTTCTACTCCCATTCTACTCTACCCTGGTGAGGCCACATCTGGAATATTGTGTCCAGTTCTGGGCCCCTCATTTCAAGAAGGACCTCAGTGAACTGCTTGAAAGAGTCTAGCACAGAGCCATAAAAATGATGGAGTGGAACATCTTCCTTGTGAGGAGAGACTGAGGGAGCTGAGGGCTCTGGAGCTTGGAGAAGAGGAGACTGAGAGGTGACCTCATTGTTGTTGATAAAGATGTGCAGGGTGAGTGGCAAGAGGCTGGAGCCAGGCTCTGCTGGGTGATGCCCAATGCCAGCACAAGGGGCAATGGTGGAGGCTGAGGCATAGGAAGCTCCATGGAAACAGGAGGAAGAGTTATTTCCCTGTGAGGGTGACAGAGCACTGGAAGAGGCTGCCCAGGGGGGTTGTGGAGTCTCCCTCTCTGGAGATACTCAAGAGCAACCTGGATGAATTCCTGTGTGATCTGCTCTAGGTGACCCTGCTCTGGCAGGGAGGTTGGACTGGATGAGCTTTAGAGGTCCCTTCCAGCCCCGTAAATTCTGTGATTCTGTGATTCCAGGTTTGGAAGGAACAATAAGATCATTCATTTTCAGCAGAGGATTCATCTCTAGTGTTCTTAATGCAGCCAGGCAACAGCCTCCTGCACCACTGCCTCCTTGATTTTTGCAGCTTCTTACATCTGGATTTTTCCTGCCTCTTGCTCCTGGCTGTCACTGAATGTTCTGTCTGAGGGTGGCTGATGCCACTGCAAACCTAGCAGCCCCAATACTGCTCTCCACAGATGTGCCACCTTTGCCCATGACTCCAAATGCAAACCAACTTACAGATGCTCCTTGTTTTTTTCTTACATCACATTACACTTCCTGACCGGTTTTATTCTTGGAGTCATTCCCTCCCTGTTCAGCATTTCAGCTTCACCCTCTGGTGCCTGTCCATAAAAACTTGAGCTTCCACCAGGGCTGAAGTTGGATGGTGATCAGTCAGGAGGTGTGTGATTAATATCCTGCTCAGAGGCTGGAAGAGACGGAAGACAAGGAGAAAGCCAGAAGTAGGACTGGGAAATTTATTTCATCCTATAGCTCAGACAGCCTCAACTCAACTTCTTCATCTCTTTGGAGCACCCAAAATGTATTTTAAATGTGTTGAAGGTTTATGGCAGCCCTCAGTAGGCCTGGAAGAATGAAGGCAGCTCAGTGAGAGCATAACCAAATGATTGGAGCACTGCAGAAGTGGTGAAAGGCACAGGAAGACCACTGTGGGGTTTCATCCAAAACATATGGCTCCCTGCAGAGTCAAGTGACCAGGGGGTATCAACGATGGAAGTGGTAGGAGAAATGCTCTGGGAGCTAAATGAGAAACAGTTCCTCCAGACAAACAAAGCCAGCAGCCATTTCCCCCCATCCTGAAAAAAGGTGCAGGACTATGAGCTCCTCCTTTCTCTAGTTCTTTTGATTCTTCCTCTTTCTTTTTCCTTTTCTCCTTTTTTTAGGTCCCTTTCCTTTCCTTTCCTTCTTTTCTTTAATTTATCCTTTTCTTCTTTTTTCTTTCTTTCCCTTTTTATTTTCCTTCTTCTTTTTAGTTTCCTTTTTCTTTTCTGTTTCCTTCTTCTTTTCCTTTTCCTTTTCCTTTTCCTTTTCCTTTTCCTTTTCCTTTTCCTTTTCCTTTTCCTTTTCCTTTTCCTTTCATTTTCTTTTCCTTTTTCTTTTCCTTTTCCTTCTTTTTATTTTCCTTTTTCTTTTTTTGTTTCCTTCTTCTTTTCCTTCTCCTTTTCCTTCTTCTTTTCTTTTTAGTTTTTTCTTTTTTTCTTTTTCTTTTCCTTCTTCTTTTCCTTTTCCTTCTTCCTTTCCTTCTTCCTTTCCTTCTTCCTCTCCTCTCCTCTCCTCTCCTCTCCTCTCCTCTCCTCTCCTCTCCTCTCCTCTCCTCTCCTCTCCTCTCCCTCCTCTCCTCTCCTCTCCTCTCCTCTCCTCTCCTCTCTCCTCTCCTCTCCTCTCCTCTCCTCTCCCCTCCCCTCCCCTCCCCCTCCCTCCCCTCCCCTCCCTCCCCTCCCCTCCCTCCCCTCCCCCTCCCCTCCTCCCTTCCTTCCTTCCCTTCCCTTCCCTTCCCTTCCCTTCCCTTCCTTCCCTTCCTTCCCTTCCTTCCCTTCCCTTCCCTTCCCTTCCCTTCCCTTCCTTCCCTTCCCCTTCCCTTCCCTTCCCTTCCCTTCCCTTTCCCTTCCTTCCCTTCCCTCCCCTTCCCCTTCCCCTTTTTTTGTTTTCTTCTCCTTTTCCTTCTCCTTTTCCTTCTCCTTCTTATTTTTCTTTTCCTTTTCCTTTTCCTTTTCCTTTTCCTTTTCCTTTTCCTTTTCCTTTTCCTTTTCCTTTTCCTTTTCCTTTTCCGCTATTCTTTTCCTTTTTCTTTTTTTTCTTTTTCTTTTTCTTTTTCTTTTTCTTTTTCTTTTTCTTTTTCTTGTTCTTTTTCTTTTTCTTTTTCTTTTTCTTTTTCTTTTTCTTTTCTTATTTTTCCTTTTCATGTTATTTTTCTTCTTTTTCTTCTTCTTTTTTTCTTTTTCTTCTTTTTCTTCTTCTTTTTTATTTTTCTTCTGTTTCTTCTTATTTTTTTTTTTTTTTTTCTCCTTTTCTTTCTTCTTCTTTTCCTCCTTCTTGTTTTTCTCCTTCTTCTTCTTCTTCTTCTTCTTCTTCTTTTCCTTCTTTTTATTTTTCTTCTTCTTTCTTTTTTCCTTTCACTCTGTTGGGCTGCTGGTATCATATAATGGAAGCATAGAACAGGTTATGTTGGAAGGGACCTCAGAGGTCATCTACTCCAATCTCCCCACCATGGCCAGGGATACCTCTCAACTAGACTTGGCTGCTCAAGACCTCATCCAACCTGGTTCTGAACACGCTCAGAGAAGAGGCATCCACCATCTCCCTGGGCAGCCCATTCCAGAGTGTCACCACCCTCCTAGGGAAGAAATTCTTCCTAAGATCCAGTCTAACCCTGCTCTCCCTCAGCATCAGACCATTCCCTCTTGTCCTATTGCTAGACACCCTTATGGAGAGTGCCTCTTCAGCCTTCCTGTAGGGTCTGTTAGGGAGAAATTCTTCCCAGAAAGAGAGATTGGCCATTGGAATGTACTGCCCAGGGAAGTGGTGGAGTCACCATCACTGGAGGTGCTTAAAATGAGACTGGATGGGGCCATGGTTTAGTTGATTAGATGGTGTTGGCTGATAGGTTGGACTTGATGATCTGAAAGTCTTTTCCAACCTGGTTAATTCTGTATTCTGTACCTCCCCCCCCCCATTTTTTCCTGTTTTTTCTTTGTTTTCTAAATGCAAAACACAGTCCTGGGCTTGTCACTCCTGAAGTATTCCTCAGTTACTGCAGTTAAAGTCACCTTTCCAACTATGTGACTACAGCAGAGCATGAAGGTCCTAATCCAAGAGGGAAAAGACACTGCTGAAGAGTCTTTCTACTGTTCCTGTTCAGAAATGTTGTTCATGGTGCAATATCTTCTTGGTTATGAAACCTTGGAATGATGGAATTCAAACTGGAATGATGTAGGGGTGCTGGAGTCAGTGCCGAGGAGGGCAACAAAGCTGGGAAAGGGCCCGGAGAATAGAATAGAATAGAATAGAATAGAATAGAATAGAATAGAATAGAATAGACCAGGTTGGAAGAGACCTTCAAGATCATCGTATCCAAACTATCATCCAACACCACCTAATCAACTAAACCAAGCAACCAAGCACCCCATCAAGTCTCCTCCTGAACACCTCCAGTGATGGTGACTCCACCACCTCCCCAGGCAGCCCATTCCAATGGGCAATCACTCTCTCTATGTAAAACTTCCTCCTAACCTCCAGTGTAAACCTCCCCTGGCACAGCTTGAGACTGTGTCCTCTTGTTCTGGTGCTGGTCACTCATCAGAATAAATCTGATGAAGAACAACTGAAGGAGCTGGAGATGGCTAGGTTGAAACAGAAGAGGCTGAGGGGAGACCTCATTGCTGTCTACAACTACCTGAAAGGAGGTGATGGAGAGGCTGGTGCTGGTCTCTTCTCACAGGTGATTAGTGATAGAACAAGAGGGAATGGAAGAGGGCTGGAAGGGACCTCAGAAGCTCATCCAGTCTAACCCCCCTGCCAGAGCAGCATCACCTAGAGCAGATCACACAGGAACACATCCAAGCAGTGCAAGATTTATTATTTTTTAATGGAACCCCCATTCAATTTTCTTTCAAGCTTTGCACATTTTGATACCCGAGTGAGGAGTGACGAACAGAACAGGCCCAGCGTGATGAAACATGCCATGTGGGCAGAGGCTTTTAGCAGTCTTACACTTGGGGAAGTTTAAGACATGCTGTTTGGTGGAGGAATTATTTCCAGATATTGAAAAAAAGTGTTAGCTGTCTAAAAAAAAAAAAGAGAGGCTCAAGGAAAGTTGACTTTTATATAACTGTGAAAAAATGTGCTGCTCTGTGCAGAAATCCTGATGCAAAGTGCCAATTTCTATGTGTTTTCCCCTAATATTCCTAAAATGGTATTTATTTTCTTAAAGGAAAGAGCCAATGCATCTGTCTTGCCCAGAAATATTTGTTTGAAAGCACAGTTCTGAAAAGTAAATATGTTGATTGAATCAATACATTGAATTAATGGAAGAAATGCCAAGTTCAAAGGCTAAGAATAATAATAATGAGGAGGAGGAGGAGGAGGAGAGCAACAAAAGCCCAAGCAATGTAGCTGTCATGACAATTTAGACCCTCATTAAGGGCCAGTGCCATTCTGGGGTGCATTAGAAGGGCCGTGGTTAGTAGGTCCAGAGAGGTTCTCCTCCCCCTCTACTCAGCCCTGGTGAGGCTGCATCTGGAGCATTGTGTCCAGTTCTGGGCCCCTCAGTTCAGGAAGGAGCTCAGGGAACTGCTTGAAGGAGTCCAACACAGAGTCACAAAAATATGATGGGGAGTGGAACATCTTTCTTATGAGGAGAGACTGAGGGAGCTGAGGGCTCAGTAGCTTGGAGAAGAGGAGACTGAGAGGTGACCTCACAGTATCACAGCATCACCAAGGTTGGAAGTGACCTCAAAGACCATCGAGTCCAACCTGTCACCACAGACCTCATGACTAGACCATGGCACCAAGTGCCACATCCAATCTCCTCTTGAACACCTCCAGGGTGGGGACTCCACCACCTCCCTGGGTAGCACATTCCAATGGCTAACAACTCTCTCAGTGAAGAACTTTCTCTTCTCCTCCAGCCTAAACTTCTCCTGGCACAGCTTGAGATCTCATTCATGTTGATAATGATGTGCAGGGTGAGTGTTGAGAGGCTGCAGCCAGGCTCTGCTGGGGGATGCCCAATGCCAGCACAAGGGGCAGTGGTGGCAGTTGAGGCATAGGAAGCTCCATGGAAACAGGAGGAAGAATGATTTCCCTGTGAGGGTGACAGAGCACTGGAAGAGGCTGCCCAGGGGGGTTGTAGAGTATCCCTCTCAAGAGCAGCCTGGATGTGTTCCTGTGTGATCTGCTCTAGGTGATGCTGCTCTGGCAGGGGGCTTGGACTGGGTGAGCTTTGGAGCTCCTTCCAGCCCCTAACCTTCTGTGACTCTGTGATTTCTCAAATGAGGAAAGCCTGGGCTGTGCAAACCGTGAGAAAAAGCAAAGCCCAAGGACTTTTTTTTTCTCTGCACCAGGCCATTCATCATTCTTTGGATGTCTGCATGGAATGGGTGAAAATATTCACAGGTTGGGGGAGTTGGGGTTGGGGGGTGTGGAAATAAAGAAAAACAAAACCAAAAAGGAAAATATGTTTGGGATGTGATATTTTCATCTGAAGATTCTGACTGGAAGTCAACTTTTGATTTTCATCAGCCTCCAGCGTCCGGAGCTTGTCACGGATTCAGGGGCTACAAATACAGCCACGTGGCTCGGAGTGGCCAGTCCCAGAACGTGGTCAGAGCAGACAGCTGGGGAACATTCAGAATCTGAAGAGCATCTGTGAGAGACTAAAAGTTGGCTCTCCTGGTGTGACTCAACAAAGATAAAATCACTTGCTGCTTGCCCAGACAATAGCTGATATCATAGTATCATAGTATCAGTCAGGGTTGGAAGGGACCACAAGGATCACCCAGTTCCAACCCCCCTGCCATGGCCAGGGACACCCCACACTACATCAGGCTGGACAGAGCCTCAGCCAGCCTGGGCTTAAACACCTCCAGGGATGGGGCCTCGACCACCTCCCTGGACAACCCATTCCAGGGCTTCATCACTCTCATGGGGAAGAACTTCCTCCTCCCCTCCAGCCTCAATCTCCCCACCTCCAGCTTCATTCCATTCCCCCTAGTCCTATCACTCCCTGACATCCTGGGAAGTCCCTCCCCAGCCTTCCTGTAGCCCCCTTCAGATACTGGAAGGCCACAATGAGGTCACCTCGGAGCCTTCTCTTCTGCAGACTGAACAGCCCCAACTCCTTCAGTCTGTCCTCATAGGAGAGGTGCTCCAGCCCTCTGCTCGTCCTCCTGGCCCTTCTCTGGACACCTTCCAGTACCTCCACATCCCTCTTGTAATAGGGGCTCCAGAACTGGAGGCAGTACTCCAGGTGGGGTCTCCCCAGAGCTGAGCAGAGGGGGAGGATCACCTCCCTTGCCCTGCTGGCCACACTTCTCCTGATGCAGCCCAGGATCTGATTGGCTTTGTGTGCTGCAAGTGCACACTGAGAGCTCCTGTTGAGCTTCTCCTCCCCCAGCACCCCCAAGTCTCTCTCCTCAGGGCTGCTTTCCAGCCAGTCCCTGCCCAGCCTGCATTTGTGCCTGGGATTGCCTCAACCCAGATGCAGGACCCTGCCCTTGCTCTTGTTGAACCTCATGAGGTTGGCTTGTGCCCACCTCTCCAGCCTGTCCAGGTCCCTCTGGATGGCCTCCCTTCCCTCCAGCCTGTCTGCTGCACCACACAGCTTGGTGTCATCAGCAAACCTGCTGAGGGTGCACTCAATGCCACTGTCCATGGCACCCACAAAGATGTTGAACAAGCCTGGTCCCAGGACTGATCCCTGAGGGACTCTGCTTGTCCCTGGCCTCCACTGGGACATGGAGCCATTGACAGCCATTCTTTGGGTGCAGCCATCAAGCCAGTTCCTTATCCATCTAGTGGTCACCCATCACACCCATGTGTCACCAGCCTGGAGACCAGGATGTGGTGCGGGACAGTGTCGAAGGCTTTGCTCAGGTCCAGGTAAATGACATCAGTTGCTCGCCCCTCATCTATTAATGTTGTCACCTGCTCATAGAAGGCAACCAGGTTGGTCAGGCAGGATTTGCCCTTGGCAAAGCCATGCTGACTGTTCTGTGTTGGGCAGAGCCACTGGAAGGAAGGTGCAAAGATCATGTAGGAATCCTGTCTACCAATCCTGGATGCAAATCACCTTGGGATTGCATCGTGATAACACTGGAGTGCAGCTGGCCTACAACGATGACCCAGCCATCACACCTTCAAGACAAGATAATCTCCACCCATCAAGTACCCTGGGGATGGGTGACACAATGGATTCACCACCTGTTTCCTCATGTGTAATGAGTATGAGGGCGTGTAGATGAGGATGGAGGAGGCGGAGGCCCCCCCCTCCCCCCTCCATCCAGATCCTTGCCCAAACACACAGGAATGCACAGAAAGATTTCCAGGGGGAACGATACCTGGGTACTTACCTATGGATGATTTCCTTGCCCCTGAATTCCTGAGGGACGATACTTGGACACATACCTAAGGACTAAAAAACTGTATAAAAGACTGGAGCCACTACTGGCTACTTAGAAGAAAAATGGAGAATAAAAATGTGGGGGACTGTGTCCCCTGGACTGGATGATTGAAAGAGAAGAAAAGCACAGGAGATGAAGGAAAACACAGGAGATGGACCATGCCGCTGAGAAGAAGCCCAGGACAATGCTGCTCCGGAGAAAAGAGGCTGTGGAGCTGCCCAGAGGACCACCTCTCTTCTCCAGCCACAGCCTCAGCACCCTTTCTCTACAGACCCAGGCTGCCCAGAGGACCACCTCTCTTCTCCAGCCACAGCCTCAGCACCCTTTCTCTACAGACCCAGGCTGCCCAGAGGACCACCTCTCTTCTCCAGCCACAGCCTCAGCACCCTTTCTCTACAGACCCAGGCTACCCAGAGGACCACCTCCCTTCTCCAGCCAAAGCCTCAGCACCCTTTCTCTACAGACCCAGGCTGCCCAGAGGACCACCTCTCTTCTCCAGCCAAAGCCTCAGCACCCTTTCTCTACAGACCCAGGCTACCCAGAGGACCACCTCTCTTCTCCAGCCAAAGCCTCAGCACCCTTTCTCTACAGACCCAGGCTGCCCAGAGGACCACCTCTCTTCTCCAGCCAAAGCCTCAGCACCCTTTCTCTACAGACCCAGGCTGCCCAGAGGACCACAGTTCTTCTCCAGCCAAAGCCTCAGCACCCTTTCTCTACAGACCCAGGCTGCCCAGAGGACCACAGTTCTTCTCCAGCCAAAGCCTCAGCACCCTTTCTCTACAGACCCAGGCTGCCCAGAGGACCACAGTTCTTCTCCAGCCAAAGCCTCAGCACCCTTTCTCTACAGACCCAACAACTCCTGCAGCACCTTTCCTCCACAGACCCAAACTGCCTTGGGGGGATGAGGGGTGTGGTAATACAATTTCTTTCCTCTTCTCTCTCTCTTCTCCCTCTCCCTCTCTATTTTCTCCCTCTCCCCTTCTTATTTCCCTTTAATTCATGTAATAAATAGTCTAGCTGTTGATATTTTGGCCTCGTTTGTGCCTCTAATTTCACAACACAGGAATATTCATAAGATCTGAGTCTCTTTCCCTCTCTGGACCAAGACAGCATCCCTGGCTCTGCTGTGAATATTTATGAGTTAAAAAAAAATAATCAAACACCCCAATGTGAGGAATGAGTTAGGCCATTAGTGCACGAGCTGCTCACAGTGAAAGGAAATAATTCTATGTTCAATCAGTAAGGTTTCAACTGAATAATTGAATCACTTCAAATTTAGCATGCAGTACCACAGGGTCACAGAAGATTAGTGTGTCCAGAGAAGGGCAACAAAGTTGGTGAGGGGCTTGGAACACAGCCCTGTGAGGAGAGGCTGAGGGAGCTGGGGTTGCTTAGCCTGGAGAAGAAGAGGCTCAGGGGAGACCTTATTGCTCTCTACAACTACCTGAAGGGAGGTTGTAGACAGGCAGAGGTTGGTCTCTTCTCCCAGGCAACCAGCACCAGAACAAGAGGACACAGTCTCAAGCTGTGCCAGGGGAGGCTTAGCCTAGAGGTTAGGAGGAAGTTCTACACAGAGAGAGAGATTGCCCATTGGAATGGGCTGCCTGAGGAGGTGGTGGAGTCACCGTCACTGGAGGTGTTCAGGAGGAGACTTGATGGGGTGCTTGGTGCCATGGGTTAGTTGATTAGATGGTGTTGGGTGATAGGTTGGACACGATGATCCTGAAGGTCTCTTCCAACCTGGTCTATTCTATTCTATTCTATTCTATTCTATTCTATTCTATTCTATTCTATTCTATCCCATCCCATCCCATCCCATCCCATCCCACCCTACCCTAATCCTACCTTACCCTATCCTATCCTACCCCACCCCACCCTACCCCACCCCACCCTACCCCACCCTACCCTACCCTATCCTACACTACCCTACCTTAATTTTATTTGCCCCATCACCTATACCTTGTGCTGCTCATCCCTTTCAGACATGAATGCTTTGGGGCAGTGTCTGTCTGATGTCATTTACCTGGGCCTGAGCAAAGGCTTCGACACTGTCCCGCACCACATCCTGGTCTCCAGGCTGGTGACACATGGGTGTGATGGGTGACCACTAGATGGATAAGGAACTGGCTTGATGGCTGCACCCAAAGAGTGGCTGTCAATGGCTCCATGTCCCAGTGGAGGCCAGGGACAAGCAGAGTCCCTCAGGGATCAGTCCTGGGACCTGTCTTGTTCAGCATCTTTGTGGGTGCCATGGACAGTGGCATTGAGTGCACCCTCAGCAAGTTTGCTGATGACACCAAGCTGTGTGGTGCAGCAGACACGCTGGAGGGAAGGGAGGCCATCCAGAGGGACCTGGACAGGCTGGAGAGGTGGGCACAAGCCAACCTCATGAGGTTCAACAAGAGCAAGTGCAGGGTCCTGCATCTGGGTGGAGGCAATCCCAGGCACAAATGCAGGCTGGGCAGTGACTGGCTGGAAAGCAGCCCTGAGGAGAGAGACTTGGGGGTGCTGGGGGAGGAGAAGCTCAACAGGAGCTCTCAGTGTGCACTTGCAGCCCGCAAAGCCAATCAGATCCTGGGCTGCATCAGGAGAAGTGTGGCCAGCAGGGCAAGGGAGGTGATCCTCCCCCTCTACTCAGCTATGGTGAGACCCCACCTGCAGTACTATGTCCAGTTCTAGAGCCCCTATGACAAGAGGGATGTGGAGGTGCTGGAAGGTGTCCAGAGAAGGGCCAGGAGGATGAGCAGAGGGCTGGAGCTGCTCTGCTATGAGGACAGACTGAAGGAGTTGGGGCTGTTCAGTCTGCAGAAGAGAAGGCTCCCAGGTGACCTCATTGTGGCCTTCCAGTATCTGAAGGGGGCTACAGGAAGGCTGGGGAGGGACTGCTCAGGATCTCAGGGAGTGATAGGACTAGGGGGAATGGAATGAAGCTGGAGGTGGGGAGATTCAGGCTGGAGGGGAGGAGGAAGTTCTTCCCCATGAGAGTGGTGAAGCCCTGGAATGGGTTGTCCAGGGAGGTGGTTGGGGCCCTGTCCCTGGAGGTGTTTAAGCCCAGGCTGGCTGAGGCTCTGTCCAGCCTGATGTAGTGTGGGGTGTCCCTGGCCATGGCAGGGGGGTTGGAACTAGCTGATCCTTGTGGTCCCTTCCAACCCTGACTGATACTATGATTCTATGATTACTGAACACCCTGAGGCTCGAAAACCCATTGCAGTGTTTAGATGCCACTGCTCTAGGAATAATAGCAACTAGAGTGCTGTTCTTTGGAGAAATCCAAGCTGGCCTGCTGCACAAATCCATCCTATTCCTAACAGGAACCAGGCACAGGGATTTTTAAAGGCTGTTTAATTTCAACCCTGGCTTCAGCTGATACTGCTGAAGGCTGTGCCAAAGAAATGTATGCATTGTGGATTCCTGTAAAAAGAAGCTTGTTTTCTTTCAAAGGAATGAGTTTATCCTGGTTATTTTTGGTGATGCTTCAGACTGAAATAACATTAAAACTAGCTGCAGCAAGTCTTGTGGCTCACACCACAGCAAGTTTGCAATCTCATGAAGTCCCTGCTGCAGGGTTGTTGAATTTTTTTCCCCCCCTTAGCAAAACAGATGGAAAATAAAGAGCTTCCCAGCTTGGTTTTCCCAAGCCAGGCTAGGGGGTGTGACCAGCCAGAAGCAGTTTCTGCAGTCAAACACTTCTTTTGTTAGTGGAATCCTGTTAAAATCTACTGAAACCACAATATTTTCCTTCAGAAAGGTGCTCCTGGTCTGTTTGGTTCACAGTTCTCTGAGCAGCAGCAACAGTATCACAGGGTGACAGTACCACAGGGCATGAGAGGTTGGAAGGGACCTCCAGAGATCATTCAGTCCAACCCCCCTGCCAAAGCAGCATCAGCCAGAGGAGTCTGCACAGGAATACATCCAGGTGGGGTTGGAAAGTCGCCAGGGAAGGAGACTCCACAACCTCTCTGGGCAGCCTGCTCCAGGGCTCTCTCACCCTCACTGCAAAGAAGTTCCTCCTCATGTTGAGCTGAAATCTTTTATGTACAGGTTTCTACCCATTGTTCCTTGGCTTATCACTGTACACCACTCAAAAGAGCTTGGCCCCCTCCACTGGACACCAATCCCTCAGAGATTGATAGATATTGATCAGATGCCCTTTCAGCCTTCTCCAGACTAAACAGCCCCAGGGCTCTCAGTCTCTCTGCACAGGGGAGATGCTCAAGTCCCCTAAGCATCCTCCTGGCTCTCCCTTGGACTCTCTCCAGCAGCTCTCTGTCTCTCTTGAACTGGGGAGCCCCAAACTGGACACAGGATTGCAGGTGAGGTCTCAGCAGGGCAGAGCAGAGGGGGAGCAGAATCTCCCCAGCCCTGCTGTCCACACTTTTCTTGCTGCACCCCAGGATCCCATTGGCTCTCTTGGCCACCAGGGCACATTGCTGTCCCATGAAGAACTTGCTGTCCACCAGCACTCCAAGGTCTTCCTCCATGGAGCTGCTTACATGAAACCAGTGGTGCTTTCAGATCATTTTAAGCAAAAAGGCAGCTGCAGGATGGTAGCCCATGCTTCAATGCCCTCAAATATAAATGATACAATAGAATACAATACGATAGAATAAACCAGTTTGGAAGAGGTCTTAGAGATCATCACATCCCACCTATCATCCAACACCACCTAATGAACTAAACCATGGCACCAAGCACCCTATCAAGTCTCCTCCTGAACACCTCCAGTGATGGTGACTGCACCACCTCCTCAGGCAGCCCATTCCAAAGGGCAATCACTCTCTCTGTGTAGAATTTCTTCCTGACCTCCAGCCTAAACCTTGACAAGAGTGGCACAGTATAAAACATTTCCTGGAGAAGGTCTTTTCCCATTATGTCCACCAAAAAATCATAGAATCATAGAATTGTCAGGGTGGGAAGGGACCTCAAAGATCATCCAGTTCCAACCCCCCTGCCATGGGCAGGGACACCTCACACTACAGCAGGTTACTCACAGCCACAGCCAGCCTGGGCTTTAAATCCTCCAGGCATGAGGCTTCCACCACCTCCCTGGGCAACCTGTGCCAGTCTCTCACCACCCTCACGGGGAACAACTTCTTCCTAACATCCAATCTGAATCTACCCATTTCTAGTTTTGTTCCATTCCCCCTAGTCCTATCACCTGAAACCCTCAGAATCCCTCCCCAGCTTTTTTGTAGCCCCCTTCAGATACTGGAAGGCGACAACTAGGTCTCCTCAGAGCCTTCACTTTGAGGAGAAGGAAGTTTTGCATGGACAGAAAGGACTTTATGATGCTGGTGTGAAAGTGGGAAGTCAATGGCTAGTAAGATATCTAAGGGGAGAGACATGGAGGGAGCTGGGATTGTTTAGCCTGGAGAAGAGGAGGATCAGAGGTGACCTCATTGCCCTTTACAACTACCTGAAGGGAGGTTGTAGCCAGGAAGGGGTTGGTCTCTTCTCCCAGGCACCCAGCACCAGAACAAGAGAACACAGTGTCAAGCTGCACCAGGGGAAGTTTAGGCTGGAGGTGAGGAGAAAGTTCTTCACTGGGAGAGTTGTTAGCCATTGGAATGTGCTGCCCAGGGAGGTGGTGGAGTCACCATCCCTGGAGGTGTTCAAGAGGGGATTGGATGTGGCACTTGGTGCCATGGTTTAGTCCTGAGGTCTGTGGTGACAGGTTGGACTTGATGATCTTTGAGGTCTCTTCCAACCTGGTCTATTCTCTTCTATTCTATTCTATTCTGTTCTGTTCTGTTCTGTTCTGTTCTGTTCTGTTCTGTTGTGTCCTATTTGCTGAGCTCTACAGAATGTAGTTTATAAAGAGAATCTGAAGAGAGTTATGGGCCTGTTGTCCCAGAATAAAAACCACCCCAGTGTTTAGAGCTGTGGCAATGTTTCACTTGGATAATGTCAAAACTGTAATATAAAAGATGGAATATAAATGTATGAATATCATACTGAAATTATGGTCCAGCAGTCAAAATGAAAGAATGAGGAAACTCTTGAAAGGCAAATTTTTACCAGAATCACCAAGGTTGGAAGAGACCTCAAGGATCATCGAGTCCAACTTGTCACCACAGACCTCATGACTAGACCATGGCACCAAGTGCCACATCCAATCCCCTCTTGAACACTTCCAGGGATGGTGACTCCACCACCTTGCTGGGCAGCACCTAAGATGAAGTTTGTCATCACCTGGAGAGGTGGAACTATTCATTTTTTATTGTCTCCCATTGTAAGCTGTGAAAGTTGACAAAGCTCCCAAATGATTCATGATTGATGAAAACACAGGTTAGGTCTGGCTCTCTCCCCTATACTCAGCTCTGGTGAGACCACACCTGGAGTACTGCATCCAGTTCTGGAGCCTCTATTACAGGAAGGATCTGGAGGTGCTGGAAAGTGTCCAGAGAAGGGCCACGAGGATGAGCAGGGGGCTGGAGCTGCTCTCCTATGAGGACAGACTGAGGGAGTTGGGGCTGTTCAGTCTGGAGAAGAGAAGGCTCTGAGGAGACCTGATTGTGACCTTCTAGTATCTGAAGGGGGCTCCAAGAAAGCTGGGGAGGGACTTTTGAGGGTGTCAGGGAGTGATAGTACTGGGGGGAATGAAGCAAAATTAGCAATGAGTAGATTGAGATTGGATGTGAGGAAGAAGTTGTTCCCCATGAGGGTGGTGAGAGCCTGGCACAGGTTGCCCAGGGAGGTGGTGGAAGCCTCATGCCTGGAGGTTTTGCAGCCAGGCTGGCTGTGGCTGTGAGCAACCTGCTGTAGTGTGAGGTGTCCCTGCCCGTGGCAGGGGGATTGGAACTGGATGATCCTTGTGGTCCCTTCCAATCTTAACAATTCTATGATTTAAGTGTGAAAATCCTTCTGAATACCACTGAAAAGTTGGTAATTCAGCGAGACTTGCACAGACTGAGAGCTGGGCAGAGAGGAATCTAATGAGGTTCAGCAGCGATAAGTGCAGAGTTCTGCAGCTGGGAAGGAAGAACATAATGTACCACTACAGGTTAGGAGGTGATCTGCTGGAGAGCAGCCCCAAGGAGAAGGACCTGGGAGTGCTGGTGGACAACAAGTTCTGCATGGAACAGCAATGTGCCCTGGGGGCCAAGAAGGCCAAGGGGATCCTGAGGTGCATATAGGGGAGTGTGTCCAGCAGATGGAGAGGGGTTCTATTCCCCTCTGCTCTGCCCTGGGGAAGCCACACCTGGAATATTGCATCCAGTTTTGGGCTCCCCAGTTCAGGAGGGACAGGGGTCTGCTGGAGAGACTCCAAGGGACGGCTACAAGGATGCTGAAGGGACTGGAGCACTGACTGGTGAGGAGAGGCTGAGAGACCTGGGGCTGCTAAGTGTGGAAAGAAGACTGAGAGGGGATTTAATAAATCTGAATATCTGAGGGCTGGGGTTCAGGAGGGAGGGGACAGGCTCTGCTCACTTGTGCCCTGGGATAGGACAAGGAGCAATGGATATAAACTGCAGCACAAGAGGTTCCACCTCCATACAAGTGGGAATGTCTTTCCTGTAAGGGTCCCGGAGCCCTGGAGCAGGCTGCCCAGAGAGGTTGTGGAGTCTCCTTCTCTGGAGACTTTCAAGGCCCATCTGGATGCATTCCTGTGTGACCTGTGCTGGATTCTGTGGTCCTGCTCTGGCAGTGGGGTTGGCCTCCAAAATCTTCAGAGTTCCCTCAGCTGTAAAGCAAAGCAGGAATATCTTGAAGGTCTCTTCCAACCTGGTTTTTCTATTCTTATAGCAGATGTTACATTTCTACCTGGTGTGCTCTGTGCATAGGGTGCTTGGTTGCATGGTTTAGTTGATTAGGTGGTGTTGGATGATAGGTTGGACTTGATGATCTCAAAGGTCTCTTCCAACCTGGTTAATTCTCTTCTCTTCTCTTCTCTTCTCTTCTCTTCTCTTCTCTTCTCTTCTCTTCTCTTCTCTTCTCTTCTTCTCTTCTCTTCTCTTCTCTTCTCTTCTCTTCTCTTCTCTTCTCTTCTCTTCTCTTCTCTTCTCTTCTCTTCTCTTCTCTTCTCTTCTCTCTTCTCTTCTCTTCTCTTCTCTTCTCTTCTCTTCTCTTCTCTTCTCTTCTCTTCTCTTCTCTTCTCTTCTCTGATTTATGTGGCACACAGAAGTTAGCAATGACAGTGGAAATAAAGTGCAGCTGGTTCTCACAGGATATCCAGAATGGAAAAGGGGAAAGGGGAAAAAGGGAAAGGGGAAAAGGGGAAAAGGGGAAAAGGGGAAAGGGGAAAAGGGGAAAAGGGGAAAAGGGATAGGATCACTTTCTCTTAGGAGCACACTGAAGAGCCCACCTAATGTGAGGCAAAGTTGAATCTCTCTTTGTTTATGTCGTGGGTATGACTTCATCAACCAAGACTGGGAAAGGCTGGATTGGGTTGCCAAGAATCACAATTGGTGCAGAAACATCCATAAAGTTGTGAGGTAAGAGTGGTATTTCTTGCCAATCTCTTTCTATGTCGTCCTCAGTCGTGTTGTTGCTAAGGTGGTGGAGAGAAATAAGGAAATAAATATTGAAGAGAGAAGGAAAGGGAAAAGAAAGGAAAGCATTTGGTAAATTGCATACAAAAGATTTCATGGAATCAGAGAATTGTCAGGGCTGGAAGGGACCTCGAGGATCATCTAGTTCCAAACCCCTGCATGGGACACCTCACACTAGAGGTCTGGGGTTGTTCAGTCAGGAGAAGAGAAGGCTCTGAGGAGACCTAATTGTCGCCTTCCAGTATCTGAAGGGGGCTACAAAAAGCTGGGGAGGGACTTTTGAGGGTGTCAGGGAGGGATAGGACTGGGGGGAATGGCACAAAACTAGAAATGGATAGATGCAGATTGGATGTGAGGAAGAAGTTCTGCCCATGAGGGTGGTGAGAGCCTGGCACAGGTTGCCCAGGGAGGTGGTGGAAGCCTCATCCCTGGAGGTTTCTAAGGCCAGGCTGGCTGTGGCTGTGAGCAACCTGCTGTAGTGTGAGGTGTCCCTGGCCATGGCAGGGGGGTTGGAACTGGCTGATCCTTGAGGTCCCTTCCAGCCCTGACAATTCTATGATTCTAAGAAGAGGACAGAGTCTCAAGCTGTTGAGGGGGAAGTTTAGGCTTGACCTTAGGATGAAATTCTTCCCAGAAAGAGAGATTGGCCATTGGAATATGCTGCCAAGAGAGGTAGTGGAGTCATCTTCCTTGGAAATGTTGAAGCAAAGCCTGGATGAGGCACTGAGTGCCATGGTCTGGTCAATTAGTTAGGGCTGAGTGATCAGTTGGACTTGATGATCTTGGAAGTCTCTTCCAAACTGGTTGATTCTGTGCTTCTGTGCCTGTGTTCACTTGCTTGGCAGACTAGAAGCTGTGTGGTAGTGAGTTTTGTAGTGACTAAACATGACACTCAAGCTATGAGGTTCCCATGAGAGCAAGTGATGCACAGCCAACTGGAATTGCAGCCTTCAAGTGGGATGACATAGATGGAACATATGACCAAACAGGAATATCTTTCCTTAATAATAATAGTGATCATCTTGTCTCAGGCCCAGTCTTCCTGCTCTCAGTCATGGCCAAAAAGTGAGATATCTTGAGACCACAAATTGGCTTTGAGAGAATGCCTTTGACATTCATTGATTTTGATTTTGTCAGTGAAAGTTTTCTTTATCTGGGTCTTATGAGGAGAGGCTGAGGGAGCTGAGGCTCTTTATCCTGGGGAAGAGGAGACTGAGAGGTGACCTCATTGTTGTTGATAAAGATGTGCAGGGTGAGTGCCAAGAGGATGGAGCCAGGCTGTGCTGGGTGATGCCCAATGCCAGCACAAAGGGCTATGGTGGAAGTTGAGGTAGAGGAAGTTCCATGGAAACAGGAGGAAAAACTCTTTCTCTGTGAGGGTGACAGAGCACTGGAAGAGGCTGCCCAGGGGGGTTGTGGATTCTCCCTCTCTGGAGATATTCAAGAGCAGCCTGGATGTGTTCCTGTGTGATCTGCTCTAGGTGATGCTGCTCTGGCAGGGAGCTTGGACTGGATGAGCTTTGGAGGTCCCTTCCAGCCCCATAAATTCTGTGATTCCAGGTATGTAAGAGCAAAATAAGATGTGTCATTTTCAGCAGAATAGTCATATCTAGTGTTCTTGATGCATCCAGGCAATAGCCTCCTGCACCACTGCTTCCTTTAGTTCAGTTTTAGAGCTGCATTTTTCCTGCCAAATAGAATAGAATAGAATAGAATAGAATAGAATAGAATAGAAGACTAGAATAGAATAGAATAGAATAGAATAAACCAGGTTGGAAGAGACCTTCAGGATCATCGTGTCCAACCTATCATCCAACACCACCTAATCAACTAAACCATGCAACCAAGCACCCTGTCAAGTCTCCTCCTGAACACCTCCAGTGATGGTGACTCCACCAACTCCTTGGGCAGCAAGTTCCATGGAAACAGGAGAAAGAATTATTTCCCTGTGAGGGTGACAGAACACTGGAAGAGGCTGCCCAGGGGGGTTGTGGAGTCTCCCTCTCTGGAGATATTCAAGAGCAGCCTGGATGTGTTCCTGTGTGATCTGCTCTAGGCGATGCTGCTCTGGCAGGGGGTTTGGACTGTATGAGCTTTGGAGGTCTCTTCCAGCCCCTAGCATTCTGTGATTCTGTGACTCTGTGATCTTCTTGGTGGCTGCAAAATACAGACCTAGGTCATTAAGTTTGTTATGATGCACCAGGAAAGCAGTGTCTCTGGGCACTCACCCTGCACATCTTTATCAACAGCAATGAGGTCACCTCTCAGTCTCCTCCTCTCCTCAGCTTGCTCAGGCTCTCCTCATAAGGAAGATGTTCCACTCCATCATTTTTGTGGCTCTGTACTGGACACTTCCAATCAGCTCCCTGAGGTCCATCTTGAACTGAAGGGCACAGAACTGGACACAATATTCCAGCTGTGGCCTTACCAGGGCAGAGTAGAGGGGGAGGAGAACCTTTCTTGACTGACTTACCACAGCCCTTCCAATGCACCCCAGAATGGCATTGGCCTTCCTGGCCACAAGAGCACATTGCTGGCTCACTGTCAACCTTCCATCCACCAGGACCCCCAGGTCTTTTTCCTGTTCTCTGCTCCATGTTCCAAACCTATCCTGCTCCATGGGATTGTTCTTTCCCAGGTGCAAGTATCTACACTTGCCCTTGTTGAATTTCCTTCAATTTCTCACTGCCCAAATCTCCAGCCTATGTCTCACTGAGTGGGGGCACAACCTTCCTGTGTCAGCCGCTCCTCCCAGCTTGGTGTCATCAGCAAACTTGCTCTCTGTTCCCCCATCCAGGTTGTTGATGAATATATTGAACAGCTCTGGTGCCAGGACTGACTCGTGAGGGACTCCCCTGGACACAGGCCTCCAACTAGACTCTGTCCTATAGATCAGAACTCCCTGACTTCTTTCCTTCAACCAGTTCACATCCACCATACTACTCAATCATACAGACCACACTTCCTCAGCTTAGCTTTAAGGTTGAGAAATTTCTCACCAAGAAACAGCAAATCCAGAGATCATCCAGCCCAACCCCCCTGCCAGAGCAGGATCACCCAGGGTGGTCCACACAGGAATGCATCCAGCTGGGATTTGAAAGTCTCCAGAGAAGAAGACTCCACAACCTCTCTGGGCAGCCTGCTCCCGGGCTCTCTTGCCCTCACTGAAAAGAGGTTTCTCCTCATGTTCAGGTGAAATCTTCTATGTTCAAGCTTGTACCTGTTGTTCCATGTCTTATTACTGTGCACCATCCAAAAGAGCTTGGCCCCCTCCACTTGACCCCCACCCCTCAGAGACTGATAGACATTGATCAGATCTCCTCTCAGCCTTCTCTTCTCCAGACTAAACAGCCCCAGGGCTCTCAGTCTCTCTTCACAGGGGAGATGCTCAAGTTTCCTAAGCATCCTTGTGGCTCTCTGTTGGATTCTCTCCATCATGTCTCTGTCTCTCTTGAACTGGGGAGCCCCAAACTGGACACAGGATTGCAGCTGTGGTCTCAACAGGGCAAAGTGGAGTGGGAGCAGAACCTCTCTAGACCTTTTCTTGACTTTTCTTGATGCACCCCAGGATGCATCCATTCTGGTCAAATCTGTGATCCTTCAGGTCAGCTGGCAGGTAAGCTCTGTCATTCACATTATGGTCACCCTGCCTTCACAGAAATGCAATAGGATAGGATAGGATAGGATAGGATAGGATAGGATAGGATAGGATAGGATAGGATAGGATAGGATTAGCCAGGTTGGAAAAGATCTTCAAGATCATCGAGTCCAACCTATCACCCAACACCATCTAATCAACTAAACCATGGCACCAAGTGCCTCATCCAGGTTCTTCATAAACACCTTCAGGGACATTCATAGTATCAGTGAGGGTTGGAAGGGACCGCAAGGATCATCTAGTTCCAACCCCCCTGCCATGGCCAGGGACACCTCACACTAGATCAGGCTGCCCAGATCCTCATCCAGCCTGGGCTTAAACACCTCCAGGGACAGGGCCTCAACCACCTCCCTGGACAACCCATTCCAGGGCTTCACCACTCTCATGGGGAAGAACTTCCTCCTCACCTCCAGCCTCAATCTCCCCACCTCCAGCTTCATTCCATTCCCCCTAGTCCTATCACTACCTGAGATCCTGAGCAGTCCCTCCCCAGCCTTCTTGTAGCCCCCTTCAGATACTGGAAGGCCACAATGAGGTCACCTGGGAGCCTTCTCTTCTGCAGACTGAACAGCCCCAACTCCTTCAGTCTGTCCTCATAGCAGAGCAGCTCCAGCCCTCTGCTCATCCTCCTGGCCCTTCTCTGGACACCTTCCAGCACCTCCACATCCCTCTTGTCATAGGGGCTCCAGAACTGGAGGCAGTACTCCAGGTGGGGTCTCACCAGAGCTGAGCAGAGGGGGAGGATCACCTCCCTTGACCTGCTGGCCACACTTCTCCTGATGCAGCCCAGGATCTGATTGGCTTTGTGGGCTGCAAGTGCACACTGAGAGCTCCTGTTGAGCTTCTCCTCCCCCAGCACCCCCAAATCTCTCTCCTCAGGGCTGCTTTCCAGCCAGTCCCTGCCCAGCCTGCATTTGTGTCTGGGATTGCCTCGACCCAGATGCAGGACCCTGCACTTGCTCTTATTGAACCTCATGAGGTTGGCTTGTGCCCACCTCTCCAGCCTGTCCAGGTCCCTCTGGATGGCCTCCCTTCCCTCCAGCCTGTCTGCTGCACCACACAGCTTGGTGTCATCAGCAAACTTGCTGAGGGTGCACTCAATGCCACTGTCCATGGCACCCACAAAGATGTTGAACAAGCCTGGTCCCAGGACTGATCCCTGAGGGACTCTACTTGTCCCTGGCCTCCACTGGGACATGGAGTCATTGACAGCCACTCTTTGGGTGCAGCCATCATTGACCCAGGCAGAATATTGTTGACTAATCATGAAGCAAATCGGCAGAAACCAACACAGTTGTTTGAGAAACACCACCAGAGCAGCAAAGGAGTAGAAATTTCCCCTCCTTTTCCAGCTCTCAGCAGGAACCTTGCCCTGCTTGGGATTGGTGTTGTGCCACTTCTTGGTCATAAAATGGAATTCTATGAAGTTCCTTCCCTGCTTTTGGTTTGGGCTTTCCATCTTTCCCCATCCTTGGGTTTCAATATTTGTCTAGTACATTCCTATTTCTTTCCGGGCAGCCAGCCCTATTTTTCTTCTGGCCTTTGCATCTTTTTTTCCCCTCCTCTGGTGCAGTCCAAAACAAATGATTCCCTTTCAGCACACACAGTACCCTGCTATTTATTTAAGAAGGAAAGAAAGGAGTTTTCTCAGGCAGCTTCCAGGACAGCTCCAACTTTGTGGCATGTTTTGGCCAGTTCCTGGGTGAAGCCCAGGCACAGTCCTGAGAGGCTGGAGCCAGGCTCTGCTGGGTGGTGCCCAATGACAGGACAAGGGGCAGTGGTGGAAGTTAAGGTATAGGAAGTTTCACATAAATATGAGGAGATTTTTTTTCCCTGTGAGGGTGACAGAGCACTGGGAGAGGCTGCCCAGGGGGGCTGTGGAGTCTCTCTCCCTTAAGATATTCAAACCCCACCTGGATGCATTCCTGTGTGAGCTGCTCTAGGTGATGCTGCTCTGGCAGGGGAGTTGGACTGGCTGAGCTTTGGAGGTCCCTTCCAGCCCCTGAAATTCTGTCATTCTGTGTGTGATAGTCATCAGCAAAATAAGTGACTGTGTGTGGCTGGCAGAACTTGGCTGCAGGGTGAAACATTCTGGCCTGATCGTACTCCTATTTTTAAGAGTTATTTACTAGCAGGTTTGGATGTGCTATCTAATTACATTTGCAAACAAGCGATGCAGTGTTGCATTCACACACACTTCTCTAACCAGCTTTTACACTGCCTGTAGCTTGGAGAAGAGGAGCCTGAGGGGTGACCTCATTCATGTTGATAAAGGTGTGCAACCTGTCACCACAGACCTCATGACCAAGTACCACAGCCAATCCCCTCTTGAACACCTCCAGGAACGGTGACTCCACCACCTCCCTGGGCAGCACATTCCAATGGCTAACAACTCTCTCAGTGAAGAACTTTCTCCTCACCTCCAGCCTAAACTTCCCCTGGCACAGCTTGAGACCTCATTCATGTTGATAAAGATGTGCAGGGTGAGTGTCGAGAGGCTGGAGCCAGGCTCTGCAGGGTGATGCCCAATGCCAGCACAAGAGGCAGTGGTGGAAGCCGAGGCATAGGAAGCTCCATAAACAAGAGGAAGAATGATTTCCCTGTGAGGGTGACAGAACACTGGAAGAGGCTGCCCAGGGGGGTTGTGGAGTCTCCCTCTCTGGAGATATTGAAGACCCACCTGGATGTGTTCCTGCTCTAGGTGATACTGCTCTGGCAGGGGGGGTTGGAGTGGATGAGCTTTGGAGCTCCCTTCTAGCCGCTGAAATTCTGTGATTCTGTGATCTTCTTTGTGGCTGCAAAACACAGAACTAGGTCATTACATTGCTTACAATGTTATTTGTTATAATTTCCTATTCTAGGTATGGGGCCAGTCAGGCTCTTTGGAAATCACCAGCACTGAGGGGAGACCTCATTGCTGTCTACAACTCCCTGAAAGGAGGTGGTGGAGAGGCTGCTGCTGGTCTCTTCTCCCAGGTCATTAGTGACAGAACAAGAGGGAATGGCCTCAAGCTGTGACTGTATAGGTTTAGACTGGACATTAGGAAACATTTTTTGATGGCAAGAGTGGTCAAGGATTGGAATGTGCTGCCCAGGGAGGTGGTTGAGTCCCCAAGCCTGGCTGTGTTTCCAGGTGGTTTGGCTGTGTTGCTTGGGTCTATGGTTTAGGGGTGACCCTTGTAGAGTAGGGTTCTGGTTTGGTGATGCTGAGGGTCTTTTCCAACCTGAATGTTCCTGGGATCCTGTGAAGACAATTTCATGTCAAAGCAAAAGAAAGAGAGGGCTCTCTTGATGCTCTTTGTTCCCATGAATGAAAGGTACTGTTGGTGTTTGCTTCAAGTGCATGTGTTTGTTTTCATGGCAACCCTAAACCTGATACTGGAGAGTTTCCTGCTGTTTTATTTGGTTAATTGGGCTTTTTGGGGGGCTGGGTTGTGTTGGGGCTGGGGTGGGTAAAAATGGGTGGTAAGAATGTGCAGGTGGTTGGTTTGTTAGGGTAAATTATCTGCTGCCTTGCAGTGTGAGTAACCACCCTGAAGCCAGCAGGTTCCTCACTTTTATTGTCAGGGAGAAGATTACTTTTGGGTTTTATGTCTGGTCCATTGCAGTGGGGGCCTGGCCCATGGCTGTGGTTCTGAGGCTCTGTAATAAACCACAAATATAATAGTTAGTAATGTTTTGGCTCCTTGGGTGGAACATCTGTCTGACCTGCTCTGTAACTGAATGCAGCTTTCTTCTTTAAAATAATACTGAGGTTGGGATTTGGTCCCTGGTTGCTGTGAAAAGAGGGCTGGGCCCATATATTCTCTCCAAGGGTCCAAAGCCTTCAGTATGGAGAGAAGATTCAGTCTCTATCCAGGGCTCTCTTTATAGTGGTATGTGACAACAGCAGTGCCAAAAAAAAAAGCTTCCAGGGTCCCAATCACTTTTCAGGCAGGACTTGCAGGGTAGGTGATTAGGCAGCTGCTCATCTTTAGAGATTCATACAAGATAAGGTGGGTAGAGCACAATGTTCTGGCTGGGGAGAGGTACAATGGGAGGCCCTGAAATGGTGAGATGACAGAATGGAATGGAATGGAACGGAACAGAACGGAACAGAACAGAATAGAATAGAATAGACCAGACTAGACCAGATCAGGTTGGAAGAGACCTTCAAGGTCATCAAGTCCAACCTATCATCCAACACCACCTAATCAACTAACCCATGGCACCAAGCACCCCATCAAGTCTCCTCCTGAACACCTCCAGTGATAGTGACTCCACCACCTCCCCAGGCAGCCCATTCCAATGGGCAATCACTCTCTCTGTGTAAAACTTCCTCCTGACCTCCCGCCTAAATCTCCCCTGGCACAGCTTGAGACTGTGTCTTCTTGTTCTGGTGCTGTTTGCCTGGGAGAAGAGACCAACTTCTGCCTGTCTACAACCTCCCTTCAGGTAGTTGTAGAGAGCAATAAGGTCTCCCCTGAGTCTCCTCTTCTCCAGGCTAAGCAACCCCAGCTCCCTCAGCCTCTCCTCACAGGGATTGTGTTCCAATGTTTATGCCAATGTCCATCTAATGTTTGTGATGTTCACACCCTGCCTCTGTCTTTGGCACCTTAGCCAAGATGTCAGCAATTTACTGTCCCACATACAAGGCACTTTATGAGTTGGGGTGGCACTTTTGGGAGGTAGTTGGGAGAACAACCTCTCCATCCTTCTGCTTGCCAGGTAGACCAAGAGAATTGAAAGGCATGGTGGGAATCATAGAACCAAAGAATCATGACATCATAAAATTGTTAGGGCTGGAAGACATCTCATCTAGTTCCATCCCCCCTGCCATGGGCAGGGACACCTCACACTACAGCAGGTTGCTCACAGCCACATCCAGCCTGGCTGCAAAAACCTCCAGGCAGGAGGCTTCCACCACCTCCCTGGGCAATCTGTGCCAGGCTCTCACCACCCTCATGGGGAACAACTTCTTCCTCACATCCAATCTCAATCTCCCCATTTCTAGTTTTGCTCCATTCCCCCCAGTCCTATCCCTCCCTGACACCCTCAAAAGTCCCTCCCCAGCTTTCTTGTAGCCCCCTTCAGATCCTGCAAGGCCACAAATAGGTCTCCTCAGAGTCTCCTCTTCTCCAGACTGAACAGCCCCAACTCCCTCAGTCTGTCCTCATAGGAGAAGAGCTCCATCCCTCTGCTCACCCTCATGGCCCTTCTCTGGACACCTTCCAATCAAAGGAGTGCCCCAGTCCCAAAGCCAGGTCTCAGCTCCTCTTTGGCACATCTGGAGCTGTGAAGTTGCTCTCACGTCTCCCCTTCCTAGAGCACTCCTTTATGGGACTGGGCCAGTGTGGATAAGTCAGAGCAGGTAGTTGTGCAGCTCCTTATCCCACAAGTTATGGAATTAGCTGGGGGGAGTGGGAAATCAATTGAATGAAAAGAAATAGCTTCGACTGGCAGGGATGGAAGCTCCCCTTCCCAGCTCCCTGATCTGCTCTGCTTTGGTAGCATATCCAGAACTAAGGCACTTCTGGAAGCACTTCAGGACAGGGATTGAAACACTCACTGGTATCAGAGTAGCAGAGAAATGTGTGTCTAGCAGAATCAGGAAGGGCTGTGCAATGTTTTTGTGGGGTGGATGGTTTTAGTCCAAGGACATGTACCATGATTTAGAGGTCATAGGTTTCCACCCTAAGTAGTTCTGGTCCTCTGCTGATTTCTTTTCTTTTCTGGAGGGCTTCAAGCCTGGCTCACAAATTTCTCACCATCCTTGGAAACCTGGCCATGAGAATTTCCTGTGAGTTCCCAGCTCTAAGATTCCCACCACATGGCTATTTAAACTGGGGAGACTTTATGAATCCTGTCAAATCTCTCCACTCCTCTCCTCTTCCAGCCTTGGATTTTGGCAGGTAAAGCAACTTTGAGATCTGAGGAGCTCAAAATAGTTTTATACAACTTTCTTGTGATAAAATTTGTTCCCTAGCCTCTACTAGAACTGCTCAAATGTACTGACAATGTCTGCAGGACAACTTCCCCCCCCCGCCATGTTAATATGTGTAGCAGACCAAAGCTTTTAGCTGTCACATCAGTTGGCTCTGCCAATGGCTTCAATATTTTTAGCTCCTGATATGAAGAATGTGTGTGACAGGACACTTCAGAAAGCTCCTAGGCTCTCTTTGGCTAGAGCACTGAAGATGGAAAATCCTGTTACAAGACATTGGCTAAGGAGCAAGAGAAATTGAATTCATCTGCATGTGACACTACCAAACACATCCCCAACAGATGGCCAAAAACTGAAAAAGGACTTGGCTAGGAATCCAAGGGAGAGAGAACATCTACAGCAGTTGGTTCTGGTGCAGGACAGCAACAATTTTCACTTATTCTTCCTTCCATTTCAAGGAATCATGGAATTGTTAGGCTTGGAAGGGACCTCAAGGATCAGCCAGTTCCAACCCCCCTGCCATGGCCAGGGACACCTCACACTACAGCAGGTTGCTCACAGCCACATCCAGCCTGGCTGCAAAAACAGGTACAAGCTTGAACACAGAAGATTTCAGCTCAACATGAGGAGAAACTTCTTTATGGTGAGTGTGACAGAGCCCTGGAACAGGCTGCCCAGAGGGGTTGTGGAGAGTCCTTCTCTGGAGACTTTCCAAACCGACCTGGATGCATTCCTGTGTGGACTATTCTAAGTGATTTCTCATGGTGAACATCCAATCTGAATCTATCCACTTCTAGTTTTGCTCCATTCCCCCCAGTCCTATCACTCCCTGACACCCTCAAAAGTCCCTCCCCAGCTTTCTTGAGCCCCCTTCAGATTCTGCAAGGCCACAATTAGGTCTCCTCAGAGCCTTCTCTTCTCCAGACTGAACAGCCCCAACTCCCTCAGTCATAGGAGAGCAGCTTCAGCCCTCTGCTCATCCTCATAGCCCTTCTCTGGACACCTTCCAGCACCTCCAGATCCTTCCTTACTCAGGGGTGACTTTATTGCTCTGTACAACTACCTGAAGGGGGGTTGTAGACAGGCAGATGTTGGTCTCTTCTCCCAGGCAACCAGTACCACAACAAGAGGACACAGTCTCAGGCTGCACCAGGGGAGGTTCAGGCTGGAGGTTAGGAGAAAGTTTTACACAGAGAGAGTGATTGCCCATTGGAATGGGCTGCCTGGGCAGGTGGTGGAGTCACCATCATTGGAGGTGTTCAGGAGGAGACTTGATGGGGTGCTTGGTGCCATGGTTTAGTTGGTTGGGTGGTGTTGGATGATAGGTTGGACATGATGATCTTGAAGGCCTCTCCTCTCCCTCCTCTCCTCTCCTCTCTCTCTCTCCTCTCCCTCCTCTCCTCTCCTCTCCCCTCTCCTCTCCTCTCCCTCTCCTCTCCTCTCTCCTCTCCCTCTCCTCTCTCCTCTCCTCTCCCTCTCCTCTCCTCTCCTCTCCCTCTCCTCTCCCTCCTCTCCTCTCCTCTCCTCTCCTCTCCTCTCCTCTCCTCTCCTCTCCTCTCCCTCTCCTCTCCCTCTCCTCTCCTCTCCTCTCCTCTCCTCTCTCCTCTCCTCTCTCTCCTCTCCTCTCCTCTCCCTCCTCTCCTCTCCTCTCCTCTCCTCTCCTCTCCTCTCCTCTCCTCTCCTCTCCTCTCCTCTCTCCCTCTCCTCTCCCTCTCCTCTCCTCTCCTCTCCTCTCCTCTCCTCTCCTCTCCTCTCCTCTCTCTCTCCTCTCCTCTCCTCTCTCTCTCTCCTCTCCTCTCCCTATAACAGAGGCTCCAGAATTGGACACAGTACTCCAGGTATGGTCTCACCAGAGCGGTGTAGAGGGGGAGAATCACCTCCCTCGACCTGCTGGCCACACTTCTCCTGCTGCAGCCCAGCCTCTAGTTGGCTTTCTGGGCCACAAGTGCTCACTGCAGTTATGTCTGGAAAAAGCCATGGCCTGGTCCTTCTTAGCAGAGCCAAATTCTTTGTGTTTGTTTGTTGTTGAAAGCATTTGCTACAGTTGTGTCACGAAAGTTTGCATCAACAATTCATCACCTGGAAGCAACATAAACATGCAGTGATTTATTGGCAATGAGCGTGGGGAAAAATGAAGGTGGGGAGAAAGGGACTCCAGCCACAGCTGCAGCTGTGTTTAGTTTCTTCCTTAACACAAGCTGAAAATGAACCCCTCAGCTCCTGTCCTAGCAGAGCACAGCAATTCATGGCTTCACAGGATGATTTGGGTGTGAAGGAGCCTTCCCCATCAAGGGGGCAGTTTCTTCATCAAAGCTGTCAGGGAGGTAAAGTGCCCTCTGAGATCCAGGGTTTATGATCCAGAGATTGTGGTGCAATTGAATCACTGCTATGGTGGAAAGGCAGGGCAGGAAAATGAGATTCTAGTGCAGATTGTTTCACATGAAAGTTTGTGCACAATAAAGCTTGGGATCATAAGGATCACAGCATGGTGCAGGTGCAAAAGCACCTGAGGAATATGAGGCTCTTCCCTCTCCTCTGCCTTACTGAGACCACACCTGGAATGCTTTGACCAGTTTGGGGCTCTCCGGTTCAAGAGAGACAGAGACCTGCTGGAGAGAGTCCAACAGAGAGCCACAAGGATGCTTAGGGGATTGAGCATCTTCTCTGGGAAGAGAGACTGAGAGCCCTGGGGCTGTTTAGTCTGGAGAAGAGAAGGCTGAGAGGGGATCTGATCAATGCCTATCAACAGCTGAGGGCTGGGTGTCAAGTGGAAGGGGCCAAGCTCTTTTGGGTGCTGCACAGTAACAAGACAAGGAACAACAGGGACAAGCTTGAACATAGAAGATTTCATCTGAACATGAGGAGAAACCTCTTTGCAGTGAGGGTGAGAGAGTCCTGGAGCAGGCTGTCCAGAGAGGTTGTGGAGTCTCCTTCTCTGGAGATATTGCAAACCCAGCTGGATGCATTCCTGTGTGGACTATCCTAAGTGATTCCTCATGGGGAAGAAGCTCTTCCTAACATTCAATCTCAATCTGCCCTACTTCTAGTTTTGCTCCATTCTCCACAGTCCTATCACTCCCTGACACACAAAAGAAGTCCCTCCCCAGCTTTCTTGTAGCCCCCTTCAGTTACTGGAAGGCCACAATTAGGTCTCCTTGGAGCCTTCTCTTCTCCACACTGCACATCCCCAACTCCCTCAGTCTGTCCTCATGGCAGAGCAGCTCCAGCCCTCTGCTCATCCTCGTGGCCCTTCCCTGGACACCTTCCAGCACCTCCAGATCCTTCCTGTAACAGAGGCTCCAGAACTGGACACAGTGCTCCAGGTGGGGTCTCAGCAGAGTGGAGTAGAGAGGGAGAATCCCCTCCCTCGCCCTGCTGGCTATTCTGGTGGGAGTTGGGAATGGTGGGAGCTGCAAAGGACTTCTGGAGGTCAACCACTTCACCCCCCCTGCTAAAGCAGGGACACCCACAGCAGCTTGCCCAGGATCACAAGGGACAGCTGGGTTTCCCCACAGAAATTCTGTCACGTAGCAGAAGGAGATTATGTTGCCATCCTATTAGCAGTGGCTGTCCTCTGACATAGTTCCATGGCTTCCTTTTCCCACCAGCCTGTCCAGTCTGGCATGCAGGCAGCAGTTTGGGGCATACTTTGGTAATGATGCACGTTTGTGAGGACTGTAACAGGGATGACTCATGAAAACCTTCTCTCCTTTTCTGTTTTCCTTTATTTCTGGACAACTGTTGGCAACCCTGCCAAACACACAATCACTAATAGAGCATAAATATAGAGGGGCCTTTGCTATTTTCAGAGGCAAATGTTCTTTAGTGCTCTGAGGACTACCATCTGGGGGCACAGTCACTCTGAAAGCAAAGCAGCGTCCAGTCTCAGTCGTGGCTCTTTGTGCCAGTTCCTCTTCGCCCACACCACAAGATCTTCTGCTTTTGTTCCTAACAATGGCCATTTCAGCTCCCACAAAGGCATCACAGGATGTCAGGGGTAGGAAGGCACCTCTGGAGATCATCAAGCAATAAGGGGAGACCTTACTGCTCTCTACAACTATCTGAAGGGAGGTTGTAGCCAGGTAGGGGTTGGTCTCTTCTCCCAGGCAGCCAGCACCAGAACAAGAGGACACAGTCTCGAGCTGCACCTGGGGAAGCTTAGGCTGGAGGTGAGGAAGAAATTCTCCCCAGAAAGAGAGATTAATAAACATAAGCCTAGTAAGGTAAAAAAGCCCTATGAGGAGAGGCTGAGGGAGGTGGGGCTGTTTAGCCTGAAGAAGAGAAGGCTCAGGGGAGACCTTCTTGCTGTCTTCAACTACTTGAGGTGAGGTTGTGGTCAGGTGGGGTTGGTCTCCTCTCCCAGAAAACCAACACCAGAACAAGAGGACACAGTCTCAAGATGCACCAGGGGAACTTTAGGCTGGATGTGAGGAAGAAATTCTTCCCAGCAAGAGAGATTGGCCATTGGGATGTGCTGCCCAGGGAGGTGGTGGAGTCACCAACCCTGGAGGTGTTCAGGAGGAGGGATTGGATGTGGCACTTGAAGCCATGGCTTAGTTAGACATGAGATGCTGGGTGACAGGTTGGACTTGATGATCTCTGAGGTGTTTTCCAACCTTATTGATGCTATGATTCTATGATTCTAAGCCCAACCCCCCTGCCAGAGCAGGACCATACAATCCAGCACAGGTCACACAGGAGCACCCCCAGGTGTGTCCTGAAAGTCTCCAGAGAAGGAGACTCCACAGCCTCTCTGGGCAGCCTGTTCCAGTGCTCTGTGAGCCTCACAGTGAAGAAGTTCCTCCTCATGTTGAGGTGGAACCTCTTGTGCTGGAGTTTATATCCATTGCCCCTTGTCCTATCACAGGGAGCAAGTGAATAGAGCTTGGCAACAATAGGAGAGAGAACTCAGTCTATGGAGTGAAAGTGCTCTGGGAAAGAAGAGGGAAACCCTCTTTGTAACAAGACTCTTCTTTGAATTGAGAGAGGTTTGGCAAGGCCTGAGGGACAGACTGAACAGCTTCTTCCTCTGTCTGAGGAATTCAGCCCTTTCAGTGGGGAATAAACACCCTCCCTGCACTGGTTCAGATACATTACACAGCACTCCACCACCGAAAGCCAGCCAGATAAGTTTATGCCTGCTCAGGAGGATGAACTGTAGCAAAGGAACTTTCAAAATGACATTAATTAACTGCAGCAGTACAGGTTAGGAGGTGATCTGCAGAGAAGGTGGCTCAGTTGGTAGCACACCAGACCCTTAATGGGAAGGTTGTGAGTTCAAGCCTGCAGTGGGCAGTAGTGTCCTCTCTACTCTAGCCATGAGGTCTGTGGTGACAGGTTGGACTCGATGATCTTTGAGGTCTCTTCCAACCTTAGGAATACTGAAATACTGCTGGAGAGCAGCCCCGGGGAGAAGGACCTGGGAGTCCTGATGGAGAACAAGTTCTGCATACGGCAGCAATGTGCCCTGGTGGCCAAGAAGGCCAACAGGATCCTGGAGTGCATTAAGAAGAATGTGTCCAGCAGATGGACGTAGGTTCTCCTCCCCCTCTGCCCTGGTGAGACCTCACCTGCAGTACTGCATCCAGTTTTGGGCTGCCCAGTTCAAGAGGGACAGGGATCTGCTGGAGAGTGTCTAATGGAGAGCCATGAGGATGATTGAGGGAGTGGAGCACTGCCTGATGAGGAGAGGCTCAGAGCCCTGGGGCTGTTTAGTCTGGAGAAGACTGAGAGGAGATTTAATAAGTGTTTCTAAATATCTGAGGGCTGGGAATCAAGAGGGAGGGGACAGGCTCTGCTCACTTGCACCCTGGGATAGGACAAGGGGCAATGGATAGAAACTCCAACACAGGAGGTTCCACCTCAACACGGGGAGGAATGTCTTCACTGTGAGGGTCACAGAGCACTGAATCAGGCTGCCCAGAGAGTTTGTGGAGTCTCCTTCCCTGGAGACCTTCAAGACCCATCTGGATGTGTTCCTGTGTGACCTGTGCTGGATTCTATGGTCCTGCTCTGGCCGGGGGCTGAACTCGAAGGTCTTTGGCGATGTGGCGCACAGATGTTAGCAATGAGAGTGGAAATAAACTGGAGCTGTTTCTCACAGGGTGTCCAGAGGCATCCCTGTTTAGTCTGGAGAAGACTGAGAGGAGATTTAATAAATGTTTCTAAATAGCTGAGGGCTGGGGGGGGTCAAGAGAGAGGGGACAGGCTCTGCTCAGTTGCTCCCTGGGATTTTGGCACAGATCACAGTATCACAGTATCGTCAAGGTTGGAAGAGACCTCGAGGATCATCGAGTCCAACCTGTCACCACAGACCCCATGACTACACCATGGCACCAAGTGCCACATCCAATCCCCTCTTGAACACCTCCAGGGATGGTGACTCCACCACCTCCCTGGGCAGTACATTCCAATGATGAACGACTCTCTCAGTGAAGAACTTTCTCCTCACCTCCAGCTTAAACTTCCCCTGGCACGGCTTGAGACTGTGTCCTCTTGTTCTGGTGCTGGTTGCTTGAGAGAAGAGACCAACCCCTTCTCGGCTGCAACCACCTTTCAGTTAGTTGTAGAGAGCAATGAGGTCACCGCTGGAGCCTCCTCTTCTCCAGGCTAAACACTCCCAGCTCCCTCAGCCTCTCCTCACAGGGCTGTGCTCAAGGCCTCTCCCCAGCATTGTTGCCCTTCTCTGGACACCTTCAAGTCCCTCAATGTCCTTCCTAAACTGAGGAGGCCAGAACTGGACACAGGACTCAAGGTGTGGCCTAACCAGTGCTGAGTACAGGGTACAATGACCTCCCCACTCCTGCTGGCCACACTATTCTTAATGCAGGCCAGGATGCTATTGGCCTTCTTGGCCACCTGGGCACACTGCTGGCTCATATTCAGGCAGCTGTCAATCAGCACCCCCAGGTCCCTCTCTGTTTGGCAGCTCTCAGCCACTCTGACCCCAGCCTGTAGCTCTGCATGGGGTTGCCATGGCCAAAGTGCAGCCCCTGGCACTTGGACTTGTTGAATGCCATCCCATTGGACTCTGCCCATCTGTCCAGTCGGTCGAGGTCGAGGAGATATAACTCAGACCTGCAGTGGCCCAACGACCCAGGATGTTTAACTTCCTTTTATGCAAAACTCACCAACATGCTGATTCTGCTATCAAATGCCAGGTTTGCCATGCAGATTTTCATTCATATTTACTCAACTATGCTACATCCTGATCTAGGCTCTCACAAATTGGTTGTGACTGCAAGGCTGGAACCCAGCACAAATCCAGGCCCTGCTCACCAAGCCACCATCTGCTCTTCATTTCAGTGACTTAAAAACCAACCAAACTAACAATGTTTCTGCCTTTGTGCCTGCTGAGTATAAGTGATCTGATTAGCCTTAGTAAAATAAATTAATTAATTAATGGATTTGCAAGTACCATCAGGATGTGCCTGTGTAAAACAAATCATGAGGACACAATCCTTTGACATCCATTGTACGCAGCTTCTCTCTGTCCCTCCCCTGTTTCTCAGTGGCACCTGGCACATCCCACCCATAGAATCATAGAATTGCCAGGGTTGGAAGGGACCTCAAGAATCAGCCAGTTCCAAACCCCCTCACACTACAGCAGGTTGCTCACAGCCACATCCAGCCTGGCTGCAAACACCTCCAGGCAGGAGGCTTCCACCACCTCCCTGGGCAACCTGTGCCAGGCTCTCACCACCCTCATGGGGAACTACTTCTTCCTAACAACCAATCTGAATCTTCCCATTTCTAGTTTTGCTTCATTCCCCCCAGTCCTATCACTCCCTGACACCCCAAAAAGTCCCTCCCCAGCTTTCTTGTAACCCACTTCAGACACTGGAAGGTCACAATTAGGTCTCCTCAGAGCCTTCTCTTCTCCACACTCAACAGCCCCAACTCTCTCAGTCTGTCCTCATAGCAGAGCAGCTCCAGCCCTCTGCTCATCCTCATGGCACTTCTCTGGACACCTTCCAGCACCTCCAGATCCTTCCTGGAATAGAGGCTCCAGAACTGGACACAGTACTCCAGGTGGGGTCTCACCAGAGTGGAGCAGAGGGGGAGAATCACCTCCCTGGCCCTGCTGGCTCTGCTTCTCTTGCTGCAGCCCAGGCTCTGGTTGGCTCTCTGGGCTGCAAGTGCTCACTGCTGACTCATGTTGGACTTCTCCTCCCCCAGCACCCCCAAGTCTTTTCTTCAGGGCTGCTCTCAAGCCAGTCCCTGCCCAGCCTGTATCAGTGCCTGGGATTGCCCCTGCCAAGATGCAGGACTGTGCACTTGGTCTTCTTGAGCCTCATGAGGTTGTGATGGGCTCCCTACTCCAGCCTGTCAAGGTCCCTCTGGATGGCCTCCCTGTGAGACACTGCACTCCTAGTGAGGTGTTTACATTTTGCCTTCAGTTGCTTTCAGCAGGATTATAGATCCTGCAGGCATCCCAGAAGCAGACAGACTCCTTCAGAAGGCTGGAGACTCAGGGGGGACCTTATCACTCTCTACAACTACCTAAAAGGAAGTTGTAGTCAGGTGGGGGTCAGGCTCTTCTCCCATGCAACTTGTGACAGCACAAGAGGCCATGGCATGAATCTGTGCCAAGGAAGGTTTAGGTTGGATATTAGGAAGCACTTCCTGACAGCAAGGCTGATTAGGCACTGAGATGGACTACCCAGGGAGGTGCTGGAATTGCCATCCCTGGAGGTGTTTAAGGAAAGCTTGGATGTGGTACTTGGTGGCCATGGTTTACCTGGTGGTGGTCATAGGCTGGACTTGATGATCTCAGAGGTCTTTCCCAGCCTCAATAATTCTGTGATTCTATTTATCTTCTACAGAAGCTTAGTCATCTGCTACCCCTCAGTCTCCTCTAAGGATTTTTAGAGGGAGACCGTGTTAACTTGACTCCTTACTTAGGATCCTGTGGTTAGATGAAATGAACCTGGGCCCTTGATAGCCTTTGAGCAGGGAAACTTTTGAGGATTTGAGCCTAATCTTTTTGTGCAAGGAGCAAAGTCCAATCCTTCCTCTTTGCTCTTTAGAATAGAATAGAATAAACCAGGTTGGAAGAGACCTTCAAGGTCATCGTGTCCAACCCATCAACCAATCCAACACCACCTAAACAGCTAACCCATGGCACCAAGCACTCCATCAAGTCTCCTCCTGAACACCTCCAGGGATGGTGCCTCCACCACCTCCCCTGGGCAGCCCATTCCAATGGGCAATCACTCTCTCTGTGTAGAACTTCTTCCTAACCTCCAACCTAAACCTCCCCTGGCACAGCCTGAGACTGTGTCCTCTTCTTCTGGTGCTGGCTGCCTGGGAGAAGAGACCAACCCCCACCTGTCTACAACCTCCCTTCAGGTAGTTGTAGAGAGCAAGAAGGTCACCCCTGAGTCTCCTCTTCTCCAGGCTAAGCAGCCCCAGCTCCCTCAGCCTCTCCTCACAGGGCTGTGTTCCAAACCCCTCACCAACTGTGTTTCTCTGGACTCATTCCAGCAAGTCAACCTCCTTCCTAAACTGAGGGGCCCAGAACTGGACACAGGACCCAGGGTGTGGCCTAACCAGTGCAGTGTACAGGGGCAGAATGACCTCCCTGCTCCTGCTGGCCACACTCTTCCTGATGCAGGCCAGGATGCCATTGGCCCTCTTGGCTGCCTGGGCACACTGCAGGCTCATGTTCAGCCTACCATCAACCAGCACCCCCAGGTCCCTCTCTGCCTGGCTGCTCTCAGCCACTCTGACCCCAGCCTGTAACACTGCATGGAGTTGCTGTGGCCAATGTGCAGAACCTGGCACTTGGATGTGTTTAATCTCCTGCCCTTGGCCTCTGCCCATCTGTCCAGCCTGTCCAGGTCCCTCTGCAGAGCCTCTCTACCCTCCAGCAGATCAACTCCTGCCCCCAGCTTGGTGTTGTCAGCAAATTTACTGATGATGGACTCAATGCCCTCATCCAGATCATCAATAAAGATGTTAAAGAGCACAGGGCCCAGCACTGATCCCTGGGGGACTCCACTGGTGCCTGGCTGCCAGCTGCCTGTGGCACCATTCACCACCACCCTCTGGGCTCAGCCTCCAGCCAGTTCCTAACCCAGCTCAGAGTGCTGCTGTCCAAGCCAGGGGCTGACAGCTTGGCCAGGAGTTTGCTATGGGGGACGGTGTCAAAGGCCTTGCTGAGGTCCAGGTAGACTACATCCACAGGCCTCCCCACATCCACCAGGCAGTCACCTGATCATAGAAGGAGATCAGGTTGGTCCGGCAGGACCTGCCCTTCCTAAATCCATGTTGGCTGGGCCTGATCCCTTGGCCATCCTCTAAGTGCTGTGTGATTGCACTCAAGATTGCACTCAAGATTTAGTGCTTGACAAGTTTTTGGGTGCTGTTTCAAACTGAGATGTCTGACAATGACTCATTGATAGAAGCCAGTGTTTGCCCCTAGCTTTCTTTTAACAGTGGTAGAGATAAGAGAATGACTGGATTACCATGTTTTTAGAATGCAGTCTTGCCTTTTGCTGGCTGTTGAGGCCAAATGATCCAGAGAGGCAGAAGCTCCATTTTAATTTCAGCTGCATGTTATTAACAGAATTAAGCACAACTCAGGCTTCAGCATCTGGAAGTCGTTAACATTGTTGAATTCCTTTTTACTTACTTCAGGGCCTCTTTGGCTAACCATGTAAATGAGATGGTGAGTTAGTAATTACACAGGGTCCTGAGGTATGGCACATGCTTGCCCAGTATCAGATAAGGAGACCGAAGCCGCTGGAGAGGCAGAGCTGGTAAAGAGATGTTTGTCTTCACAGAAGCTCCTGTTCTGACCTGCTGGTTTGGCAGGGAACCATTCATCTGAAACATAAGAGAGATGAAATAGGTCCTCTCTAATCTTCCTCTAATGTCTAAACCAGCTGTTGCTACGGGAAATGGATTTCCTACGCAGCTCTCCTGCATATTACATGGCCATCCTAAGCCTCTCCCTACGCACACACCCAGGGAGGAGAAAGGGAATGGTTTTTTTGTGCCTTGTTCCCTTCCAGCCTCTGCTGTGTTTCACAGAATTACTGAGGCTGGAACAGACCTCTGAGATCATCAAGGCCAGACCTAACACCACCACACTGACCAGACCATGTCACTAAGTCACTCACCCAGTCTTCCCTAAAACACGTCCAGTAATGGCGACTCCACCACCTCCCCAGGCAGCACATTCCAATGGGCAATCACTCTCTTTATGAATAACTTCTTCCTACCATCCAGCCTAAACCTCCCCTGGCACAGCTTGAGATTGTGTCCTCTTGTTCTGGTGCTGGTTGCCTGGGAGAAGAGACCAACCTCTGCCTGTCTACAACCTCCTTTCAGGGAGTTGTAGAGAGCAATGAGGTCTGCCCTGAGCCTCCTCTTCTCCAGGCTAAGCAACCCCAGCTCCCTCAGCATTTCTCTGGAGGTGTTTAAGAGGAGACTTGATGGGGCACTTCTATCCCTCCCCTCCCTTCTCCTCCCTTCCCTTCCCTTCCCTTCCCTTCCCTTCCCCCCTTCCCTTCCCTTCCCTTCCCTTCCTTCCCTTCCCTTCCCTTCCCTTCCTTCCCTTCCCTTCCCTTCCTTCCCTTCCCTTCCCTTCCTTCCCTTCCCTCCCCCTCCCCTCCCCTCCCCTCCCTCCCTCCCCTCCCCTCCCCCCTCCCCCCTCCCCCTCCCCTCCCCTCCCTCCCCTCCCCTCCCCCTCCCCCTCCCTCCTCTCCTCCTCCTCTCCTCTCCTCTCCTCTCCTCTCCTCTCCTCTCCTCTCCTCTCCTCTCCTCTCCTCTCCTCTCCTCTCCTCTCCTCTCCTCTCCTCTCCTCTCCCTCCTCTCCTCTCCTCTCCTCTCCTCTCCTCTCCTCTCCTCTCCTCTCCCTCTCCTCTCCTCCTCTCCTCTCCCTCTCCTCTCCTCTCCTCTCCTCCTCTCCTCTCCCATTCACTGTCCAGAAAACAACCCACTCACTATGCAAGAGGTATAAGGAGAGGAGAAGCAGCACAAGGCAGCAGTCATCCATAACCTGGGAAGGCATCAAACACATCACAGGTGATGATTTGTCAATAAGTACAGATGCAAAGACTAAGGCAAGGCAGAGGCTGGGAAAAAAAACCCACACAACCTTAGGGCTATCACAATATTGGATAACAGAGGGCTGGAGGATACACAGCTTAAAGAAAGGCAGCTTGTGTAAAATAGGAAAGTAGAAACCAAATGCCCAAAGTGAGACTTGAGCTTTTGTAATGCTGCTCCTTCTTCCTTCCCTGGATGAAACTATCAGGGTGAAATTCAGCCCTGGTGTGGCTGCAGCAAAGTCACCCTGAAGTTACACTGTGGACAAATTGCTGCCATAAATCATCAAAATCAATGAGAATCCTGGCTGTTCGTGCCAGAAATTAATCTGGCCCATAACAACAGCACCCAAAGCTAAACCTAGCTGCTCTAGGCAATGATATAAACTTGGAGTTTGTGTGGAGATGCCCAGGTCCTGGAAACCTACTTCCAAGATTTGATCTGCTGGCTACATGGATGGCAGTGCACAGCATTCCCATTCTGCTGCCCACCTTCCCCTCTGGTGTACCTGGCTTCATGCTCCCCTCCTGCATGTGCTGCCAGGAAGGACTTTTGCAGTGCATAGAGACAGGTGTGAGGAGCCCTATGAGGAGAGGCTGAGGGAGCTGGGGTTGCTTAGCCTGGAGAAGAGGAGGCTCAGGGGAGACCTTCTTGCTCTCTACAACTACCTGAAGGGAGGTTGTAGCCAGGTGAGGGTTGGTCTCTTCTCCCAGGTGACCAGCTCCAGAACAAGAGGACACAGTCACAAGCTGCACCAGGGGAGGTTAAGGCTGGATGTTAGGAAGAAGTTCTTCCCAGAAGGAGAGATTGGCCATTGGAATGTGCTGCCCAGGGAGGTGGTGGAGTCCCCATCCCTGGAGGTGTTTAGGAAGAGCCTGGATGAGGCACTTAGTGTCGTGGTTGAGTTGATTAGATGGTGTTGGGTGATAGGTTGGACTGGATGATCTCAAAGGTCTTTTCCAACCTGGTTAATTCTATTCTATTCTATTCTATTCTATTCTATTCTATTCTATTCTATTCTATTCTATTCTATTCTATTCTGTTCTGTTCTGTTCTGTTCTGTTCTGTTCCGTTCCCTGTAACACCCACTTCTCTCACCATGCCACCCTAAATAATCATAGGTTGATGTGTGCTTGTCAGGCTTGCAGCCTACATTGGATGGAACACAACTAGAAATGGGTAGGTTCAGACTGGCTATTAGGAAGAAGTCCTTCCCCATGAGAGTGGTGACTCCCTGGCACAGGTTGCCCAGGGAGGTGGTGGAAGCCTCATGCCTGGAGGTTTTGAAGGCCAGGCTGGGTGTGGCTATGAGCAACCTCATCTAATGTGAGGGGGTTTGGAACTAGATGATCCTTGAGCTCCCTTCCTACCCTAACAATTTTATGATTCCATGTTTGTACCTGCTGTGACTCTGAGGGGATTCAGCTACCCCCAAGTGGGGGAGCAACTGAATGGGGGACATAAGATACAACTGAGGTCTCAGCTCCTCTGGTCAGTCAGCAATGCTTGGGCATCTGGGTTCCATTTCTGGGTCTGCAAACTGCCTTTGCATAGCACAGAGCTGGCAGCTCATCCCTTAGATTGCAGAGTACTGACACTGTCAGTGATATAACTTTGAGGAACAAGAGCATTATCTTGGTTGCACCACAAGCTGTGTTTGATAGAGCCTTTGGCTTTTATCAACAGCTGTAGCAGAGACAAATGAGATTCTGCAGTGCATGGCTCTTTGTATGTCTAAGATTCCAGGTTAAACTAATTCACTCTGTTTCTCTCAAGAGCTCTGTGCTAGTTTGAAAGCCTTCATTCCCATTCCTGCTGGAGGGAAGGTTTCATTTTCCAGCATGATTAATCAGAGCTGGATGCAATTTCCACCCCCTTCAAAGAGCCTCTAACAAGATAAAGGAAAGAAAAAGGGAAGTTGATCAAATGGCAAAATCCACAAAGGAAAATAAGGCTCCAAAAGAAATTATTTCAGCATGCATGACTTAGAATCATAGAATCAACCAGGTTGGAAAAGACCTCAGTGATCATCAAGTCCAACCTATTCCCTAGTACCTAGCACCTCCTGACAACTAAACCATGGCTCCAAGTGTCACTTCCAAGCCTTTCTTGAACACCTCCAGGTGACTCCACCACCTCCCTGGGCAGCACATTCCAATGGCCAATCTCTCTTTCTGGGAAGAACTTTCTCCTCACCACCAGCTTAAACTTCCCCTGGCACAGCTTGAGACTGTGGCCTCTTGTTCTGGTGCTGGTTGCCTGGGAGAAGAGACCAACCCCCACCTGGCTACAACCTCCCTTCAGGGAGTTGTAGAGAGCAAGAAGGTCTCCCCTGAGCCTCCTCTTCTCCAGGCTAAGCAACCCCAGCTCCCTCAGCCTCTCCTCACAGGGCTGTGCTCCAGACGTCTCCCCAGCTTTGTTGCCCTTCTCTGGAACACATTCAAGTATCCCAATGTCCGTCTTGAACCAAGGAGCCTGCACCCACTTCTGTGGCATGGCATGGTCCTGCAACCACAACATGGTCCTGCAACCACAGCATCACAGGATGTTAGGGATTGGAAAGGACATCCAGAGATCATTGAATCCAAGCCCCCTGCCAGAGCAGGACCATACAATCCAGCACAGGTCACACAGGAACATATCCTGATGGGTCTTGCAAGTCTCCAGAGAAGGAGACTCCACAACCTCTCTGGGCAGCCTGTTCCAGTGCTCTGTGACACTCACAGTGAAGAAGTTCCTCCTCATGTTGAGGTGGAACCTCCTGTGCTGGAGTTTATATCCATTGTCCCTTGTCCTAACCCAGGGAGCAAGTGAGCAGAGCCTGTCCCCTCCTCTTGACCTCCAGCCCTCATTTATGCACATTTATTAGATCCCCTCTCTGCCTTCTCTTCTCCAGGCTAAACAACCCCTGGTCTCTCAGCCTCTCCTCATAGGGCAGTGCTCCAGTCCCTTCAATCATCCTGGTAGATCTTCAAGTTCTCCTTATGATCTTTGTTTGTCATGGCCACTGTTCCCTCCCTGGGCAGCCTTTCTGCACAGTTACTGGGATAATGAAAACAATATTGCAGGCCAGGTTCTATATGGACAGCTGAGTTTTGCAGGGTATGGATTACATTAGGATCAAATGGACATCTTTAAGGAAATTCTGAATGTGTTTTATATTATTAGGGTGGTGCTCAATGGCCTGATGTGCAGATGGAGAGCAGTGACAGTGGTGTCCCTCAGGGGTCCATAATGGGAGCTGTGCAGCTTAGTATTTTTATCAATGACATAGGAAGTGAGATTGAATGCACCATCAACAAGTTTGCAGATGGCACCAAGCTGAGTGGTGTTGTTGATACACCAGAGGGACAGGATGGCATCATAAAGGGACCTGGACAAGCTGGAGAGGTGGTGCCCAGGTAAACCTCATGAGGTTCATCAAGACCAAGTGCAGGGTTCTGCACCTGGGCCAGAACAATCCTACCTATCAATACAGACTGGGGGAGGAGGGGATAGAAAGCAGCCCTGAGGTAAAGGACTTGGGGGTGCTGATGGATGAGAAGCTGGACAGGAGCAGGCAGTGTGAGCTTGCAGCACAGAAGGCAAATCACAGCCTGGGCTGCACCAAAGATGTGTGGCCAGCAGAGCCAGAGAGGTGATTCTGCCACTTTGCTCTGCTCTGCTGAGACCTCACCTGCAGTACTGTGTGCAGCTCTGGAACCCTCAATACAGGAAGGACATGGAGCTGATGGAGAGGGCCCAGAAGAGGTTCACCAAAATGATCAGGGGGTTGGAGCAGCTCTGCTCTGAGGACAGGCTGAGAGAGCTGGGGGTGTTCAGCCTGGAGAAGAGGAGGCTCCAGGGAGACCTAATAGCAGCCTGCCAGGACCTGAAGGAGGTTACAAGAAGGACAGAGAGAGACTGTTTGCAAAGGCCTGAAGTGACAGGACAAGGGGCAATGGCTTCAAACTAGAGCAGAGCAGATTTAGATTGGATATTAGGAACAAGCTCTTCACTAGGAGGGTGGTGGAACACTGGGACAGGTTGCCCAGGGAAGTGGTTGAGGTTCCTTCCCTGGAGATAATCAAGGTGAGGCCAAACAAGACTCTGGGCAACTTGATCTACTTGGGGATGTCCCTGCTGACTGCAGAGGGGGTTGGACTTGATGGCCTATGGAGATCCCTTCTGGCCTGGACCATTCTATGCTTCTGTGATTTGATTATGCAGACAAAAAGATTTAGAATAAAAGGAAAGAAAGAGAGAAAAGAAAGAAAAGAAAGAAAGAAAAAAAAAAGAAAGAAAGAAAGAAAGAAAGGAAGGAAGGAAGGAAGGAAGGAAGGAAGGAAGGAAGGAAGGAAGGAAGGAAGGAAGGAAGGAAGGAAGGAAGGAAGGGAGAGAAAGAAAGAAAGAAAAAGAAAGAAAGAAACAGAAAGAGAAAGAAAAAGAAAGAAAGAAAGAGAAAGAAAGAAAGAAAGAAAGAAAGAAAGAAAGAAAGAAAGAAAGAAGAAAGAAAAGAAAGAAAGAAAGAGAAAGAAAGAAAGAAAGAAAGAAAGAAAGAAAGAAAGAAAGAAAGAAAGAAAGAAAGAAAGAAAGAAAGAAAGAAAGAAAGAAAGAAAAAAGAAAGAAAGAAAGAAAGAAAGAAAGAAAGAGAGAATGAAAGAAAAAGGAAGGAAGGAAGGAAGGAAGGAAGGAAGGAAGGAAGGAAGGAAGGAAGGAAGGAAGGAAGGAAGGAAGGAAGGAAGGAAGGAAGGAAGGAAGGAAGGAAGGAAGGAAGGAAGGATGGAAGGAAGGAAGGAAGGAAGGAAGGAAGGGAAAAAGGAGTTGTTTTTCATTATCTCTTACTTTCAATCCTGCAACTTGTGACAGGACAAGAGGCCATGGCATGAATCTGTGCCAGGGAAGGTTTAGGTTGGATATTAGGAAGCACTTCCTGACAGCAAGGCTGATTAGGCACTGGGATGGACTGCCCAGGGAGGTGCTGGAGTTGCCATCCCTGGAGGTGTTTAAGACAAGCTTGGATGTGGCACTTGGTGGCCATGGTTTAGCTGATGAGGTGGTGTTAGGTCATAGGCTGGACTTGATGATCTCAGAGGTCTTTTCCAGCCTCAATAATTCTGTGATTTTGTGACTCTGTGATTCTGTGCTTTTTATTTCCCTAGGAATAAGGAGATTTGGGTGCATACAAGCTATACTCTCAGCACTTTATCCTCTAATCTCTTCCCAGTTTAACTGGATGCAGTGTTGCCAACACAGCTCAGGTATTTAATAACTGGAAGCGTGAAACCTCCCAAAATAAGCTGCAAAATCAGCACTCCTGGGTTATGTTCTTTAATACCACCATAAGAAAACACTGGAAGTTACAAAGGTGAAACAAAAGTGCCCTGTTCTGTGTTTCAAATATGGTGATATTAGCACCAGAATGCAAAAATGAGATGGCCTTGTCTTGAGAATTGTCTTTAATGGGTTATGTAAAAGGGGGGAGTGTTTTTTAAGCCTCACACTACAGCAGGTTGCTCACAGCCACAGCCAGCCTGGATGCAAAAACCTCCAGGCATGAGGCTTCCACCACCTCCCTGGGCAACCTGTGCCAGTCTTTCACCATCCTCATGGGGAAGAACTTCTTCCTAACATCCAATCTGAATCTACCCACTTCAAATTTTGCTCCATTCCCCCAACTCCTATCATTCCCTGACACCCTCAAAAGTCCCTCCCCAGCTTTCTTGTAGCCCCCTTCAGATCCTGGAAGGTCACAATTAGGTCTCCTGGGAGCCTTCTCTTCTCCAGGCTGAACCCAAATGTTTGAATGTATGAATCTGAATGTGTGACTTCAAATGTTTTTGAAGAGTTTTGGTCTTTCAAGGTCATTTCCTTGTTTTGGAAGTTTTACTTTGTTTCCTGTACAATACAGCTCCAGCAGCCCTGGTTTTATTCTGGCTCTTCTGAACACCCAGGAAGTGACCACTGTGGTTTGTGTGGTGGACCTGGAACTGCAGGTGAGCACAGGGCAGCTGCCTCTGATAGCTCTCTGTCTCCATTTAAGGAGAGACACAGAGCTCTCCAACTCTTCTCAAAGTAGTTAAAGAAAACATTCCACACAAGAACTGGATAGAGTTGGAAAGTTTAAATTAAGTGCTGTTCATGAACTACATGCTACAGGGCAAAGCATATAAAATACTCTAAATCATAGAATTGTCAGGGTTGGAAGGGACCCCAAGGATCAGCCTGTTCCAAACCCCCCTGCCATGGGCAGGGACACCTCACACTACAGCAGATTGCCCAGAGCCACATCCAGCCTGGCTGCAAAAACCTCCAGGCATGAGGTTTCCACCACCTCCCTGGGCAACCTGTGTCAGGGTGTCACCACCCTCATGGGGAACAACTTCTTCCTAACATCCTATCTAAATCTACCCACTTCAAATTTTGCTCCATTTCCCCCCAGTCCTATCCCTGACAGCCTAAAAGGTCCCTCCCCAGATTTCTGGGGATGAAATAACAAAAGATTACAATTTCCTGTCCTTTTCTGGACCTATCTCACCCCTGGAGATCTGTGACTTCATGGTTGATCTTAGAAGGCGGCTTTGTCTTAGAAAGAACTGACTGAAGGAGTTGGGGCTGTTCAGTCTGGGGAAGAAGAGGCTCTGAGGTGACCTCATTGTGGCCTTCCAGTATCTGAAGGGGGCTACAAGAAGGCTGGGGAGGGACTGCTCAGGATCTCAGGTAGTGATAGGACTAGAGGGAATGGAATGAAGCTGGAGGTGGGGAGATTGAGGCTGGAGGTGAGGAGGAAGTTCTTCCCCATGAGAGTGGTGAAGCCCTGGAATGGGTTGTCCAGGGAGGTGGTTGGGGCCCTGTCCCTGGAGGTTTTTAAGCCCAGGCTGGCTGAGGCTCTGGCCAGGCTGCTGTAGTGTGGGGTGTCCCTGCCCATGGCAGGGGCTTGGAACTAGATGATCCTTGTGGTCCCTTCCAACCCTGACTGATACTATGATACTATGAACTCTCTTCCCAGAAAGAGAGATTGGCCATTGGAATGTGCTGCCCAGGGAGGTGGTGGAGTCCCCAGCACTGAAGGTGTTCAAAAAGTAGCATTGTTAGGGTTGGAAGGGACCTCAAGGATCATCTAGTTTCAACCCCCCTGCCATGGGCAGGGACACCTCAGGACCAGCAAACACTTAAACACACTTAAACACTGGAGGTGTTTAAGAAGACCCTGGATGAGGCACTTGGTGCCATGGTTTGGCTGATTAGTTACGGTTGGGTGGTTGGTTGAACTTGATCTTGGAAGTCTCTTTCCACCTGGCTGATTCAGTGATTCTCTGATTTTTGAAGGCACCCAGTTTCACACCAGGACACTCTGACAAACTGACAGCTGGCTGCATTCATCCTACAAATTAGTTTCAACCTCCCTGCCAGGCAGTGCTCTAAGGCAGCCCTGGGTACTCAGAGAGGCAGATGATCAGTCACAAAATGTGGTGCTTACCATTTGGGGATGAAAATCCCATCTGTGGGAACAGGTCAGAAGAGGAACAGCAAACTTTCCTCTGCTGCAATGTGAGGTGGTTTGGGTTGGTTTGTCTGTAGGGCTTTTTGTCATGTTTTTCCCTCCCCACCTCTTTCATGCACATTTTTTGTCATCTAAATCCAAGCCTGATGTCATCTGTCTCTTCCCTTCCTCAGTGCATATGTGGGTTTTCACACATGCTCATCACTTCAAGGACAAATCCTTCAAGAGCAGGGAGTGGGTCCAAGTGGCTCATCCATGTTGGCCAAGTTGCTTCATCATCAGGATCAAAGCAAGCCTCTGCTTTGAGAAGTTTCCCTTTTTGCTTCCCCATATTCCTAGGGACTTGTTGCTCTTCTCCCTGTTGCTGGGGAGGCAGAGTCTCCTTTCTTACTTCTGGGAATCTTGGTTAAGGTTTTTTTCCCTCATCTGTGTTAAGTATGGTCTGAAGCCTAGGATCTCAGCAGAGCTGTTCTGCCACTGGATTTTTCTTTGTCCTGCCTGTTTTTTTTTTCCCCTTTGCCTTCCCCTGGGTTATCTTAAGGGGGCCTGCAAGAAAACTGGGGAAGGGCTTTTTAGAGTGTCATGGAGTGATAGGACTGGGGGGCATGGAGCAAATCTAGAAATGGGTAGTGGCAGAGCAACAGAGTGGGTAGATTCAGATTGGATGTTAGGAAGAAGTTCTTCCCCATGAGGGTGGTGAGAGACTGGCACAGGTTGCCCAGGGAGGTGGTGGAAGCTTCATCCCTGGAGGTTTTTGCAGCCAGGCTGGATGTGACTGTGAGCAACCTGCTGTAGTGTGAGGTGTCCCTGCCCATGGCAAGGGGGTTGGAACTGGCTGATCCTTGAGATCCCCTTCAACCCTAACAATTCTATGATTCTATCTGTATCACCATGGTGTCTTTGACACCATACTTCACACACCTCCTTTGTGGCAAGCTTACAAATATGAACACTGACACAGTACCACTGATCATCTGAACTGCACTCTTTGTTGGCAGGTGTCCACATCATTTTTGTAGCCACCTATACAGGTTGATGTCAGAGCAATATAGGTTGATGTCAGAGGAATATAGGTTGATGTCAGAGCAATTAGTACAGCAAAGATGCTTAGTGCCTCTAAAAAACTCATTGCTGGGAAAAAAAACCACATTGCTGGTCCTGAGGTGTCCCTGCCCATGGCAGGGGGGTTGGAACTAGATGATCCAACCCTAACAATTCCGCTTTTTGAACACCTTCACCTCCACCACCTCCCTGGGCAGCACATTCCAATGGCAAATCTCTCTTTCTGGGAAGAACTTTCTCCTCACCTTCAGCCTAAACCTCCCCTGGCACAGCTTGAGACTGTGTCCTCTTGCTCTGGTCCTGCTTGCCTGGAAGAACAGACCAACCCCCACCTGGCTACAACCTCCCTTCAGGTAGTTGTAGAGAGCAATGAGGTCTCCCCTGAGCCTCCTCTTCTTCCATTATGTAGTTGTGTATTTCATTGACGAAGGAATACAAACAGTGGGTCCTTGCCTCTTGACTTCATTCTGGTTCTTACAGAAACATCAACAGAGCTTGTAACAAAATACAAACCCACAAAATAAGCATCAGCAACGTGCCAAGAGCCCTTTGAAAGAGAGAGAGGAATGAACAGAAACTGCAGATGGAAGCATCTAAATTGGTGGCAGCCTGAATACGGAGCATGATGTGCATAGCTAAAATAGTTATTCCCTGGCAATCATAGATCTTATTAGGCAGTATTTTGACTAAGCACACAATAATGTTCACCCTGTACCATAGAATCAACCAGGCTGGAAAGACCTCAGAGATCATCACTGGAGGTGTTTAAAAAGAGCCTGGATCAGGCACTTGGTGCCATGGTTTAGTTGATTAGATGGTGTTGGGTGATAGGCTGGACTCGGTGATCTCAAAGGTCTTTTCCAACCTGGTTAATTCTGTATTCTGTAGGACGTACCTATTACCTAATACCTAAAACCTCATGACAACTAATCAGTTGGTCTGTGCTCACACTGTCAGTTCCATTCTACACTTTCCTGCTCAGAATCATAGGATCAACCAGGTTGGAAGAGACCTCCGAGATCATCAAGTCCAACCTACCACCCAATCCTATCCAATCAACTAAACCATGGATCTTGAAGGGCTCTTCCAACCTGGTTAATTCTATTCTATTCTATTCTATTCTATTCTATTCTATTCTATTCTATTCTATTCTATTCTATTCTATTCTATTCCATTCCATTCCATTCCATTCCATTCCATTCCATTCCATTCCATTCCATTCCATTCCATTCCATTCGCCACATCCAATCCCCTCTTGAACACCTCCAGTTATGGTGACTCCGCCACCTCCCTGGGCAGCACATTCCAATGGCCAATTCCTCTTTCTGGGAAGAGCTTTCTCCTCACCTCCAGCCTAAACTTCCCCTGGTGGTGCCTGTAGTCACACTATGGAGTACTCCCCTCTGCTACTAATTTACTTTGTCATGTTCCATGGTAAGAACAAATTCAATGCCACACATCTCAAACACCTCAGACAATTAAATTTGTCTTGGTTATTCTTTTATCTCTGTGTTAATCTGTCTGACAATAGCAGGTCGATGCCTGTGACAAGTGGCGTGGAGTGTGGATACCATGAGCTAACCCAACCTTACAGAAATGGAAAGCAGCACTGAGGAGAGAGACTTGGGGGTGCTGGTGGAGGAGAAGCTCAACAGGAGCTCTCTCAGTGTGCACTTGCAGCCCAGAAAGCCAATCAGATCCTGGGCTGCATCAGGAGAAGTGTGGCTAGCAGGTCGAGGGAGGTGATCCTCCCCCTCTGCTCAGCCCTGGTGAGACCCCACCTGGAGTACTGCCTCCAGTTCTGGAGCCTCTATTACAAGAGGGATGTGGAGGTGCTGGAAGGTGTCCAGAGAAGGGCCACGAGGATGATCAGAGGGCTGGAGCACCTCTCCTATGAGGACAGACTGAAGGAGTTGGGGCTGTTCAGTCTGGAGAAGAGAAGGCTCCCAGGTGACCTCATTGTGGCCTTCCAGTATCTGAAGGGGGCTACAAGAAGGCTGGGGAGGGACTGCTCAGGATCTCAGGGAGTGATAGGACTAGGGGGAATGGAATGAAGCTGGAGGTGGGCAGATTCAGGCTGGAGGTGAGCAGGAAGTTCTCCCCCATGAGAGTGGTGAAGCCCTGGAATGGGTTGTCCAGGGAGGTGGTTGGGGCCCTGTCCCTGGGGGTATTTAAGGCCAGGCTGGCTGAGGTTCTGGCCAGGCTGATGTAGTGTGGGGTGTCCCTGCCCATGGCAGGGGGGTTGGAACTAGATGATCCTTGTGGTCCCTTCCAACTCTGACTGATACTATGATACTATGATACTATGAAATGGAATTGAACTGTCCCTTGCATCCCAGAATCCCAGAATAGTAGGGGCTGGAAGGGACCTTGAAAACTCATCCAGTCCAACCCCCCCTGCCAGAGCAGCATCACCTAGAGCAGATCACACAGGAACACATCCAAGTAGGTTGTGAACCTCTCCAGAGAAGGAGACTCCAGAACCCCCCTTGGGCAGCCTGTTCCAGATTTTGTGGGTTTTCAAGAGGGGGAAAAAAGTGGCTTCTGAAACAATGAGAGTTTGGAAGTTTTGCTTAGCTTGCAAGGACACAAGCAGCTCAGACAAGGCATTGGATGGCTGGGACAAAATCCTGTGCAAGTTCTGTCAGACCTGGAAAGACACCATGGTGCTAATCCCAGGGGTGCACTGCCAGAGGCAGCCTTCCAGATGTGGTGTCAGTACGTGTTGCTGTCAGTGAAATGTCTTTACCATGGTGCACAGGGATAATCCACCCTGGAACCATTTTCCTGCTAATCCCCTGTCAGCTTGGCCTGCCAGCACAACCCAGCAAATGTGCCCCAGATACTCAGCTCCTTCTCTGAGAGAGAGCAACCATCACAAACTACCAAGCTAAGAGCTTCATTCTTCCATAAAAGCACAGACCATGCTTTGGTTTAGAATAGAATAAACCTTTATTTGGAATAAACCAAACCAGGTTGGAAGAGACCTTCAAGATCATCGTGTCCAACCCATCAACCAATCCAACACCACCTAAACAACTAACCCATGGCACCAAGCACCCCATCAAGTCTCCTCCTGAACACCTCCAATGATGGTGACCCCACCACCTCCCCAGGCAGCCCATTCCAATGGGCAATCACTCTCTCTGTGTAGAACTTCCTCCTAACATCCAACCTAAACCTCTCCTGGCACAGTCTGAGACTGTGTGCTCTTGTTCTGGTGCTGGGTGCCTGGGAGAAGAGACCAACCTCTGCCTGTCTACAACCTCCCTTCAGGTAGTTGTAGAGAGTGATAAGGTCTCCCCTGAGTCTCCTCTTCTCCAGGCTAAGCAGCCCCAGCTCCCTCAGCCTCTCCTCACAGGGCTGTGTTCCAAACCCCTCACCAACTTTGTTGCCCTTCTCTGGACTCACTCCAGCAAGTCAACCTCCTTCCTAAACTGAGGGGCCCAGAACTGGACACAGGACTCAAGGTGTGGCCTAACCAGTGCAGTGTACAGGGGCAGAATGACCTCCCTGCTCCTGCTGGCCACACTGTTCCTGGTGCAGGCCAGGATGCCATTGGCCCTCCTGGCTGCCTGGGCACACTGCAGGCTCATGTTCATCCTACCATCAACCAGCACCCCCAGGTCCCTCTCTGCCTGGCTGCTCTCAGCCACTCTGACCCCAGCCTGTAGCACTGCATGGGGTTGTTGTGGCCAATGTGCAGAACCTGGCACTTAGATGTGTTCAATCTCCTGCCCTTGGACTCTGCCCATCAGAGTTCAGCTAAACCTAGCTCTGTGTGTGTGTGCTGGCCAGGGCTTGAGTAGGGTCTGTGAGTCTCTGGAGAGACTATTGGCAAGCCCCTGTGACATGCACAGAATCACAGAATCAACCAGGTTGGAAAAGACCTCAGAGATCATCGAGTCCAACCTATTAGCCAACACCACCTGACAGCTGAATGATGGCTTCAAGTGCCACATCTGATCCCTTCTTGAACACCTTCAGGGACAGTGACTCCACCACCTCCCTGGGCAGCACATTCCAATGGCCAATCTCTCTTGCTGGGAGGAACTTTCTCCTCACCTTGAGCCTAAACTTCCTCTGGTGCTGTTTGAGACTGTGTCCTCTTGTTCTGGTGCTGGTTGCCTGGGAGAAGAGACCAACCCCCATCTGGCTACAACCTCCCTTCAGGGAGTTGTAGACAGCAATAAAGTCTCCCTTGAGCCTCCTCTTCTCCAAGCTAAGCAACCCCAGCTCCCTCAGCCTCTCCTCATAATGATAAGCTCTAAATAATCCCATTGGATAGATAATAAACATAAGGCTAGGAAGGCAAAAAAGCCCTGTGAGGAGAGGCTGAGGGAGCTGGGGGTGTTTAGCCTGGAGAAGAGGAGGGTTTCTTCTGCAATTTATCAGTTGTGAATGCCTGTAAATATTGTATATTTTGTTCATATTGATTGCATTTCCTTGTAGATTGTAAATACAGCTTCATGGGCTTTCAGCTGAGCTGGTCTGGAATTTAGTGTTGTGGGGAATTTTCAAGCCACCACACCAATGTGCAGGTGTTCAGGGTGGGCTGGCCACTCCGTCCAAGGCTGCCACTCTACCAGGCATGGTCCTGGCTGACCATCCAGACTCAGAGGGGATTTAATAAATGTTTATCAATATCTGAGGGCTGGGGGTCAGGAGGGAGGGGACAGGCTCTGCTCACTTGCTCCCTGGGATAGGACAAGGAGCAATGGATGGAAGCTGTAGCACAGGAGTTTCCACCTCAGTCCAAGGGGAAACTTCTTTCCTCTTAGGGTTACAGAGTACAGGAGCAGGTTGCCCAGAGAGGTTATGGAATCTCCTTCTCTGGAGACTTTCAAGGTCTGTCTGGATGCATTCCTCTGTGACCTGAGCTAGATTGTATGGTCCTGCTCTGGCAGGGTGGTTGGACTCGATGATCTCTTTGGGTCCCTTCCAACCCCTGACATCCTGTGAGCCTCTGATCCTGATCCTTCCCTACAGACAGGTCTGCAAGATGCTGTGCATGCATCCAATCATGCACTCTACAGTTTCAGTGTCTGTACACAGCCTTGAGAAGAAGCTATTTTTATTCCTACAGCCAAGAGTGCTTCTCTGAAAGGTCACTGAACACCAGCCGTGGCTCCACGCCACCAAAGTCAGTGAGGATCCAAATAAAATAGGACAGCTTTTGAAGAAGAGATGGTAGCATATTGCTGAGTGGTTGCATACCTGCAGACAGCATGGCTTGTCAGCCAGCTCCATGTGTGACTCAGGGCCAGCTCTGGAAACACAGAGCCATTGCTCCCTGGTGAGGCACTGTCCTCGCTCCAGCACCAGCACTGTTCCTGGGAAAAGGTGAAAAACAGCACTGGTCAGTAAAGAGCACAGCTGGAGAGGCATGAAGGAGCTCCTGTACCATGGGGCTCAGTGTTGGGCCCCATTGTCTTTAACACAGAATCATAGAATTGTTAGGGTTAGAAGGGATCTCAAGGACCATCCAGTTCCAACTCCCCCTGCCATGGGCAGGGACACCTCATACTAGAGCAGGTTGCTCACAGCCACATCCAGCCTGGCTGCAAAAACCTCCAGGCATGAGGCTTCCACCACCTCCCTGGGCGACCTGTGCCAGTGTCTGACCATCTTCATGGGGAAGAGCTTCTTCTTAAGATCCAATCTGAATCTAGCTACTTCTACTTTTGCTGTACTTTTCCCCTGGTCCTGTCACTCCCTGACACCCTCAAAAGTCCCTCCCTGACACCCTCAAAAGTCCCTCCCCAGATTTCTTGAGCCCCCTTCAGATACTGGAAGGCCACAATTCAGGTCTCCTCAGAGCCTTCTCTTCTCCAGACTGAATAGATCCAATTCCCAGTCTATCCTCACAGGAGAGGAGTTCCAGTCCTCTGATCATCTTCATGGCCCTTCTCTGGACACATTCCAGCATGTCCAGACTATTCCTGTAATAGGGGCTCCAGAACTGGACACAGTGCTCTGCGTGGGGTCTCACCAGAGCGGAGCAGAGGGGGAGAATCTCCTCCCTCACCCTGCTGGCTATGCTGGTAAAATGTATGGGGTTGGAAGGGACCTTTATAGGCCATCTGATTCAAGCCTCTTGCAGCGAGCAGGGACGTGTATAACATTGGAATGTGCTGCCCAGGGAGGTGGTGGAGTCACCATCAGTGGAGGTGTTTAGGAAGAGAGTGGATGGGATGCTTGGTGCCATGGTTTAGTTGATTAGATGGTGTTGGATGATAGGTTGGACTTGATGATCTCAAAGGTCTTTTCCAACCTGGTCAATTCAACTCTACTCTACTCTACACTCCACTCCACTCCACTCCACTCCACTCCACTCCACTCCACTCCACTCCACTCCACTCCACTCCACTCCACTCCACTCCACTCCTCTCCACTCCACTCCTCTCCACTCCACTCTCCACTCCACTCCACTCCACTCCACTCCACTCCACTCCACTCCACTCCACTCCACTCTATTCCATTCCATTCCATTCCATTCCATTCCATTCCATTCCATTCCATTCCATTCCATTCCATTCCATTCCATTCCATTCCACTCTACTCTATTCTCCTGGTAGTTCTGACCTGATAGACAAGGACAAAGAAATCTCTTACACTGAATGAAACTACAGAGCAAACTTTCCCCTAGAAAGCTCAGCTGGAATTTCTCTTTAAGAAGAAGCAGCATTCTTTAAAACTTAAAGCACTGCTGATGGCAACATTACATGAGGTCATTATTACTATTTTAGTTGTGTCTGTTAGAACTCAACTGAACATTTTTCTGCCCATGAATCATGGAAGTTTGTTTTCAAGGAACTGTAAAAGGACTCAAAGGTCTAGAGCCAGCTCCTAGACCTGCAGATTTCCTGCCATGTTTCAATCATCTGCCCCCTTGTACTTCAGTTATCCATTCCTGCAAGGAAAGAATCCAATCAAATGCAACTTCTTTTGCACTGAGCTTAACTTTTTGGTTATGGTTATGATATTATTAACACATCAAGATATTACTCCAGTGTCTTAGTTTAGGGTGAGACAGGTGCTCTTTTCCCCCTTCCAAAAGGGGCAAAAGAAAGGCAACAGCAGCTAATGAGTGCACACTTGAGCTGACAGTAACCTCAAGGTGGGCTTGAATAGGTAGGTAGATAGATAGGGAATAGATAGATAGATAGATAGATGATAGCAGCAGCTTATGAGTAGATAGTTGAGCTGACAGTAACTTCAAAGTGAGCTTGAATAGATGGATAGATAGATAGATAGATAGATAGATAGATAGATAGATAGATAGATAGATAGATGATAGCAGCAGCTTATGAGTAGATAGTTGAGCTGACAGTAACTTCAAAGTGAGCTTGAATAGATTGATAGATAGATGGATAGATAGATAGATAGATAGATAGATAGATGATAGCAGCAGCTTATGAGTAGATAGTTGAGCTGACAGTAACTTCAAAGTGAGCTTGAATAGATGGATAGATAGATAGATAGATAGATAGATAGATAAATGATAGCAGCAGCTTACGAGTAGATAGTTGAGCTGACAGTAATCTCAAGATGAGTTTGGATAGATAGATAGACATAGATAGACATAGATAGATAGATAGATAGATGGATAGATAGGTAGATAGATGGATAGATAGATAGATAGATAGATAGATAATAGGCAGGCAGGTAGATAGCAGCAGCTGAGTAAACACTTGAGCTGACAGTAATCTCAAGCTGAGTTTGGATAGATAGATAGACAGACATAGATAGACATAGATAGATAGATAGATAGATAGATAGATAGATAGATAGATAGATAGATAGATAGATCTGAAGTATCCAGTATCTGAATGATCCAGTATCTGACAGGGGCTACAGGAAGGCTGGGGAAGGACTTCTCAGGATCTCAGGGAGTGATAGGACTAGGGGGAATGGAATGAGGCTGGAGGTGGGGAGATTCAGGCTGGATGGGAGGAGGAAGTTCTTCCCCATGAGAGTGGTGAAACTCTGGAATGGGTTGTCCAGGGAGGTGGTCGAGGTCCCGTCCCTGGAGGTGTTTAAGCCCAGGCTGGATGAGGATCTGGGCAGCCTGATGTAGTGTGGGGTGTCCCTGCCCATGTCAGGGGGTTGGAACTAGATGATCCTTGTGGTCCCTTCCAACCCTGACTGATACTATGATACTATGATAGATAGGTAATGGATAGATAGATAGACACAGATAGCAGCAGCTAATGAGTAGGCACTTGAGCTGACAGTAACTTCAAGGTGAGCTTGAATAGATAGATAGATAGACAGACAGACAGACAGATAGACAGACAGACAGTCAGCAGCAGCTAAATACATGTAAATATTGTATATTTGGCACAAATTAGTTGCATTGTTAGTTTGCTTGTAAATACATCTTTGTTTGCTTTCCACCAAGCTGGTCTGGCAACTATTCTGGGGGCAATTTCAAGCCACCACAATGACTAAATATTGAAAGCCAGACCCTGGATCTCTACAGTTGTCAAGGTCTATGGAAAGGTGTCGAGGAGGATGTTCTGAAACTACTTTCTGGTTTCATCACTGAATGGATGCTGTCAGCTTCTTCTAGGGTGCTGCACACTGAAAGGATTTCTTGTTTCCCTTTACACAGCAGGAAACAAAGAGGAGGAGAAGGCAATCACTATTTACACTGCCCAGTCTGGGTCCAACTTGTTGCTCTGATTGTTTGCTTTCTCTCTCACAGAGCTACCTCATTTTCTGGTTGCTCCCAATTCCTGCCTGTTTCTGGTGGTGCACAAACTTTTTCATTCCCCCCAGCCAGAAAAAAAATCCCAAGGTATCTTTGCAGTCCATTCCCTGCAGATTCTTTCTGACCTCATCTCTGACCTCTGACTTTCTGAAAGTCTTTCTTCTTTCTTCAGCTACCTGAAGAGCTGAATTTGTGTTTTTTCTTGATGTTTTTTCTCCCCACATTTCTCCTGGACAGGCTGCAAATATGTTTTCCGGTTTGTGTGCTCCAGTGTTTAAAGGAAGCCTTTTCCACCAACTATATTTGTCCCCATTTCACTCCACTTAGATCAAGTCAATCTGGCCAGGCTGCTCTAGTGTGGGGTGTCCCTGCCCATGACAGGGGGGTTGGAACTAGACGATCCTTGTGGTCCCTTCCAACCCTGACTGATACTATGATACTATGATATCCAAGAGCTTTCTGCAGCACCACTTTCTAAAAGGCTCAGTTTCCACTAAAAAAATAAGAAAGAGCAATAGACTAATTTTCATAGTTTCATAGTTTCATTCAGGGTTGGAAGGGACCACAAGGATCATCTAGTTCCAACCCCCCTGCCATGGGCAGGGACACCCCACACTACATCAGCCTGGCCAGAGCCTCAGCCAGCCTGGGCTTAAACACCTCCAGGGATGGGGCCTCAACCACCTCCCTGGACAACCCATTCCAGGGCTTCACCACTCTCATGGGGAAGAACTTCCTCCTCCCCTCCAGCCTGAATCTCCCCACCTCCAGCCTCATTCCATTCCCCCTAGTCCTATCACTCCCTGAGATCCTGAGCAGTCCCTCCCCAGCCTTCCCGTAGCCCACTTCAGACACTGGAAGGCCACAATGAGGTCACCTGGGAGCCTTCTCTTCTCCAGACTGAACAGCCCCAACTCCTTCAGTCTGTCCTCATAAGAGAGGTGCTCCAGCCCTCGACAGCATGTTAGCAGTCTGTTTCTTTCATGATCAGCACTGGAGGTGTTCAAAATGGGGTTGGATGTGACACTAGAACCCATGGTTTAGTTAGTCATGAGGTGTTGGGTGATAGGTTGGCCTTGATTATCTCTGAGGTCTTTTCCAACCTTATTGATTCTGTGATTCATTCATAACAATACCAACATACCTCAAGGAAAATTCTTCACAGAATTATTGAGGCTGGAAAAGACCTCTGAGAGCATCAAGTCCAGCCTAGGACCTAACACCCCCACATCAGCTAAACCATGGCCACCAAGTGGCACATCCAAGGTTTTCTTAATGGCCTTCAGGCATGGTCACTCCACCACCTCCCTGGGCAGTCCATCCCAGTGCTTAATCAGCCCTGCTGTGAGGAAGTGCTCACTGGGGTTGTTTAGGAGGAGACATGATGGGGTGCTTGGTTGCATGGTTAGTTGATCAGATGGTGTTGGATGATGGGTTGGATGTGATGATCTTGGAGGTCTCTTCCAACCTGGTTCCATTCCATTCCATTCCATTCCATTCCATTCCATTCCATTCCATTCCATTCCATTCTCCAACCCAAATCTACCCTGGCACAACTTCAGGCCATGCCCTCTTGTCCTCTCACAAGTTGCCTGGGAGAAAAGCCTGACCCCCACCTGCCTACAACTTCCCTTCAGGTAGTTGGAGAGAGTGATAAGGTCCCCTCTAAGTCTCCTCTTCTCCAGGCTGAACACCCCCAGCTCCCTCAGCCTCTCCTCATCAGAATTTCCCTCTAGCCCCCTCCCCATTCTAGCTGCTGTCCTCTGGACCTGCTCCAGCACCTCAGGATCCTTCCTGAAGTGAGGGACCCAGAGCTCCACACAGTATGAATAGAATAAAAGAGAATAAACCAGGCTGGAAGAGACCTTCAAGATCATCGTGTCCAACCCATCAACCAATCCAACCCACCTAAACAACTAACCCATGGCACCAAGCACCCCATCAAGTCTCCTCCTGAACACCTCCAGTGATGGTGACTCCATCACCTCCCCAGGCAGCCCATTCCATGGGCAATCACTCTCTCTGTATAGAACTTCTTCCTAATATCCAACCTGAACCTCCCCTGGCGCAGCCTGAGACTGTGTGCTCTTGTTCTGGTGCTGGCTGCTGGGAGAAGAGACCAACCTCTGCCTGTCTACAACCTCCCTTCAGGTAGTTGTAGAGAGTAATAAGATCTCTCCTGAGCCTCCCCAGCTTTCTTGTAGCCCCCTTCAGATACTGGAAGGCCACAATTAGGTCTCCTCAGAGCCTTCTCTTCTCCAGACTGAACAGCCCCAAATCCCTCAGTCTGTCCTCATAGCAGAGCAGCTCCAGCCCTCTGCTCATCTTTGTAGCACTTCTCTGGACACGTCCCTCAGCAGGGAGGGTGAGTCCCTCCTTGCCCTGCCTGTCAAATTTAGTTAGATGGCCTGAAAAGGGAAGCAGAATGTTCACCACCAGCAGGTAAAATCAGGAAATAACAATATTGACTCAAGCCCTTTGCAGGCCAATTAAACAGCTAATGAAAGGATTGGAGTTCCTGAAACCACAGTGAACAGGAAAAAAAAAGAATGGCATGTCTCAGTTTGGCATTCCTCTGGGTCCTAATTTTGATACCAACATGCTTTGGCTGTGGAGATTGCTAAGGTAGTGCTGCCAAAGCATCATGAGTTACAGACAAGTGCTTCCTGAAGCATCTCTCAACCAAACAAGACATTTTATTCCCTATTTCTGTTCTTCCAAACAGGATGTTAACATCTCTTTACTTTCTGGAGCTCTTATTACAGGAAGAATCTGGAGGTGCTGGAAGGTGTCCAGAAAAGGACCATGAGGATGAGCAGAGGGCTGGAGCTGCTCTGCTATGAGGACAGACTGAGGGAGTTGGGGTTGTTCAGTCTGGAGAAGAGAAGGATCTGAGGAGATCTAATTGTGGCCTTCCAGTATCTGAAGGGGGCTACAAGAAAGCTGGGGAGGGACTTTTGGGGTGTCAGGGAGTGATAGGATTGGGGGGAATGGAACAAAACTAGAAATGGGGAGATTCAGATTGGTTTTAGGAAGAGGTTCTTGCCCATGAGGGTGGTGAGACACTGGCACAGGTTGCCCAGGGAGGTCTCTTCCAACCTGGTCTATTCCATTCCATTCCATTCCATTCCATTCCATTCCATTCCATTCCATTCCATTCCATTCCATTCCATTCCATTCCATTCCATTCCATTCCATTCCTCTCCACTCCATTCCCAACCTGTCACCCAACACTTCCTGACAACTAAACCATGGCTTCAAGTGCCACATGCAATCCCTTTTTGAACACCTCCAGGCACAGTGACTCCATCACCTCCCTGGGCAGCACATTCCAAAGGCCAATTACTCTTTCTGTGAAGACAGACTCCTAGGTTTGGTAACATGCCCTGTTTTCCCAGACTGATTTATTCCCATCATAGAAAACCTGTGTTTGGGGAGAACTAGAAGAAGATCTAATCAAATGAGAGGCATCTAGTATCCAGATTGCAATAAGTCTGCTGAGACAAGGATGGCACCACCTGCCTGCAAACAGCAAACACAGAAGAGACAAACAGATAGGACTTTGGGAAAGCTGAGCCCTGGGCAGGAGGAGAAAGCCATTTGGTTAATCCCATGAGTGGAACTGCCAGAGCTTGCCTTGTTTCAGCAAAGGCTAACAAGGGGGTGCATCTGCCCTGTGTAAATATGTGAAGAGGATGAACACCAGGAAGGGGAAAGAGCTGCTTAAGCTAAAGGACAATATTGGCTCAGGAGGAAATGCTTTTAAATTGGTCATGAATAAATTGAACCTGGAAGCCAGAAACAATTTTCTAACAATCACACTGGGGCTCCAGAGCAGCCTGCCAGCAGACATTAATTATTTCTTACAAAATAGAGTCCAGGGAAGGGAATATAAGACATGACAGGCTATGGGAGCACATGCTGGGATTGATGTATTGGGAAGTGACAAGAGGCAATCACTGGCCTCTTATCTCGGGTGAGGACTGTCCTGACCACTGCCGTTCGCTGGGAATGTTAATGCAATGCTTACCAGGGTTATCTCCCACACTAAGGCTCTGACTCCTTCCTGCTCCCATCACCACAGATTGATGACTCTGCCATGCAGCACAGCACAGGGCTGCCCTGGCAGAATCACACAGAATCACAGAAACATCCAGGTTGGAAAAGACCTTGAGGATGACCAAGTCCAACCCAGAACCCTACTCTACAAGGGTCACCCCTAAAACATAGCCCCGAACACCACATCCAAACCACCTTCAAACACATCCAAGGCTTGGGGACTCAACCACCTCCTTGGGCAGCATATTCCAAAGCCTGACCACTCTTACTGTGAATTCTTTCTCCCTAATGTCCAGTCTAAACCTACCCAGTCATAGATTGAGGCCATTCTGTTTTGTGCTTGTTTGGAGAGAGGGTGTGGAAAGCTTTGGCAGTCTCAAGCTGCACCAGGGGAGGTTCAGGATGGATGTTAGGAAGAAATTCTTCCCAGCAAGAGAGATTGGCCATTGGAATGTGCTGCCCAGGGAGGTGGTGGAGTCACCATCCCTAGAGGTGTTTAGGAAGAGACTGGATGGAGGGTGCCATGGTTTAGTTAATTAGATGGTGTTGGGTGAGAGGTTGGACTTGATCTCAAACATCTCTTCCAATCTGGTTAATTCTATTCTATTCTATTCTATTCTATTCTATTCTATTCTATTCTATTCTATTCTATTCTATCCTATCCTATCCTATCCTATCCTATCCTATCCACTCCTATCCACTCCTATCCTATCCTATCCTATCCTATCCTATCCTATCCTATCCTATCCTATCCTATCCTATCCTATCCTATCCATCCTATCCTATCCTATCCTATCCACTCCTATCCTATCCTATCCTATCCTATCCTATCCTACTCCTATCCAACTCCTATTCTATTCTAATGAGGGTTTTGGGTAGCATGGCCAAGGTGGACTATGGATTTGTGTATTTTATATGTTTCTGTAGTGTTGGATGCAGCTATGAATAATGCTTCCATTTAAACTTCCATCTCTTTCCAATCTGGTATGGAGCAGGGTTTTTTTTGACTCCTTTGAGAAGGATTAAAGAGTATCTGTCCCCTCTTAAAAGGAAGAAAATGTGATGTAACCCAAAGGGAATTTTGGCTTTCCATGCTTCAGGGAAACCTTCATGGGATGGTGAGATTTGTTAGTTCTGTCAGATGGCCAGATCAATGCAGAATAGAACACAGAACACAGAATCAAGCAAGTTGGAAAAACCCTTGGAGAACATCAAGTCCAACCTATCACCCAACACCATCTGATCAACTAAACCATGGCACTAAGTGCCTCATCCAGTCTCTTCTTAAACACCTCCAGTGATGGTGACTCCACCACCTCCCTGGGTAGCACATTCCAACGTCAAGTAACTCTTTCTATGAAGAACTTCTTACTAACATCCAGCCTAAACCTCCCCTGGTGCAGCTTGAGAGTGCATCCTCTTGTTCTGATGCTGGTTGCCTGGGAGAAGAGACCAAACCCCACCTGGCTACAACCTCCCTACAGGGAGTTGTAGACAGCAAGAAGGTCTCCCCTGAGCCTCCTCTTCTCCAGGCTAAGCAGCCCCAGCTCCCTCAGCCTCTCCTCACAGGGCTGTGCTCCAGACCCCTCCCCAGCTTTGTTGCCCTTCTCTGGACACCTTCCAGCACCTCAACATCTTTCCTAAACTGAGGGGCCCAGAACTGGACACAGGACTCAAGGTGTGGCCTAACCAGTGCAGTGTCTTGACACAGAGGGCCCTAGGAGTCTCTGAGTCTTGTCTCACTTCTTTCTGGGTGTGAGTTTTATGCTGCCTGGCAGAGAAAACCCACCCAATTGTTATTGTTTAATATTACTTCATTGATGAGCCACATCAAAGGGTGGCTGTGTGTTGTTATCCAGTTGCTGCTGGAAAGTCAAAGAAGAAAACTAAAACAACAAAAAGAGCTGATTTTATATTGGTTTGGATTATGGTTCCCCCCTCCCTGAGATCACTGGATTATGTTTTATCCATGATGACATGCAATATATTTCATGAGGGGGAGAATGAGCAGCTTGACTACTCATAACAAAAGGAAAGGCAGAGATGCCCTTATGAAAGTGTTTTAACACTGGTATTAAGTACAGACTTTACAGCAGCTTCAGATATTGGTTTTTTTTCTCTCCTGGAAGAGAGCCTTCATGCAGCATTCATAGCAAGTGCAGATTTCTATCCAGCATGCTGCTCCTCCACACATTACCTTCAGTCTTTATCAGAGTCATGCTGGGCTGCAGCAAGAGAAGCACAGCCAGCAGGGTGAGGGAGGTGATTCTCCCCCTCGACTCCCTTCTGGTGAGCTCCCACCTGGAGCACTGTGTCCAGTTCTGGAGCCTCTATTACAGGAAGGATCTGGAGGTGCTGGAACATTTCCAGAGAAGGGCCATGAGGATAGTATCATAGTATCATTCAGGGTTGGAAGGGACCACAAGGATCATCTAGTTCCAACCCCCCTGCCATGCCCAGGGACACCCCACACTAGATCAGCCTGGCCAGAGCCTCAGCCAGCCTAGGCTTAAACACCTCCAGGGACAGGGCCCCAACCACCTCCCTGAACAACCCATTCCAGGGCTTCACCACTCTCATGGGGAAGAACTTCCTCTTCACCTCCAGCCTCAATCTCCCCACCTCCAGCTTCATTCCATTCCCCCTAGTCCTATCACATGAGCAGAGGGCTGGAGCTGCTCTCCTATGAGGACAGACAGAAGGAGTTGGGGCTGTTCAGTCTGCAGAAGACAAAGTTCTGAGGAGACCTAAATTGTGGCCTTCCAATATCTGAACAGAGCTATAAGAAAGCTGGGGAGGGACATTTTAAGGTGTCAGGGAGTGATAGGACTGGGGGGGAATGGAACAAAACTAGAAATGGGTAGATTCAGATTGGATTTAAGGAAGAAGTTCTTCCCCATGAGGGTGGTGAGAGACTGGCACAGGTTGCCCAGGGAGGTGGTGGAAGCCTCATCCCTGGAGGTTTTTACAGCCAGGCTGGATGTGGCAGTGAGCAACCTGCTGTAGTGTGAGGTGTCCCTGCCCATGGCAGGGGGTTTGGAACTGGCTGATTCCTGAGGTCCCTTCCAACTCTAACAGTTGCATGAGTCTATGATTCTCTGACTCACCTCATTGATACAGCCCAGGAAAACCACTGAACTGCCTTTCCAGTGCTGAAGAAATAGTTTGCTCTGCTGAGCTGGATGAGCCTGTCACCATAAAGTAATTTGGTCAAATTCACCTCATGATAAAATTATTTCTGCAGCATTTTTCTTTACAGTAGAAATTTCCTTTCAGCCTAGGTAGATGTCTGTGAGGTACTTAACCACATGGGGTCACCTACAAAAGAGTCTGGGTCTCATGCTGGGTTCCATAACCAACATCTCTTTTGATCATTTTCTGGCTCATCCATCTGTCTCTCAGAGTCTGACAATAAGAGCCTGAACTTTGAAACATTTTCCTGCCTGAATTAGCACTGATGGGCAGAAGTCACATAAAAACACCAAGCAACTGCTCATGTGGCAAATAAAGTGAAAGAGCTGCCCAAAACAAGGCCATACCCAAAGTACCTGCAAGTGCCTGATGGAGCACCCAGAACAAGATGTATCACAGAGCCAACCAGGTTGGAAGAAACCTCAGAGTTCATCAAGTCCAACTGATCACCCAACACCATCTAATCAACCAGACCATGTGTGAGAGTCTAATAAGTTTGTCTCTCTCTATGTGAGTCAACAAAGATAAAGTGATAGCAGAGCCACTGGAAAGAAGGTGGAAAGAATCCTGTCCACCAACCCTGGATGCAAATCAGCTTGTGATTGCATCGTGATAACACGGGACTACAACAATGGACCCAAGGACCCAGCCATCAGGCTTTCTGGGCATGGTGTTTTCCGCCCATCAAGTACCTTGGGCAGGGTGACACGATGGTTTCCACCACCTGTGTAAAGGAATGTGGGAGGACTTGTCTGAATGGAGGGGGACGGAGGCTCCCCTCGCCTCCATCCAAAAATCTCGTCCACAAACACAGCAATACACAGAAAGATTTCCGGGGGAACAGATACCTGGATTCCTGACATACCAACACCTGCCTGAGGACTAAAAAACTGTATAAAAGACTTGAGCAACTACTGGTTTGTAGAGAGAAACAGAGGAGAGAAACAGAGGAGAAAAAACGGGGAGAAAAAACGGAGATGAAGGAAAACACAGGAGACGGGCCAGGCCGCTAAGAAGCCGGGACAATGCTGCTCCGGAGAAAAGAAGCTGCCCGGAGGACCACAGCTCCAGCCAAATCCTCAGCACCCTTTCTCTACAGACCCAGGCTGCCCAGAGGAGCCTCAGCACCGTTCCTGTATCAACCCAACATCTCCCCAGAAGACCACAGCTGTTCTCCAGCAAAAGCCTCACCACGGTTTCTCTACAAACCCAACATCTCCTGCAGCACCTTTCCTCCACAGACTTTAACTGTCTTGGGGGGGATGAGGGGTGTGGTAATATAATTCCTTTCCTCTTCTCCCTCTCTCTATCTCTCGTCCCTCTCTCTCTCTCTCTCTTTTCTCCCTCTCCCCTTTCTTATGTCCACTTTATGTAATAAATAGTCTAGCTGTTGATACTTTGTCCTCGTTTGTGCCTTTAATTTCACAACACGGGAATATTTAAAAGAACTGTGTCTCCGGACCGAGACATCTAATGTCTCCGGACCGTGACACCATGACACTAAGTGCCTCATCCAGGCTCTTTTTAAACACATCCAGGGATGGTGAGTCCACTACCTCCCCAGGCAGCCCATTCCAATGGGCAATCACTCTCTCTGTGTAGAACTTCTTCCTAATAGCCAGCCTAAACTTCATCCTGCAATGCTTGAGACTGTGTCCTCTTGTTCTGGTGCTGGTTGCTGGGAGAAGAGGCCAACCCCACCTGGCTACAACCTCCCTTCAGGGAGTTGTAGACAGCAAGAAGGTCCTTAGTCTTAACCAGTGTTTACTCATACAAAACCAAGACTAAAGCCAAGGTATGACTAAGAGAAGATGGTGTTCAGATTTGGGTTATTGAAAAACACCTGAATCTTCTGCAGTGCCTTTGAGCAGATTCTTTTCAGTCATGTATGGCCTTCTGCTTTGTCTGAGCTCTGGGAAGATTTCTATCCTTGGCTACATAATAATGAGACAAACTGACAACTGCCTCTTCTTCATGAATAATCATAGAATTGTTAGGGTTGGAAGGGACCTCAGGGATCATCCAGTTCCAACCCCTCTGCCATGGGCAGGGACACCTCACACTACAGCAGGTTGCTCACAGCCACATCCAGCCTGGCTGCAAACACCTCTAGGCATGAGGCTTCCACCAGCTCCCTGGGCAACCTGTGCCAGGCTCTCACCACCTTCATGGGGAACAACTTCTTTCTAATATTCAATCTGAATCTACTCACTTCTAATTTTACCCCATTCCACCTAGTCCTACCACTTCTGATGCCCTAAAATGTCCCTCCCCAGCTTTCTTGGAGCCCCCTTCAGATACTGGAAGGCCACAGTTAGGTCTCCTTGGAGCCTTCTCTTCTCCAGACTGAACAGCCCCAACTCCCTCAGTCTGTCCTCATAGCAGAGCAGCTCCAGCCCTCTGCTCATCCTTGTGGCCCTTCTCTGGACACCTTCCAGCATCTCCAGATCCTTCCTGTAACAGAGGCTCCAGAACTGGAGGCAGTACTCCAGGTTGGGTCTCCCCAGAGCTGAGCAGAGGGGGAGAATCACCTCCCTGGCCCTGCTGGCTCTGCTTCTCTTGATTTAGCCCAGGCTCTGGTTGGCTCTCTGGGCTGCAAGTGCTCACTGCTGGCTCCTGTTGAGCTTCTCATCCCCCAGCACCCCCAGCTCTTTTTCTTCAGGGCGGCTCTCAAGCCAGTCCCTGCCCAGCCTATATCAGTGCTTGGGATTGCCCTGACCCAGATACAGGACCTTGCAGTTGTTGAACCTCATGAGGCTGTCATGGGCTCAGCTCTCCAGCCTGGCAAGGTCATGGGTGATTACGTCTTACAAAAGAGATAAAGCCACCCCTTCTGGTGTTGTACACTGATGTATGTCCACTGCACTGCTCCAGTCTCTCACCCTACCTTAATTATTAATTATGTAATTATGTTTGCTATAGCAATTCTTGAGTTTTGCTATGCCTGGCAGAATTGCTTCAGCTGCAGATCCCCCCCCAGCTGTGGCTGGGTAGTTTTAGGCTGGACATTAGGAAACATTTTTTGATGGCAAGAGTGGTCAGGGATTGGAATGTGCTGCCCAGGGAGGTGGTTGAGTCCCCAAGCCTGGCTGTGTTTCAAGGAAGCTTGAATGTGATGCCTGGGGCTATGGTTTAGGTGTGACCCTTGTAGAGTAGGGTTCTGGGTTGGACTTGGTGCTCCTGAGGGTCTTGTCCAACCTGAATGTTTCTGTGTGATTCTGTGCAAATATGTTCTAAACATGAAGGGTTCTAGCCTGATAAAATGAGTAATCTGCATGCAGAGACAACACAAACCACCAATTGATCTCCATAATGCTAATTTTTCTCCCATTTTGAGCTACAAGGATGAAGTTTATAACTTTATTGGTTCACAAGTTAAAATGTAGTGTTTTTCCAACCACCAGAACTACCAAATGCACTGAAGAAGTGGGATCAAAACATATGAGCTCCTTATTATCTCCATCATTGATTATAAATAACCTGTAATGAGAGTTTTGACTGATAATTTATTTATTCCCAATAATAGGTGAGGCAGGGTAATAGACCAATTGCTCATTCCCAAAAAATATTGGATTTGCATTATTAAGGGTGATGAAATTTGTTTGATCTGCAAGAGTGCCTGGGTGAAAGCAAAGCTGAAGGTTTTGGTTTCAGCTTGGCCCTATGCTTTGCATACAGAAGACAGAATTAACCAGGCTGGAAAAGACCTTTGAGAGGGAAGGGAAGGGAAGGGAAGGGAAGGGAAGGGGAAGGGAAGGGAAGGAAGGGAAGGGAAGGAAGGGAAGGGAAGGGAAGGGAAGGGAAGGGAAGGGAAGGGGGAAGGGAAGGGAAGGGAAGGGAAGGGAAGGGAAGGGAAGGGAAGGGAAGGGAAGGGAAGGGAAGGGAAGGGAAGGGAAGGTTTGGGAAGGGAAGGGAAGGTTTGGGAAGGGGGAAGGGAAGGTTTGGGAAGGGAAGGTTTGGGAAGGGAAGGAAGGGAAGGGAAGGAAGGGAAGGGAAGGGAAGGAAGGGAAGGGAAGGGAAGGGAAGGGAAGGGAAGGGAAGGGAAGGGAAGGGAAGGGAAGGGAAGGGAAGGGAAGGGAAGGAAGGGAAAGAGAGGGAGGGGAAGGGAGGGGAAGGGAAGGGAAGGGGAAGGGAAGGGAAGGAAGGGAAGGGAAGGGAAGGGAAGGGAAGGGAAGGGAAGGGAAGGAAGGGAAGGGAAGGGAAGGGAAGGGAAGGGAAGGGAAGGGAAGGGAAGGGAAGGGAAGGGAAGGGGAGGGAGGGGAAGGGAGGGGAAGGGAAGAGAGGGGAAGAGAGGAGAGGAGAGGAGGAGAGGAGAGGAGAGGGAGAGAGAGGAGAGGAGGAGGAGAGGAGAGGGAGAGGAGAGGAGAGGAGAGGAGAGGAGAGGAGAGGAGAGAGAGAGAGAGAGAAGAGAAGAGAAGAGAAGAGAAGAGAAGAGAAGAGAAGAGAAGAGAAGAGAAGAGAAGAGAAGAGAAGAGAAGAGAAGAGAAGAGAAGAGAAGAGAAGAGAAGAGAAGGGAAATTAACCAGGTTGGAAAAGACCTTTAAGATAGAATAGAATAGAATAGAATAGAATAGAATAGAATAGAATAGAATAGAATAGAATAGGCCAGGCCAGACCAGGTTGGAAAAGACCTTTGTGATCATCAAGTCCAACCTATCATCCAACACCATCTAGTCAACTAAACCATGGCACCAAGTGCCTCATCCACTCTCTTCCTAAACACCTCCAGTGATGGTGACTCCACCACCTCCCTGGGCAGCACATTCCAAAGGCCAATCTCTCTGTTTGGGAAGAACTTCTTCTTAACATCCTCCCTCAGTGCAGCTTGAGACTGTGTCCTCTTGTTCTGGTGCTGGTTGCCTGGGAGACCAACCTGGCTACAACATCCCTCCAGGTAGTTGTAGAGAGCAATAAGGTCTCATCAAGTCCAACCTATCACCCAACACCATCTAATCAACCATTCAGCCTGTTTTTAAACACTTCCAGTGATGTCAAACCCACCACCTCCCTGCATCTGGATCAGGGTAATCCCAGGCACCAACACAGGCTGGGCAGGGACTGTTTTGAGAGCAGCCCTGAAGAAAAGGACTTGGTGGTGCTGGTGGATGAGAATCTCATTGTTGCCTTATTGTGGCCTTCCAGCATTTGAAGGGGGCAACAAGAAAGCTGGGGAGGGACTTTTTAGAGTGTCAAGTAGTGATAGGACTAGGGGGAATGGAGCAAAACTGGAAGTGGGTAGATTCAGATTGGATGTAAGGAAGAAGTTTTTCCCCATGAGGGTGGTGAGAGACTGGCACAGGTTGCCCAGGGAGGTGGTGGAAGCCTCATCCCTGGAGGTTTTTAAGACCAGGGGGGATGTGGCTCTGCTGTAGTGTGAGGTGTCCCTGCCCATGGCAGGGGGGTTGGAACTGGCTGATCCTTGAGGCCCCTTCCAGCCCTAATAATTCTGTGTTTCTGTGATATTAAGCTGATTGTGAATGCTTGGAAATAGATGAATTAGTTATAAAGTTTTTGGAAGAATAGGCCTGGAATCACTTTCATTAACACAGCACAGGATACTGTGGGAGTTCTGAAAAGGAGAAAAAAGTCAGTGATGGGGCCTTATGTAAGATGGGCAAAGAACATCACCCACATAGGCAGAAAATAGATAGCTTGATATTTGTCCTTGACAGAGTTATAGGAAGGCAGTCACAGAATAAAGCAGCTAAAAAATTAAAGTCTCACAGCATAAATCTATGTCAATGATTTGATTTGGTGGTGGTTGTTTTGCAGATAAGGTTTTGCTGAGGTTATTACAAGTTAGACTGCAACAGTAGTGGATAAAATATAAGCTCATCTTTTGACTTGAGTAACTTAGGTGATAGAATAGTATTATAGTATCATAGTATCAGTCAGGGTTGGAAGGGACCACAAGGATCAGCTAGTTCCAACCCCCCTGCCATGGGCAAGGACACCCCACACTAGATCAGCCTGGCCAGAGCCTCAGCCAGCCTGGGCTTAAACACCTCCAGGGACAGGGCCTCAACCACCTCCCTGGACAACCCATTCCAGGGCTTCACCACTCTCATGGGGAAGAACTTCCTCCTCCCCTCCAGCCTGAATCTCCCCACCTCCAGCTTCATTCCATTCCCCCTAGTCCTATCACTACCTGACATCCTGAGCAGTCCCTCCTCAGCCTTCCTGTAGCCCCCTTCAGATACTGGAAGGCCACAATGAGGTCACCTGGGAGCCTTCTCTTCTCCAGACAGAGCAGTCCCAACTCCTTCAGTCTGTCCTCATAGCAGAGCAGCTCCAGCCCTCTGATCATCCTTGTGGCCCTTCTCTGGACACCTTCCAGCACCTCCACATCCCTCTTGTCATAGGGGCTCCAGAACTGGAGGCAGTACTCCAGGTGGGATCTGACCAGAGCTGAGTAGAGGGGGAGAATCACCTCCCTTGCCCTGCTGGCCACACTTCTCCTGATGAAGTCCAGGATCTGGTTGGCTTTGTGGGCTGCAAGTGCACACTGAGAGCTCCTGTTGAGCTTCTCCCCCCCCAGCACCCCCAAGTCTCTCTCCTCAGGACTGCTTTCCAGCCATTCCCTGCCCAGCCTCTATTTGTGCCTGGGATTGCCTTGACCCAGATTCAGGACCCTGCCCTTGCTCTTGTTGAACCTCATGAGAGCAAGAATAGAATAGAATAGAATAGAACAGAACAGAACAGAACAGAACAGAACAGAATAGAATAGAATAGAATAGAATAGAATAGAATAGAATAGAATAGAATAGAATAGAATAGAATAGAATAGAATAGAATACAACAGAACAGACCGGACCAGGTTGGAAGAGACCTTCAAGATCATCGTGTTCAACCCATCAACCAATCCAACCCACCTAAACAACTAACCCATGGCACCAAGCACCCCATCGAGTCTCCTCCTGAACACCTCCAATGATGGTGACTACACCACCTCCCTGAACAGCCTGTTCCAATGGACAAAATGGGTGATCAGCTCCTTGCTGGAATAATTCATCTTCTTTTAGTCCATTTCACTTGTGAAGGGGAGTTTGGTAAATTAGGATACATCAGAATACCTCACAAATGGGCATAGAAGGCGTGTAGCAGTTACAGCAGCTCACCTTAGGAGTGGTAACTTGAACTTTCACATTCAGTCACGGGATCACAGGCTCACAGGATGTTAGGGATTGGAAGGGACCTCAGGAGATCATCAAGTCCAACCCCCCTGCCAGAGCAGGACAAGAGAATCCACCACAGGTCACACAGGAACACATCCAGACAGGGCTTGAAAGTCTCCTGAGAAGGAGACTCCACAACCTCTCTGGGCAGCCTGCTCCAGGGCTCTGTCACCCTCACAGTGAAGAAGTTCCTCCTCATGTTAAGGTGGAACCTCCTATGCTGAAGTTTATATACATTACCCCTTGTCCTATCCCAGGGAGCAAGTGAGCAGAGCCTGTCCCCTCCCTCTTGAACCCCAGCCCTCAGATACTTAGAAACATTTATTAAATTCCCTCTCAGTCTTCTCTTCTCCAGACTAAGGAGCCCCAGGGCTCAGCCTCTCCTCATAAAGCAGTGTTCCAGTCCTTTAATCACCCTGGTAGCTCTCTGTGGGACTCTCTCCAGCAGATCCCTGTCCCTCTTGAACTGGGGAGCCCAGAACTGGATGCAATCTTCCAGGTGAGGTCTCACCAGGGCAGAGCAGAGGGGGAGGAGAGCACTGTACCTAACTGGAGACAGCATTAAGAGGTTTAATTTAGCCACAAATGATATTCATACAAAAAGCTTAGTGATAGAAGTTAATTAAAATCTCTTTTTAAACTCCCAACAGATCAATTAAAAAAATAAATAATTAAACTTTATTGAAACAAAAAAAATGAATAAGGAATTCCAAAGAAAACATTTGTTTCCTTTACAGATTTGCATCTCACAGAATCAACCTGCTTGGAAGAGACCTCTAAGGACGTAGAATCATAGAATTCTTAGGTTGAAAGGACTGATATAGGCTGGGCAGGGACTGGCTTGAGAGCAGCCCTGGAGAAAAGGCCTTGGGGGTGCTGGGGGATGAGAAGATCAACAGGAGCCAGCAGTGAGCACTTGCAGCCCAGAGAGCCAAGCAGAGCCTGGGGTGCAGCAAGAGAAGCAGAGCCAGCAGGTTGCAGGAGGAGATTCTCTCCCTCTACTCCACTCTGCTGAGACCCCACCTGGAGTACTGTGTCCAGTTGTGGAGCCCCTGTTACAGGAAGGATCTGTAGGTGCTGGGAGGTGTCCAGTGAAGGGCCATGAGGATGAGCAGAGGGCTGGAGCTGCTCTGCTATGAGCACAGACTGAAAGAGTTGGGGTTGTTCAATCTGAAGAAGAAGAGAAAGTTCTGAGGAGACCTAATTGTGGCCTTCCAGTATCTGAAGGGGGCTCCAAGAAAGCTGGGGAGGGACTTCTGAGGGTGTCTGGAAGTGATAGGAATGGGGGGAATGGAGCAAAACTAGAAATGGGTAGATTCAGATTGGATGTTAGGAAGAAGTTGTTCCCCATGAGGGTGGTGAGAGACTGGCACAGGTTACCCAAGGAGGTGGTGGAAGCCTTATCCCTAGAGGTCTTTAAGGCCAGGCTGGATGTGGCTGTGAGCAACCTGCTGTAGTGTGAGGATCATCAAGTCCAACCGATCACCGAACCCTAACTAATGAACTAGGCCATGGCACTAACTGCCTCATCCAGCTCCTATGGTCAACGTGTGTTTTACTAGTGCCAAAGCATGCAAAGGCAGATGGCTTGGAGTGAAGGTCAGGGCAGCAGTAGAGGGTGGCAGATGGATGGCAGCAGTGGTGTTACAGTTGCATTTAACAGCAGAGCTCACTGCTGTGCAGCATCCAATGGAGCTGCCCTTTTAATGCCACCTCGGTTCTCTTCTCAGCCAGATGTCTGCAGGGCAGTTAGTCCAGGACTGCCTCCAGTGCCTTCTGCCAAACAATCTGCTGCAGCCACGTGGCTGGCTGGTGGATATTATTCCTGGCAGGTGCTATAAAGTTTCCTATTCCTCAGGGATATGTCTGGAGACTGCTTTAGCAAGTGTAGCAGCTTGGATAAGCTAATATTCTTCAGTGTGGCTTGTCTGTCTCTCAAGGCTGCATGGGTTTGATGTGCACACACCTGGGATGACCTCATTCTGTGGCAGATTTGATTCCCTCAGGATCACAAAAAATGACAGTTTATTCAGAACTGGTAGGCTGAAATTGGATCACAAAAGCATATTTGGGGGGAAAACAAAAGGTATACTCTAAGCAAGCACAAAGAGAAAATGACATTAAATCTGCTACAGTTTTCCAACCATGTGTATTTAATTTATCATTATGATATCTGTCCTGATGCAACAGATCAGGATTTTTTCACTGGAATCACACAACCCTCCAGGTTGGAAGAGACCTCCAAGATCATCAAGTCCAACTGATCACCCAACCCTAACTAATCAACCAGACCATGGCACTAAGTCTCCTCTTAAGCATCACCAGGGATGGTGACTCCACCACCTCCCTGGGCAGCACATTCCAATGGCCAATATCTCTTTCTGGGAAGAACTTTCTTCTCACCTCCAGCCTAAACCTCCCCTGGCACAGCCTGAGACTGCGTCCTCTTGTTCTGGTGCTGGTTGCCTGGGAGAAGAGACCAACCCCCACCTGGCTACAAGCTCCCCTCAGGTAGTTATACACAGCAATAAGATCTCCCCTGAGCCTCCTCTTCTCCAGGCTAAACACCCCCAGCTCCCTCAGCTTCTCCTCAAAGGGCTGTGCTCCAGAGCTCTGAAACATTGCAAGAGATGGCTTCACAGTGACATCCTCTGGGAATCTCTGTGGGAGTTCATGGGAAGAGGGAAATCCTGCCAGTGTGCATAATAGCTGGAGAGAGGGGAGAAAATAGCTTGTGTCTACTGTGATGACAATGTGTGCATGCAATGCCTTTGCAGCTTGCTGTGGGCATATCACAAGCTGTGTGCTTCTCTCTGTGTTCTTCCTGTAACAAAGAGGGAGCCTTGCAGGAGCCTGTCATCCCTGCAACTGAGTGGTGAGAGCCTGGCACAGGTTGCCCAGGGAGGTGGTGGAAGCCTCATGCCTGGAGGTTTTTGCAGCCAGGCTGGATGTGGCTGTGAGCAGCCTGCTGTAGTGTGAGGTGTCCCTGCCCATGGCAGGGGGGTTGGAACTGGCTGATCCTTGAGGACCCTTCTAATCCTAACAATCATGACAGAATCACAAAACAGAATCACAGAACATCAGAGGTTAGAATAGGATAGAATAGAATAGGATAGAATAGGATAGAATAGAATAGAATAGAATAGAATAGAATAGAATAGAATAGAATAGAATAGATTCAACCAGCTTGGAAAAGACCTTTGAGATCATCCAGTCCAACCTATCACCCAACACCATCTAATCAACTCAACCATGACACCAAGTGCCTCATCCAGTCTCTTCCTAAACACCTCCAGTGATGGTGACTCCACCACCTCCCTAGGCAGCACATTCCTGTGGCCAATCTCTCTTGCTGGGAAGAACTTCTTCCTAACATCCAGCCTGAACCTCCACACTAGAAAGGACCTCAAGAGATCGAGTCCAACCCCCGCCCCTGCCCAAAGTAGCAGCACCTATACCCTAACAACTGAGGTGAGCACAGCACTATGGCTAGCCCTGGAGTAGGGCTGTGAGATTCTGCTTGTGGAAGTTAAAAGTTCCTATGAATATGAGCCTTGACTATTACCTGTCCAGAAGTCTGGTTGCTGTTTGGCACTGGGAAAGTAATCTACCAGGAATGGAAAATGTGCTTGAAAAGATGGAGCACTTGAGCAAGCTGCCCAGAGAGGTTGTGGAGTCTCCTTCTCTGGAGACTTTCCAAACCCACCTGGATGCACTCCTGTGTGGACTACCCTGGGTGATGCTGCTTTGGCATGGGGGATGGACTGGATGATCTCTGGAGGTCCCTTCCAACATTCAGTATTCTGTGGTTCTGTAATGTACATGCCTTGAGACTTTGGGAGTATAAACCAGCCAGAGTGCTGTGCTAGTTCCCATTTCACTGTTGTATTTCCTCCCAGGTGTACACAAGACAGACATTTGATTAGAGTATGTCTAACATCTTGTACAAAGAAGCTCAAGATTCACTTTGCTCTTTTCAGCTTTTGTAGTCTCTGCTGACTTTAGAGCCCTGAAAATTCTGGAGGGAGTGGAACACCTTCCTTATGAGGAGAGACTGAGGGAGCTGAGGGCTCTGCAGCTTGGAGAGGAGGCGACTGAGAGGTGACCTCATTCATGGTTATAAAGATCTAAAGGGTGAGTGCCAGGAGGCTGGAGCCAGGCTCTGCTGGGTGATGCCCAATACCAGCACAAGGGGCAGTGGTGGAAGCTGAGGCATGGGAAGTTCCATGGAAACAGGAGAAAGAATTATTTCTCTGTGAGGGTGACAGAAGACTGGAAGAGGCTGCCCAGGGTGGTTGTGGAGTCTCCCCCTCTGGAGATATTTAAAACCCACCTGGATGTGTTCCTGTGTGATCTGCCCTAGGTGATCCTGCTCTGGCAAGGGGGTTGGACTGGATGTTAGGAAGAAGTTCTACACAGAGAGGGTGATTATCCATTGGAATGGGCTGCCTGGGGAGGTGGTGGAGTCATCATCACTGGAGGTGTTTAGGAGGAGACTTGATAGGGTGCTTGGTGCCATGGTTTAGTTGATTAGATATTGTTGGATGATAGGTTGGACATGATGATCTTGAAGGTCTCTTCCAACCTGGTCTGGTCTGGTCTGGTCTGGTCCATTCCATTCCATTCCATTCCATTCCATTCCATTCCATTCCTCCTATCCTATCCTATCCTATCCTATCCTATCCTATCCTATCCTATCCTATCCTATCCTATCCTATCCTATCCTATCCTATCCCTATCCCTATTCTATTCCTATTCTATACTATGTTGTCTCACTCTTTGCCTTCAAAACCTCAGACATATCAGGAACTGCTTGCATGGCCTGCTTGAAAACGTGCTATGGATGAATCCATTTGTAATTGGATTTGTCTGGCTGTACATGGTAAGTGCTGGAATCATATAGCATTACCCTGCATTATATAGCATGCTCCCCATTGCACCCAGGGAGCTACACCCTGGGTGGAGAACACAGAGCTTGGCTGAGCCATGGTGGTTTTCAAAAGTGAAGCACAACATGCTTGGGACCTTAAGTTTCTCAAGGAACCCAGAGTCACAAAAATAAATACCTCCTAACCTCTCTGTGAATGAAGCTGTCCTGAGTGCATTTCTGAAGCAGAAATGAGTTTTCTACTGGAACACAGTTGACTCTGGGAGATTCTTGTGCTCTCTATAGGGCTAGGAGTTAATTAGATACCATCACTGCAAGCCCTGCTCTTCTGTGTTATTTTGGCTAAGATTTCTGCTGCAAAATATTTTTTTTCTATATAAACCTGGTGGCAGTGGAAAGATATTTTTTATTTTTAAGCTGAAAGCAAAGAAAAAAACAACAACTTTGTTTCTCTGCTAACTCTTCTTCCTCCTCCCTGGGAACAGCCCAAAAATAATACATCATGGGATGAACTGTGTCAGGCACTTGTATCTGCTTTTACTGAAACCCAAAGCAGTGCAGTGTCTGCTGGTTGGTGAAGTAACAGAGAAGATATATAGAGAAATGAGCCTGGTTGCTGAAGATAGGTCTAGAATTGAGCCTGGTTGGTGAAGGAACACAGAACATAGATCTGGAATTGAGCCTGGTTGGTAAATAACAGAGAAGATATGTCTGGAATTGAGCCTGGTTGGTGAAGTAACAGAGAAGATATATCTAGAACTGAGCCTGGTTGGTGAAGGAACACAGAAGATAGATCTAGAATTGAGCCTGTTTGGTAAATAAAAGAGAAGATATGTCTGGAATTGAGCCTGGTTGGTGAAGGAACACAGAAGATAGATCTAGAATTGAGCCTGGGTGGTGAAGAAACAGAGAAGATAAAGCTGGAATTGAGCCTGGTTGGTGAAATAACAGTGTATATATCTAGAATTGAGCCTGGTTGGAGAATTATCAGTGAAGATGTATCTAGAATTGAGCTTGGTTGGTGAAGTAACAGAAGATATATCTAGAATTAAGCCTGGTTGGAGGAGTAACAGTGAAGATAGATCTAGAATTGAGCCTGGTTGGTGAAGGAACACAGAAGATATAGCTAGAATTGAGCCTGGGTGTTGAATTAACAAAGGAGATATAACTAGAATTGAGCCTGGTTGGTGAAATAACAGAAGATATATCTAGAATTAAGCCTGGTTGGAGGAGTAACAGTGAAGATAGATCTAGAATTGAGCCTGGTTGGTGAAGGAACAGAGAAGATAGATCTGAAATTGAGCCTGGTTGGTGAAGGAACAGAGAAGACAGATCTAGAATTGAGCCTGGTTGGTGAGGGAACAGAGAAGATATATCTGAAATAGAGCCTGGTTGGTGAAGTAACAGAGAAGATATATAGAGAAATGATTCTGGTTGGTGAATTAACAGTGAAGATATATCTAGAATTGAGCCTGGTTGGTGAATTAAGAGAGAAGGTAGATCTAGGATTGAGCCTGGTTGGTGAAGTAACAGAGAAGATAGATCTAGAATTGAGCCTGGTTGGTGAAGTAACAGAGAAGATAGATCTAGGATTGAGCCTGGTTGGTGAAGTAACAGAGAAGATATAGAGAAAAATTATTCTGGTTGGTGATTTAACAGTGAAGATATATCTAGAATTGAACCTGGTTGGTGAAGTAACAGAGAAGATATATCTGGAATTGAGCCTGGGTGGTGAATTAGCAGTGAAGATGTATCTAGAATTGAGCCTGGTTGGTGAATTAGCAGAGAAGATATACCTGGAATTGAGCAAGAGCAGGGAGAGGTTTGTTTGGGGTTTTTGGTGTTGTTTTGTTTGTGGTTTGGGGGTTATTTTGTGTGGTGGTGGTGGAGGTGTTCTGGGATCAACCATCAGCAGATTTTCTTTGGTAACTGTCATGCTGTAAAGCAGTTGTGGAGTGGCCTTGCAATATCTTAAGGGGGCTACAAGAAAGCTGGGGAGGGACTTTTGAGGGTGTCAGGGAGTGATAGGACTGGGGGGAATGGAACAAAACTAGAAATGGAGAGATTCAGATTGGATGTTAGGAAGAAGTTCTTCCCCATGAGGGTGGTGAGAGACTGGCACAGGTTGTCCAGGGAGGTGGTGGAAGCCTCATCCCTGAAGGTTTTTAAGGCCAGGCTGGATGTGGCTCTGGGCAATCTGATCTAGTGTGAGCACTAACTTCATTTGAAATAGAGATATGAGTGCTGCACCTTTGAGAGTTTAATTTAGAATCATAGGATCATAAAATTGTCAGGGCTGGAAGGGATGTGAAGGACCATCTAGTTCCATTCCCCCTGCCATGGCCAGGGAAACAGAATGCAGAATACAGAAATAACCAGGTTGGAAAAGACCTTCGATATCATCAAGTCCAACCTATCACCCAACACCATCTAATCAACTAAACCATGGCACCAAGTGCCTCATCCAGGCTCTTCCTAAACCCCTCCAGTGATGGTGACTCCACCACCTCCCTGGGCAGCACATCCCAATGGCCAATCTCTCTTTCTAGGAAGAACTTCTTCCTAACATCCAGCCTAAACCTCCCCTGGCACAGTTTGAGACTGTGTCCTCTTATTCTGGTGCTGGTTGCCTGGGAGAAGAGACCAAGCCCCACCTGGCTATAATCTCTCTTTAGGTAGTTGTAGAGAGCAATAAGGTCTCCCCTGAGCCTCCTTTTCTCCAGGCTAAGCAACCCCAGCTCTCTCAGCCTCTCCTCACAGAGCTATGCTCCAGACCCCTCCTCAGCTTTGTTTCCCTTCTCTGGACACCTTCCAGCAACTCAACATCTTTCCTAAACTGAGGGGCCCAGAACTGGACACAGGACTCAAGGTGTGGCCTAACCAGTGCAGTGTGCAGGGGCAGAATGACCTCCCTGCTCCTGCTGGCCACACTGTTCCTGATGCAGGCCTGGATGCCATTGGCCTTCATGGCTACCTGGGCACACTGCCACAGCTCTTTTCTTCTGAACCCACTTATGCCTACCATCACCAAGTCACTAAAGACCAGCACACTGAATTGGAGAAAGACAAAAGAAGAAATTATACTTTAACCAAGAGAGTTCAGGAGTTCATAACTGTAATCCCATTTATTTCATACTCAAGCCATTATCCTTTCAAAGCAAATTGGAACCTATCTTCAGTCAATAATTATAAAACACTGTCTGAATCATAGGGTTGTCAGCAGCAATTTATCTTGCAAATTGATTTGGTCTGTGTCTAAGTAATTACTTCTAATTCTAATTTAGGCACCACAGTCCATGATAAATCACAGAATCCCAGAAACATTCAGGTTGGATAAGACTCTCAGGAGCACCAAGTCCAACCCAGAACTCCACTCTACAAGGGTCACCCCTAAACTGTAGCCCCAAGCACCACATCCAAACCACCTTGAAATACAGCCAGGCTTGGGGACTCCACCACCTCCCTGGGCAGCACATTCCAAGCCCTGACCACTCTTGCCATGAAATAATGTTTCCTAAGGTCCAGTCTAAACCTACCCAGTGGCAGCTTGAGGCCATTCCCTCTTGTTCTGTCACTAATTACCTGGGAGAAGAGACCAGCAGCAGCCTCTCTACAACCTCCCTTCAGGTAGCTGTAGACAGCAATGAGGTTTCCTTTCAGCCTCCTCTGTTTCACATTAACCATCCCCAGTTCCTTCAGTCTCTCTTCATCAGATTTATTCTCCAGGCCCTTTACAGCTTCCTTGCCCTCCTCTGCCCTGGCTCCAACACCTCCACATCTCTCTTGGATTGAGCTGCCCAAAACTGGACACAATCTTCAAGGTATGGCTTCCCCAGAGCTGAGCCCCAGGGAACAATCCTCTCCCTGCTCCTGCTGGACACAGCATTTCTAACCCCAGCCAGGATACCTCTGGTGTTCTTGGCCACCTGGACACACCGCTGGCTCATGTTCAGCCTACTGTCAACCAGTACCCCCAGGTCCCTTTCTGCCAGGCAGCTTTCCAGCCACACTGCCCCAAGCCTGTAGTGTTGCTTGGGGTTGTTGTGACCCAGGATGTCACACCTGAGGACGAAGGAGCAGTATGTTTAAGGTTGTTTTCAGGAAGACACAAAACCTTACTATTGAGGCCAATAGTTTTTGCGTGGTGGCACTATGCCAGTGACATGCATGTGTTGCATGTGCTTCTGTCCTAATTTCTAGAGAGCCCCCAGACAGCAATTCATGCTGTTCAAATACGTAGAGGACTGAGAGTCTATTGGCAGTGTTGTTTGGTTTTTGGACAATGAGTTGCTCTTGTCTCACCTAGCATGGATTGCTGTAGATTTGTGTATCTGGTCTGTTCATGTCATCTACCTCCCCTTATGGAATCACAGAATCATAGAATTGTCAGGGTTGGAAGGGACCTCAAGGATCATCTAGTTCCAAACCCCCTGCCATGGGCAGGGACACCTCACACCACAGCAGGTTGCTCACAGCCACATCCAACCTGGCTGCAAACACCTCCAGGCAGGAGGCTTCCACCACCTCCCTGGGCAACCTGTGCCAGGCTCTCACCACCCTCATGGGGAAGAATTTTTCCTAACATCCAATCTGACTCTACCCACTTCTAGTTTTGCTCCATTCCCCCCCAGTCCTATCACTCCCTGACACCCTCAAAAGTCCCTCTCCAGCTTTCTTGTAGCCCCCTTCAGATACTGGAAGGCCACAATTAGGCCTGCTTGGAGCCTTTTCTTCTCCAGACTGAACAACCCTAACTCTTTCAGTCTGTCTCCATAGGAAAGGAGCTCCAGCCTTCCTTAATCCTAAACTTCCCAGTATTAGGATTAAAGTGGTCTATTGAAACATTCTTTGAGCACAGAGTCTTTTTTTCCCTCCTCTCTCTAACTTCCACCTAACCACATTAGCTTAAATTAATTCAGCTGTACACTACCATTGTGCTTTCTAAGCTACCAGCCTACCAATGTCATGTTCTGCTGTGAAAGAGGAATTAATTGTTTTCCTCATATGAGTAAGAATAATTACTTCTCATATTAGAAGATAATGACACCTTAGCCTTGCAGCCCATTAAGTGATATATATATTCCTCATTCAAATGTGATGGGTTTTATCCCCACTAAAGCACTTTTGAGCAATTAGTAACAACTGCAGCATTTCTTGACTACACAACAGGCAGAGCATTTATAATGAAATTGAAATAATGAAATTGAATACAGAATACAGAATTAACCACGTTGGAAATGACCTTTGAGATTATGAAGTCCAACCTGTCACCCAACACCATCTAATCAACTAAACCATGGCACCAAGTGCCTCATCCAGGCTCTTTTTAAACACCTCCAGTGATGGGGACTCCACCACCTCCCTGGGCAGCACATCCCAATGGCCAATCTCTCTTTCTGTGGAGAATTTCTTCCTAACATCCAGCCTAAACCTCCCCTGGTGCAGCTGGAGACTGTGTCCTCTTGTTCTGGTGCTGGCTGCCTGGGAGAAGAGACCAACCCTCACCTGGCTACAACCTCCCTTCAGGGAGTTGTAGACAACAATAAGGTCTCCCCTGAGCCTCCTTTTCTTAAGGTTAAAACACGGCATGTAAAGTGAAAATAATTTGCTTAACTAATCACAGAATCACAGAATGATTGAGGCTGGAAAAGACCTCTGAGATCATCAAGCCAAGCCTAGGACCTAACACCACCACATCAGCTAAACTATGGCCACCAAGGGCCACATCCAAGCTTTTCTTAAAGACCACCAGGGATGGAGACTCCACCACCTCTCTGGGCAGCTTCTTATTCTCCCCCAAATCCCATTCCCAAATGTAATGACTGCAGCTGATCAGAGAAAGAAATCAGGTCAAAACAAGATGTAGCAGCTGCCCAGGACATACCAAGGCATATTTGTCAAGACTCTTGCTAAGATGACACTGAAGTCTTGCATCACTCTGCTAGTGAAAGCAGTATCCTTCTGCAGCATATCCTACACAAAGAGCTTGGTTTAACATCCCCATGGCAGCAACCCAGAGACCTGGTCATGGTGCCTCACACCACTAAGTGTGTTTGCTGCTGCTCAGGGTAGTTTGGTTGTAGTTCTGTAGACAACAATTATATTCACAGGCTCACAGAATCATTGAGGCTGGAAAAGACCTCTGAGATCATCAAGCCCAGCCCAGGACCTAACCCCACCTCATCAGCTAAACCATGGCCACCAAGGGCCACATCCAAGCTTGTCTTAAACACCTCCAGGGATGGCAACTCCACCACCTCCCTGGGCAGTCCATCCCAGTGCCTAATCAGCCTTGCTGTCAGGAAGTGCTTCCTAGAGGCTGAGGGAGCTGAGATTGTTTAGCCTGGAGAAGAGCAGGCTCAGGAGAGACCTTATTGCTCTCTAAAACTACCAGAAGGGAGGTTGTAACCAGGTGGGGGTTGGTCTCTTCTCCTAGGCAATCAGCACCAGAACAAGAGGACACAGTCTCAAACTGCACCAGGGGAAGTTCACAGAGAGAGTTGTTAGCTGTTGGAATGTGCTGCCCAGGGAGGTGGTGGAGTCACCATCACTGGAGATGTTCAAGAGGGGATTGGACGTGGCACTTGGTGCCATGATTTAGTAGTCATGAGGTCTTGGGTGACAGGTTGGACTTGATGATCTTTGAGGTCTTTTCCAACCTTATTGATTCTATGATTCTATGGTTCTAATATCTAAGCTAAACCTCCCCTGGTGCAGCTTCATGCCATGGCCTCTTCTCCTGTCACAAGTTGCGTGGGTGAAGAGGCCTGCCCCAGGAAGATAAGAAGCTAGAAGTCATTGGATGTTAACTTGGTTTAATCTGAACCCTGTTCTACCCTGAAAATGCTGCTGGTACCTTGCTGTAAGGGGTTCTGCTGGGGTCCCTTGAGTCTCTATGTAAGAGCAATAGCATTTTTCCTGGTTTATGTTTTCCTTCAGTGATCTATGTCTATACAACAGTAAATGACCACAGGATGTTTGGGGCTGGAAGGGACACCCGAAGACCATCAAGTCCAAACCCCCTGACAGAGCAGGACCATAGAATCCAGCACAGGTCACGCAGGAACACATCCAGATGGGTCTTGAGAATCATAGAATTGTCAGGGTTGGAAGGGACCTCAAGGCTCAGCCAGTTCCAACCTCCCTCCCATGGGCAGGGACACCTCACTATAGGTCAGGTTGCTCACAGCCACATCCAGCCTGGCTGCAAACACCTCCAGGATGAGGCTTCCACCACCTCCCTGGGCAACCTGCGCCTGTCTCTCACCACCCTCATGGGGAAGAATTTCCTCCTAACATCCAATCTGAATCTACCCACTTCTAGTTTTGCTCCATCCCCCTTAGTCCTATCATTACCTGACACCCTCCAAACTCCCTCCCCAGCTTTCTTGCAGGCCCCCTTCAGATACTTCACAACCTCTCTGGGCAGCCTGTTCCAGTGCTCTGGGACCCTCACAGTGAAGAAAGTCCTCCTCATGCTGAGGTGGAACCTCCTGTGCTGTAGTTTACAATGACTTCTTTGTCTTCACTTCCTTCCCTTGAGCCTTTGGGATGTACCATGCTAAAATCACCTGTAGAAACCAACCAGCTGTCTGCATGGGAGTGCTTTTCTCAGTTCCTTGGGTTTTTTTTTCCCCCATCTCTTCATTTTGAGAGCAAACAGTGAACCAAAATCCTGTTTACTATGCCTAAGTATAACCTTTCCCTGGTATTATTGGAAAACTGCAAAGCTGTCATACCTTTTAAATGATGCAGCACAATGAAGTGCTAAAACAGAGGCCCAATTTACCCTGGCTTGCAATTTTCTGACACATGCCAAGAGGAGGCAGGGAGCTCCATCTGACTAAAGGGGAAAGAATTCCACAGGAGACAACTCTACCTCACTTTTTATTGGTCATTTCTGTAAGCTATGCCAGCTCCCCAGTCAACATCACCAATACTGAGGGTGAACAGTAAATGGCTAGAGGGGGACATATTGGTACAGAAGCCTGCAGTGGGTTCCTGGGCTTTTAATGATGTTGAGTTGCTCAAACATATCCAGAGAAGGGCAACCAAGACTGGTGAGGGGCTTGCAGCACAAGCTCTATGAGGAGAGGCTGGGGTTGCTTAGCTGGGGTTGCTTAGCCTGAAGAAGAGGAGGCTCAGGGGAGACCTTATAGTTTCATAGTTTCATAGTTTCATAGTTTCATTCAGGGTTGGAAGGGACCACAAGGATCATCTAGTTCCAACCCCCCTGCCATGGGCAGGGAAACCCCACACTAGATCAGGCTGGACAGAGCCTCATCCAGCCTGCTCTTAAACACCCCCAGGGACGGGGCCTCGACCACCTCCCTGGACAACCCATTCCAGGGTCTCACCACTCTCATGGTGAAGAACCTCCTCCTCACATCTAGCCTGAATCTCCCCACCTTATAGCTGTCTACAACTACCTGAAGGAAGGTTGTAGCCAGGTGGGGGTTGGTCTCTTCTCCCAGGCAACCAGCACCAGAACAAGAGTCTCAAGCTGCACCAGGGGAGGTTTAGGCTGGATGTTAGGAAGAAGTTCTTCCCAGAAAGAGAGATTGGCCATGGGAATGTGCTGCCCAGGGAGGTGGTGGAGTCCCCATCACTGGAGGTGTTTAAAAAGAGCCTGGGTGAGGCACTTGGTGCCATGGTTTAGTTGATGAGCTCGTGTTGGGTGATAGGTTGGACTTGATGATCTCAAAGGTCTTTTCCAACCTGGTTAATTCCATTCCATTCCATTCCATTCCATTCCATTCCATTCCATTCCATTCCATTCCATTCCATTCCATTCCATTCCATTCCATTCCATTCCATTCCATTCCATTCCACTCTATTCTACTCTATTTTATTTTTGGAATCAAAGTTTTAACTGTAGGAAATGTTTCAATGCCTTTGCAAGACACAAAGTGGAAAACCCACAGCTCTAATCGTCTCCATTCCGGAAGGCCAGATCTGGTCACATTTGAGGAAATAGAGCTCCTGACCAGTCATAAGCAGAGAAAATGAGGGGAATGAGAGCTGAAAGCAAAGCATGTTCATATTAAACAGACCTGCTCTAGGACAGACCTGCTGTGGAGGGGTGTGGAGCACAGCCCTGTGAGAAGAGGCTGAGGGAGCTGGGGTTGCTTAGCCTGGAGAAGAGGAGGCTCAAGGGAGATTTTATTGCTGTCTACTACTCCCTGAAGGGAGGTTGTAGCCAGGTGGGGGTTGGTCTCTTCTCCCAGGCAACTAGCACCAGAACAAGAGGACACAGTCTCAAGCTGCACCAGGGGAGGTTTAGGCTCAAAGTGAAGAGAAAGTCCTTCCCAGAAAGAGTAATTGGCCATTGGAATGTGCTGCCCAGGGAGGTGGTGGAGTCACCATCCCTGGAGGTGTTTAAAAAGGACTGGATGTGGCACTTGGAGTCATGGTTTACTTGGTCAAGTGGTGTTGGTTATTAAGTAATAGGTGGGACTTGATGATCTCTGAGGTCTTTTCCAACCTGTTGATTCTATGATTCTATTCTATGACAAGAGGAGGTTCTTATGTCACTTGGAACTCAGCAAGAGTGAACTACAAATAAGCTGGAAAGCTGCAGCAAAATTCCTCTTGCCTGTTGCAGATCTTGGAAGTCTTCCTACTGCCATTCTGTTTGCACTTCTTTTTTCATCACATATCTTTAGGCTGTTCCCTGAGTTTATCAAGATTTCTTTAAGCTGTACCCTTGTGGACACTCTGCTGTCTGCCATGTATTCAGGCTGCTAAAATATTCTTCCATGACATGCTGTTCATAGAATCATAGGGTTAGGGTTAGAAGGGACTTCAAGGATCATCTAGTTCCAACCCCCCTGCCATGCCCAGGGACACCCCACACTACAGCAGCCTGGCCAGAGCCTCAGCCAGCCTGGGCTTAAACACCTCCAGGGACAGGGCCTCAACCACCTCCCTGGACAACCCATTCCAGGGCTTCACCACTCTCATGGGGAAGAACTTCCTCCTCACCTCCAGCCTCAATCTCCCCACCTCCAGCTTCATTCCATTCCCCCTAGTCCAATCACTCCCTGACATCCTGAGCAGTCCCTCCCCAGCCTTCCTGTAGCCCCCTTCAGATACTGGAAGGCCACAATTAGGTCACCTCGGAGCCTTCTCTTCTCCAGACTGAACAGCCCCAACTCCTTCAGTCTGTCCTCATAGGAGAGCAGCTCCAGCCCTCTGATCATCCTCGTGGCCCTTCTATGGACACATTCCAGTATGTCCACATCCCTCTTGTGATAGGGGCTCCAGAACTGGAGGCAGTCCTCCAGGTGGGGTCTCCCCAGAGCTGAGCAGAGGGGGAGAATCACCTCCCTTGCCCTGCTGGCCACACTTCTCCTGATGCAGCCCAGGATCTGATTGGCTTTGCGGGCTGCAAGTGCACACTGAGAGCTCCTGTTGAGCTTCTCCTCCCCCAGCACCCCCAAGTCTCTCTCCTCAGGGCTGCTTTCCAGCCAGTCCCTGCCCAGCCTGTATTTGTGCCTGGGATTGCCTCGGCCCAGATTCAGAACCCTGCCCTTGTTCTTGTTGAACCTCATGAGGTTGGCTTGTGCCCACCTCTCCAGCCTGTCCAGGTCCCTCTGAATGGCATTCAATCTGAATCTACCCATTTCTGGTTTTGTTCCATTCCCCCCAGTCCTATCACTCCCTGCCACCTTTTCTTTCTTGTTTTTCAGATATCAGGGGCACATGATGGTGACTGATCCACAATTTATTTGTGCTGGCAAGAACATTTTCCATTTACATAAGGTTTAGGGTTAGGACTCTTCAACAGCAGGGAAAAAAAAGGCTGATGTTGAAATTCCTTCAGCAGTGAAGCAGGTTCAATGAATGGCAGTTTTGTCTGAATGAGGACTTCAATTACTAAGAGGAGAGGCAGTGAAATAATGCCTTGCCCTCCTCATTTGTGGAGGTTACAAATAGCTTGGGCTGAGCCTGTTGGAGAGAGTTTCCTCTCTGCTGGCTCTCAGGCCAGCTCTGCCCATGCTCAGGCTGGCAGTCAGCAGCCAGGTCTGGGCCAGCTGCCAACAATGCTGACTTGCTGGGTCAGGAAAATACCCATGGCAGTGGGCTGATCCACACAGCTCTGGTGAGCAGACATTTCTGCAGCAGACCTCACCATGCAGCACAAACACTGCAGGGACCCTCCTGCTGAGAGGGGGACTGCCTTCTGCCATCTGGGGGCATCAGCTGCACTTGTAGCCCAGAAAGCCAATCACATCCTGGGCTGCAGCAAGAGAAGTGTGTCCAGTAGGTCTAGGGGGGTTATTCTTCCCCCTCTACTCCACTCTGGTGAGACCCCACCTGGGGTATTGTGTCCAGTTCTGGCGGCACAATTGCAGGAAGGATCCTGAGGTACTGGAAGGTGTCCAGAGAAGGGGCATGAGGATGTGCAGATGGCTGCAGCCCTCTCCTATGAGGACAGACTGAGGGAGTTGGGGCTGTTCAGTCTGGAGAAGAGAAGGCTCCAAGGTGACCTAATTGTGGCCTTCCAGTACTTGAAGTGGGCTACAAGAAAGCTGGGGAGGGACTTTCAAGGGTGTCAGAGAGTGATAGGACTGAGGGAGAACGGAAAACAAAGTAGAAATGGGTAGATTGAGATTGGATGTGAGGAAGAAGTTGTTCCCCATGAGGGTGGTGAGAGCCTGGCACAGGTTGCCCAGGGAGGTGGTGGAAGTCTCATGCCTGGAGGTTTTTACAGCCAGGCTGTATGTGGCTGTGAGCAACCTGCTGTAGTGTGAGGTGTCCCTGCCCATGGCAGGGGGGTTGGAACTGGCTGATCCTTGTGGTCCCTTCCAACCCTGACAATTCCATGAGTCTATGATCAAGAAAGCCACTGTGGCTGACTCACAGTTCCAACCATCAGGGACAGAGCTCCACAGCCTGAGGATGTTTATCATATCATAGAATCATTTCACAGAAACACACAGAACATTAGAGGTTGGAAGGGACCTCCAGAGATCATAGAGTCTAAACCCCTGCCAAAACAGCATCACCCAGGGTAGTCCACACAGGAATGCATCCAGGTGGGGTTTGGAAAGTCTCCACAGAAGGAGACTTCACAACCTCTCTGGGCAGCCTTTTGTTTGGAAAAGGTTCCAACCATTATCTATCTCCACCAGTTCTGGTGCTGAACCAGTATGTGGAGTGAATGCATATGGAAATGTAATTTCACTTATCATACAAGGGAAGTAGTATTTTCTCTTCTCTATAATGCCTGAAACTAAAAGCTTTTATATTCCATTGAACAGAGGAGGAATTCATGCACAGGAGATGAGCCTGACCTCCCCTAGCTTGAGATATCACTGTAGACCTGTCTGAGACACTCTCTAGGGGATCACATAAGAGACAGTAGAGGTAAGTCTGTATTGATATCCTGAACAGTCCTTGCTATGAGTACAGACTGGGGGAGGAGGGGATAGAAAGCAGCCCTGAGGAAGAGGACATGGGGGTGCTGATGGATGAGAAGCTGGATCTGAGCAGGGAGTGTGAGCCTGCAGCCCAGGAGGCAAATCACATCCTGGGCTGCATCGAAAGATGTGTGGCCAGCAGAGCCAGAGAGGTGATTCTGCCACTTTGCTCTGCTCTGCTGAGACCTCACCTGGAGTACTGTGTGCAGATCTGGAGCCCTCAGTACAGCAAGGACATGGAGCTGATGGAGAGGGCCCAGAGGAGGGCCATGAATGTGATCAGGGGATTGGAGCAGCTCTACTACGACGACAGGCTGAGGGAGCTGGGGGTGTTCAGCCTGGAGAAGAGAAGGTTCCAGGGAGATTTAATAGCAGCCTGCCAGTATCTGAAGGGGGCTACAGGAAGGATGGAGAGAGACTGTTTATAAAGGCCTGCAGTGAGAGGATGAGGGACAATAGCTTCAAACTTGAGCAGAATTAGATTGGATGTTAGGAACAAGTTCTTTACTATGAGGGTGGTGGAACCCTGGAACAGTTTGCCCAGGGAGGTGGAGGGGGACCTACCATTGAAGATATTCAAGGTGAGGCTGGACAGGGCTCTGGGCAACTTGATCTGGTGGGGATATCCCTGCTGACTGCAGAGGGGGTTGGGCTGGATGAGCTTTGGAGGTGCCTTCCATCCCAGACAATTCTATGTTTCTTACATGAATGTCACTTTGACTTAAATAACAAGAAGCTGGAACTTAGGATAGAGAACACATTAAACCAGAACAGACTAATTACATGAATCTGCAGGCATTTAAAAGCATTCAAAGTTTTTATAGTTTTGGATTTACACTGACAGAAAGAGACACAAAGAGGAAAAACGATGATGCAGATTTTGTAGCCCAAAGTACATCCAGAATTCTTCCTGTCACACTCTTAGGTGATAAACATAACCTGCTGGAACGAGGTAAAGAGGCTGTAGACTTTGGAGTGTTGCACACTGGCTATGTTGCAGATGAGTTGAGCACCACGTTGCCTGCAGTTAATAGCTGTGGATCTGGTTTAGCTATAAACATGAGAGTGTAGTAATTCCTGCAGAGGCTGGGAAAGAGTGAAACTGTCAAATGAATAATTGATTCCCTTTCCAAGCACATCTTTTTCCATTTTTCTATAGCTAGAGCATGCTGCTGTTGCTGTTGACTCTGCTGTCTAGTAAGAGAGGAGTCTTCCTTTCTGAACCCTTGGTGTTTAATTGTAGGTGAAATCTGTTTGGCGCCCTGCTCTGGAAGTGCAGCCTGGGAGGGATGACTTTACCTGGAAGAGCACTGTGATGCTGGCTGGAACACTTCTCAGGAAACAACATCAGTCTTAGATGGACTTTTTGTGAAGCCTCACAGATGGATTCCCTACTGATGCTGTGGACATGGGCTGCCAGAACAGCTATGTAAAGCTGAACATTATAAAGCAAGCTGAGGGGAAAGCGAGAGCTGTGGAAAATATACCATAACATAACCTGTGATACTGAAAGTAGAAGCCAAGGGGGTCAAAGAGGAGAGGCTGAGGGAGCCGGGAGTGTTCAGCCTGGAGAAGAGGAGGCTCAGGGGAGACCTTCTTGCTCTCTACAACTCCCTGAAGGGAGGTTGTAGCCAGGAAGGGGTTGGTCTCTTCTCCCAGGCAACCAGCACCAGAACAAGAGGACACAGTCTCAAGCTGTGCCAGGGGAAGTTTAGGCTCAAGGCGAGGAGAAATTTCTTCACTGAGAGAGTCATTAGCATTTGGAATGTGCTGCCCAGGGAGGTGATGGAGTCCCCATCCCTGGAGGTGTTCAAGAGGGGACTGGACGTGGCACTTGGTGCCATGGTTTAGTCTTGAGCACTGTGGTGACAGGTTGGACTTGATGATCTTTGAGGTCTCTTCCAACCTTGGTGATTCAGTGATTCTATGCTTCTGAGACAGGCTCTGCTCACTTGCACCCTGGGATAAGGTGCAATTCCAATGGCCAATTACTCTTTCTGGGAAGAACTTTCTCCTCACCTCCAGCCTAAACTTCCCCTGGCACAGCTTGAGACTGTGTCCTCTTGTTCTGGTGCTGGTTGCCTGGGAGAAGAGACCAACCCCCACCTGGCTACAACCTCCCTTCAGGGAGTTGTAGACAGCAATGAGGTCTCCCCTGAGCCTCCTCTTCTCCAGGCTAAGCAACCCAAGCTCCCTCAGCCTCTCCTCACAGGGCTTGAGCTTGAGACCATTCTCCAACCTTGTTACGCTTCTCTGGACACATTCAAGTATCTCAATGATCTTCTTAAGTTGAGAGGAGACTCGAGGAGAGGAGGAAGAGAGGAGAGGAGACTCGAGGAGAGGAGAGGAGAGGAGGAAGAGAAGAGGAAGAGAAGAGGAAGAGAAGAGGAAGATGAGAGAAGAGGAAGATGAGAGAAGAGAAGAGAAGAGAAGAGAAGAGAAGAGAAGAGAAGAGAAGAGAAGAGAAGAGAAGAAGAAGAGAAGAGAAGAGAAGAGAAGAGAAGAGAAGAGAAGAGAAGAGAAGAGAAGAGAAGAGAAGAGAAGAGGAAGAGAAGGAAGAGAAGAGAAGAGAGAGAAGAAGAGAAGAGAAGAGAAGAGAAGAGAAGAGAAGAGAGAGAAGAAGAGAAGAGAAGAGAAGAGAAGAGGAGAGAAGAGAGAGAGAGAGAGAGAGAGAGAGAGAAGAGGAGAGAGAGGAGAGAAGAGGAAGAGAAGAGAAGAGAATTAAGCAGGTTGGAAAAGACCTTTGAGATCATCAAGTCCAACCTATCACCCAACACCCTCTAATCAACTTAACTATGGCACTAAGTGCCTCATCCAGTCTCTTCCTAAACACCTCCAGTGATGGTGACTCCACCACCTCCCTGGGCAGCACATTCCAATGGCCAATCTCTCTTGCTGGGAAGAATTTCTTCCTCATATGATTGTGGTGGGTTGAAGTTTCCCCTCTCCCCCTCCCCGCACCCATCCCCTCATTAATTAAGTTTTAAAGGCATAGCCCAAAACCACCACAATCATTCATCACACACACACAAAAAAGCCACCCAACCACCCTTCCTACTGAGTATCCATTAGCCACCAATGCTGATGTTAATGAGCAGACTGCAAATGCTCTGAAGAGCAAATTGAAGTGAGTCACAAAATACACTTAGGATCCGCTTCCTGCCAGCGCTCTTGCTGCGTCACTGGGAAAATGCTGGCTCCATAACAACAGGAAAATAAAGAGCAGAGATGCAGCTGATAAATAAAAGGCATTATTTAAAGGGGCTCCACTGAACAAGAGATTAACTGATTTGTGTGCAAAACGAATCATGTCAGCACAGTGGCCTTTTATTTGCCAGCCCGACTTGTCTTCTGTCACACCGAAGCAGGTTTATATTAAAACATACCAGTGAATTAAATGAAGGCCTGCTATGGAACAAATAAAAAACCCACAGCCACAACAACAAAAAGGAGATGTATTTCAAGCCAGGCATAATTTAATTACAGTTAGCCTGTCTAAATAAGTGTAAATAATTAAGCTGTGAAAGTAAAACAGAGTCTGGAGAAGAGGAGGCTCAGGGGAGACCTCACTGCTGTCTACAACTACCTGAAGGGAGGTTGTAGGTTGGTGGGGGTTGGTCTCTTCTGCCAGGCAACCACCAACAGAACAAGAGAACACAGTCTCAAGCTGCACCAGGGGAGGTTTAGGGTGGAGGTTAGGAAGAATTTAGGAGGAGACTGAAAGGTGACCTCATTCATGTTGATAAAGATGTGCAGGGTAAGTGCCCAGAGGCTGGAGCCAGGCTCTGCTGGGTGATGCCCAGTGACAGCACAAGGGGCAATGGTGGAAGTTGAAGCATAGGAAGTTCCATGGAAATATGAGGAAATTTTTTTGTCCCTGTGAAGGTGACAGAGCACTGGAACAGGTTGCCCAGGGAGGTTGTGGAGTCTCCCTCTCAGGAGATATTCAAGATCTGCTTGGATGTGTTCCTGTGTGATCTGCTCTAGGTGATCTAGCTGTGGCAGGGGGCTTGGACTGAATGATCTTTTCAGGTCCCTTCAAGCCCCTGAAATTCATAGAATCAATAAGGTTGGAACAGACCTCAAGGATCATCAAGTCCCATCTGTCACCCAGCACCTCATGACTACTAAACCATGGCACCAAGTGCCACGTCCAATCCCCTCTTGAACACCTCCAGTGATGGTGACTCCACCACCTCCCTGGGCAGCACATTCCAACAGCTTGCAACTCTCTCTGTGAAGAACTTTCTCCTCACTCCTCACCTCCAGCTTGAACTTCCCCTGGCACAGCTTGAGACTGTGTCCTCTAATTCTGTGATTCTGTGATCTTTTGACAATTTGTTAGCTACATTGCCCCTAAGTCTCCCTGTGGAGCAACACCAGAGTAAAATCCTGCAACAGAAACCATTTGGTGACCTGCTGTTGGTCCATGCTGCCAAGCCAGCCAGCTGGAGATGCCAGCTGATCAGGCCCAGCTGCCCCATTCAAGCAGACCACTCTCTAAGCAAAAAAGTCACCCTCACAACAGTAGCCACAAGACCCTGCCCTCATTGGCCCTTCCTCTCCCTGGACAGGTTTTGTGGCAGTGAAATGCCTCATATTGCTAACTCTGCTGGGAACAGCTGCCCAGCAGGGCTGGAATATTTGTTGTATTTCCACTGACACTCAAAAGATTTGTGTCCCACAAGCTGAGCAGCCCGATTCCATGTACAGCCTGATTCCATGTGCAGCCTGGCTAAATATAAACTCCCCTCTCACAGGGTGGTGCTGACAAGTTGCCTCAGTGGTCATAGTGGCAAGAATCCTAATCTCATCAAGTGGTCTAGAGCAGACAGACTTGCTGGGTTTGACAGAGAGCTTTCTGCTTTCGAACACTGCTCTAACTTTCTTTATTCCTCCTAAGAGGTACAGTAAAGAGAAGAAATCAAGAGGATGGAAACATTTGAGGTTGCCTTGATGTACCTCAGAGAGGGGATGCTTGCTGGTAGTCAAGTTGCAGCTTTATTTCATGGTCATGTCATCCATCTATTTCTTGCCAGTTTTTGCTTCTGCCCTTACAGACTGGCAGGGAGATGGCTGACAAACTCCCATCTCCAGGCAATCACCCTCCAGCCACCATTTACTTTCCTGCCTGAATCCCCTGAGCTGGGTCAGGTCAGGTCACAGAGAGGAGGGAGAGGCTGGCTGACTGGGTGAGCTGTCAGCATGCTGCTGCTTTCTTTGGGTCTGAATTTGCAGCCACTCCCTTTAGAGAGCTCCTGTTGGAGGCTATGGGAATGCCAAACCGAAGCAGCTGCAAAAATGAGCCCTAAATCAATTCTGAATCTCTCCTTGTCAATAGTAGGAGCAGGGAAGTCATTCTGCCCCTGTACTCAGCACTGGTTAGGCCACACCTTGAGTCCTGTGATCAGTTCTGGGCCACTCAGTTTAGGAAAGATGTTGAGATGCTGGAAGGTGTCCAGAGAAGGGCAACAAAGCTGGGGAGGGGTCTGGAGCACAGCCCTGTGAGGAGAGGCTGAGGGAGCTGGGGTTGCTTAGCCTGGAGAAGAGGAGGCTCAGGGGAGACCTTCTTGCTCTCTACAACTTCCTGAAGGGAGTTATAGCCAGGTGGGGGCTGGTCTCTACACCCAGGCAACCAGCACAAGAACAAGAGGACACAGTCTCAAGATGTGCCAGGGGAAGTTTAGGCTGGATGTTAGCAAGAAATTCTTCCCAGAATGAGAGATTGGCCATTGGAATGTGCTGCCCAAGGAGGTGGTGGAGTCCCCATCACTGGAGGTGTTTAAGAGGAGATTGGATGAGGCACTTGTAGCCATGGATTAGTTGATTAGATGATATTGGGTGATAGGTTGGACTCGATGATCTCTGAGGTCCTCTTCTCTTCTCTTCTCTTCTCTTCTCTTCTCTTCTCTTCTCATATTCTGCTAGTGCATATCACAGCATTGACAGAGAGGTTTGTATAACTGTGGCACTTACGTTTAGCTCGTGGGAAGGAGAAGGAGAATGAATACTGTTGGAGGTTGAGTAGGTGCTGAGGAGCAAGGAGACAAAGGGAAGAAATCCCTGCTGAGTTTTGGGCTTTTTTTAAGTTTCCAGAGATTCTCAGCAGAAGATTTAATGATGACCTAGAATATATAAATCTTTGCAGATCAGCAGCAGCTATAAGCTCTTTGGAAGGGATTTCTGACTTTATTTTTCCTTCATTTTTCTTCCCCCCACCAGGTCTTTCATGGAAAATAAGTGTGCACAGTGGAGGTGAGGAACTGAATGAATGAATATCTTTCTAAGAAGAAAGCCAAATGGAATAGAGGCTATTGAAGAATCCTTTAACAAAGCAGCTGGTCTTGGAAGGGAGCACCTCATTGTACAAGAAAAGGGGGTAGGGGGGGTAAAAGCCATCTTAAGTGATAGACATCAATCCTCAAACTGGTTTGGCCTTTCTGTCCTTTTAAATTGATACTGTCACAGCTCTGCCAACAGTACTCAGAATAGAATAGAATTAACCAGGTTGGAAAAGACCTCAGAGATCATCAAGTCCAACCTATCACCCAACATGAGCTCATCAAGTAAACCATGGCACCAAGTGCCTCACCCAGGCCCTTCCTAAACACCTCCAGGGATGGTGACTCCACCACTTCCCTGGGCAGCACATTCCAATGGCCAGTCTCTCTTTCTGGGAAGAACTTCTTCCTAACATCCAAGCCTAAACCTCCCCTGGTGCAGCTTGAGACTGTGTCCTCTTGTTCTGGTGCTGGTTGCCTGGGAGAAGAGACCAATGCCCTTCTGGCTACAACCTCCCTTCAGGGAGTTGTAGAGAGCAAGAAGGTCTCCCCTGAGCCTCCTCTTCTCCAGGCTAAGCAACCCCAGCTCCCTCAGCCTCTCCTCACAGGGCTGTGCTCCAAACCCCTCCCCAGCTTTGTTGCCCTTCTCTGGACAAGTTTGAACATCTCAACACCTTTCTTGAATGGAGTCATTCAGGCAGCAGGATGAGTAGCACAGACAGCAGCAGCACAGTTCCCAGTTTTGTGCTCAGTGCCTGCCTGCATTTCCAGGTGTAGCATTTGCCTCCAGGACAGGAGCAGGCAGTCAAGGACCTTCTTCAAAGGACTGTGAGCAAGCCAGGAGGGGAGAGTGAGCCAAGAAGGTGCTGGGGTTGTTTAGCCTGGAGAAGGGGAGGCTCAGGGGAGACCTTCTTGCTCTCTACAACTCCCTGAACGGTATGTCTGAGTTGATCTCTTCTCCCAGGCAACCTGTGACAGAACAAGAGGACACAGTCTCAAGCTGCACCAGGGGAGGTTTAGGCTGGATGGTAGGAAGAAGTTCTTCATAGAAAGAGAGACTGGCCATTGGAATGTGCTGCCCAAGGAGGTGGTGGAGTCCCCATCCCTGGAGGTGTTCAGGAAGAGGCTGGCTGAGGCGCTTGGTGCCATGGTTTAGTTGATCAGATAGTGTTGGGTGATAGGTTGGAATTCATGATCTTGAAGGTCTTTTCCAACCTGTTTAATTCTGTATTCTGCGTAGGTGGGGTGCATGCACTGAGCTCCAAGGACATTTCAACCAATGTGCCTGCTACTAAAACAGTGTCTGGCTTCTGTTTTCCCCTTGAGTCAAAAGAGTCCATGTCCATTTTCCCCATTGAGTCAAAAGAGTCCATGTCCATTTTCCCTTGAGTCAAAAGAGTCCATGTCCATTTTCCCTTGAGGCAAAAGAGTCCATGTCCATTTTCCCCTTGAGGCAAAAGAGTCCATGTCCATTTTCCCCTTGAGTCAAAAGAGTCCATGTCCATTTTCCCCATTGAGTTAAAAGAGTCCATGTCCATTTTTCTCTTGAGGCAAAAGAGTCCATGTCCATTTTCCCCTTGAGGCAAAAGAGTCCATGTCCATTTTCCCCATTGAGTCAAAAGAGTCCATGTCCATTTTTCTCTTGAGGCAAAAGAGTCCATGTCCATTTTCCCCTTGAGGCAAAAGAGTCCATGTCCATTTTCCCCTTGAGTCAAAAGAGTCCATGTCCATTTTTCTCTTGAGGCAAAAGAGTCCATGTCCATTTTCCCCATTGAGGCAAAAGAGTCCATGTCCATTTTCCCCTTGAGGCAAAAGAGTCCATGTCCATTTTCCCCATTGAATCAAAAGAGTCCATGTCCATTTTCCCCTTGAGGCAAAAGAGTCCATGTCCATTTTCCCCTTGAGGCAAAAGAGTCCATGTCCATTTTCCCCTTGAGTCAAAAGAGTCCATGTCCATTTTTCTCTTGAGGCAAAAGAGTCCATGTCCATTTTCCCCTTGAGTCAAAAGAGTCCATGTCCATTTTCCCCATTGAATCAAAAGAGTCCATGTCCATTTTTCCCTTGAGTCAAAAGAGTCCAAGTCCATTTTTCTCTTGAGTCAAAAGAGTCCATGTCCATTTTCCCCTTGAGTCAAAAGAGTCCATGTCCATTTTCCCCTTGAGTCAAAAGAGTCCATGTCCATTTTCCCCATTGAGTCAAAAGAGTCCATGTCCATTTTCCCCTTGAGTCAAAAGAGTCCATGTCCATTTTTCTCTTGAGTCAAAAGAGTCCATGTCCATTTTTCTCTTGAGGCAAAAGAGTCCATGTCCATTTTCCCCTTGAGTCAAAAGAGTCCATGTCCATTTTTCTCTTGAGTCAAAAGAGTCCATGTCCATTTTCCCCTTGAGGCAAAAGAGTCCATGTCCATTTTCCCCTTGAGTCAAAAGAGTCCATGTCCATTTTTCTCTTGAGGCAAAAGAGTCCATGTCCATTTTCCCCTTGAGTCAAAAGAGTCCATGTCCATTTTCCCCATTGAATCAAAAGAGTCCATGTCCATTTTCCCCTTGAGTCAAAAGAGTCCATGTCCATTTTTCTCTTGAGTCAAAAGAGTCCATGTCCATTTTCCCCTTGAGTCAAAAGAGTCCATGTCCATTTTCCCCTTGAGTCAAAAGAGTCCATGTCCATTTTCCCCATTGAGTCAAAAGAGTCCATGTCCATTTTCCCCTTGAGTCAAAAGAGTCCATGTCCATTTTTCTCTTGAGTCAAAAGAGTCCATGTCCATTTTCCCCATTGAGTCAAAAGAGTCCATGTCCATTTTTCTCTTGAGTCAAAAGAGTCCATGTCCATTTTTCCCCTTGAGTCAAAAGAGTCCATGTCCATTTTTCCCCTTGAGTCAAAAGAGTCCATGTCCATTTTCCCCATTGAGTCAAAAGAGTCCATGTCCATTTTCCCCTTGAGTCAAAAGAGTCCATGTCCATTTTTCTCTTGAGTCAAAAGAGTCCATGTCCATTTTCCCCTTGAGTCAAAAGAGTCCATGTCCATTTTTCTCTTGAGTCAAAAGAGTCCATGTCCATTTTTCTCTTGAGGCAAAAGAGTCCATGTCCATTTTTCCCCTTGAGTCAAAAGAGTCCATGTCCATTTTTCCCCTTGAGTCAAAAGAGTCCATGTCCATTTTCCCCATTGAGTCAAAAGAGTCCATGTCCATTTTTCTCTTGAGTCAAAAGAGTCCATGTCCATTTTTCCCCTTGAGTCAAAAGAGTCCATGTCCATTTTTCCCCTTGAGTCAAAAGAGTCCATGTCCATATCTCCCAGGAGAGAGATTTCTGCTCTCTGAAATCTTGGAGCTGACCTAGCTGCAAACTCCCAGGCTGTAATCACATTTAATAGATTTCATTGCCATGCATGTGCTGTCTAATGAACTTTAGTCCATCCAAGGATGCCTTTGTTTGAAAGCAAATCACAGTCTACCACGAGTGGAAAAGCAGGGGGTGGGGTGGGGGAGGAAAGGATCTGTAATGCAGTATTAATAAACCTCATATTAAGCAACAGCTTCTGTTCCAACAGCTCTAAGCATTCAGCCAGGTTCATTTTTAATCAGCTCCTGATTCTTATTGAAAAATGTACCAATACAGCTTTTGAGAGAGGATTACAGAACAAGCTTCAGCTTGTTTCATTAATTACTTTTTCTTTCTTTTTGCCCTCCAAAGGAACAGCAGAAAATTGCTGGCAGGGGACCTCGGTGGACCACATCCATGGGACATTAAGAATGGATTAAATTTACATCCATAACCTCATTGATTCAAGACCCTTTTTATTCCTTTCCTTTATTTATTTGGGTTTTGTTGGTTTTGTTTTTTTTCTGAGGCAAGTTGGCTTGGAAATGTTGTGCTGAAGTTGTTCTTCACCTGCCAGGGCAGAGGGCTGAGAAGAAAGGACACATTATTGGATGGCTGTTGTTCTTCAACACTGCAAATGGGCAGAGGAAACCAGACTGAGAAAAGCTAAACCCCACAACACCTCGAGTTATGCTTTTGTTTGGGGATGAATAAATCCTGCTGCCACTTCCTTTGGCCATTGTTGTCAGCGTTTAATTAAGAGCTGGTGGCCAAAAGGCACTGTGTGACTGGATTACAGTGTCCTACAGCAGGAGCCCTGCTGAGGTACTTAGAGAAGGGGAAATGTTGACTCTGTCATTGTACCTCATTAAAACCAAATGTGGGAAGGATTTCCCCCTTGCTCTGTCAGTTGCATTGAGATTTGTGTTCACAGAACTGTTCTGTTCTGTCACCTTCCTCGAGGCAAATCCAGGGGTCAGGTTTGTGACTCCTTCAAGTGTTCAGCAGAATACTTTAAGGGCAACAAAGCTGGGGAGGGGTTTGGAGCACAAGCCCTATGAAGAGAGGCTGAGGGAGCTGGGGTTGCTTAGCCTGGAGAAGAGGAGGCTCAGGGGTGACCTTAGTGCTCTCTACAACTACCTGAAGGGAGGTTGTAGCCAGGTGGGGGGTTGGTCTCTTCTCCCAGGCAAGCAGCACCAGAACAACAGGACACAGTCTCAAGCTGTGCCAGGGGAAGTTTAGGCTGGCTGTTAGGAAGAAATTCTTCATAGAAAGAGAGATTGGCCATTGGAATGTGCTGCCCAGGCAGGTGGTGGAGTCACCATCATTGGAGGTGTTTAGGAAGAGACTTGATGGGGTGCTTGGTGCCATGGGTTAGTTGATTAAATGGTGTTGGATGATGGGTTGGACTTGATGATCTCAAAGGTCTCTTCCAACTTGGTCTGGTCTATTCTATTCTATTCACAGCACCACTCACATGTTGATGAACATGTGCCAGGATGATCAGAGGGCTGGAGCTACTCTCCTGTGAGGACAGACTGAGGGAGTTTGGGTTGTTCAGTCAGGAGAAGAGAAGGCTCCAAGGAGACCTAATTGTGGCCTTCCAGTATCTGAAGGGGGCTACAAGAAAGCTGGAGAAGGACTTTTGAGGGTGTCAGGGAGTGACAGGACTGGGGGGAATGGAACAAAACTAGCAATGGGTAGATTGAGACTGGATATTAGGAAGAAGTTCTTCCCCATGAGGGTGGTGAGAGACTGGCACAGATTGCCCAGGGAGGTGGTGGATGCCTCATCCCTGGAAGTGTTTGCAGCCAGGCTGGATATGGCTGTGAGCAACCTGCTGCAGTATGAGGCGTCCCTGCCCATGGCAGGGGGTTTGGAACTGGCTGATCCTTGAGGTCCTTCCCACCCTGACAATTCTGTGATTCCATGAAAGAAATGCAAGTTTGCCACCCCCATCCTGGTTTTCCTCACCCTTCCATTTTTTAATTGGAATGCATGATGCAGTTTGGGAGTGAAACAGTAACAGTTGTGTTTTCTTCCAGCAATTAATTTAATTATTAGCCTAAATCCAAGCCTTTTACATAAACTCATACATAAGCCTCCAAGAGCTGTTATCTCCCTGATGTTCCAGATCACTGAAGCATGTAACTATGTGTCTAGTATTGAGTCCTGTGCTTGCATCAAAAGAATAATGATCAGCAGGTTGAAGGAGATGATTTTTTTCCTCTACTCCAGTCTCATGTGACCCCATCTGCAGTACACTGTTCAGATCTGGGGCTCCTGTTGGAGTGATTCCAGAGGAGGACCATGAACATGATCAGAGGTGTGGAGCATCCCTTCTCCAAAGGCAGACTTAGAGAGTTGAGATTACAGGATCACTGATCACAGCATCACAGGATGTCAGGGGTTGGAAGGGTCCTCTGGAGATCTTTCAGTCAATGCCCATAGAATCCAGCACAGGCCACACAGGAACACATCCAGACAGGGCTTGAAAGGTTCCAGAGAAGGAGACTCCACAACCTCTCTGGGCAGCCTCTTTTAGTGCTCTGTGACACTCACAGGGAAGAAATTCCTCCCGATGTTGAGGTGGAACCTCCTGTGCTGGAGTTTATATCCACTGCCCCTTGTCCTATCCCAGGGAGCAAGTGAGCAGAGCCTGTCCCCTCCCTCCTGAACCCCAGCCCTCAGATATTTAGAAATATTTATTAAATCCCTTCTCAGCCTTCTCTTCCCCAGACTAAACAGCCCCAGGGCTCTCAGTCTCTCTTCTCAGGGGAGATGCTCAAGTCCCCTAAGCATCCTCCTGGCTCTCCCTTGGACTCTTTCCAGCAGGTCTCTGTCTGTCTTGAACTGAGGAGCCCCAAACTGGGCACAGGATTGCAGCTATGGTCTCAGCAGGGCAGAGCAGAGGGGGAGAAGAACCTCCCCAGCCCTGCTGGCCACACATTTCTTGCTGCACCCCAGGATGCCATTGGCTCTCTTGGCCACCAGGGCACATTGCTGTCCCATGCAGAACTTGCTGCCACCAGCACTCCAAGGTCTTTCTCCATGGAGCTGCTCTCCAGCAGGGCAGCTCCTAACCTGTCCTGGTGCCTGCTGTTATTCCTCCCCAACACATCAACAGTGAATTTCATCTGCTGAATGTCTCTCTAGCCATATTTTCACCTCACCATACCCACAGGTAGTGTTCTCATGGATACCTTTGCAGATGTACCTGCACTGTGCAATGACTTATTCCCATGGTTTTCCATCCTGGATCCACCTTAGCCACTCTCTTCAGTCGTTCTGTGAGGGTCCTCACAGATAGTTTTAGGATTACCCAAGTGGTTTTACCAAGAGATTTATATTCTTAGCTCCTTCAAAGATGTCCTATGGGCTAGTACTTCTCCTTAAATATTTAAGCCTGAACAGATCATATTTATCTTCTATTATTAATTAGCACAGAAGGGTGTTTTTTTATCCCATTTATCTGTCTTTCCTGCCAAGCTGTCTCAGAGTTTCCAGGATCACATCTGAAGCTTTTTTGTTCCTGTTGCTGCTTTGATCCTTTTGGTGATTTAAGCTGTAGATGCCATGCTGTGGTTGGTAGTTCAAGAGTGTGAGGGCTTCTCCCGAGTTCTTAGATAAATATCATCAGGTGTCTCAGCTGGAAACCACACACTTTATTGCTCCAGTCCAAAGGTTCTTTTATTAGATCATTGCTGCTTTACCTTCAGCTTTCATAGTGCTACCTGCAGGGCCTTGGCCTGATACAATTTCTTACTTAGCAGAGTGTGCCCTGTTCCACTTCTCCTTCATGCATTCAGACCCTCACACTATGAAATCATTCAGGATCTTGCAGAGGGAGCTGTTACACGGGCTCAGGATGACAGAGAAAAGTTACTCCAAGCCAACTGAATACTTTAGTGAATATCCAGGGGTTTCTTCTGTGAATCAGGTACCTGCAGAGTCCAAGGGCAGGAGATTGGACACATCCAAGTGCCAGGTTCTGCACATTGGCCACAGCAACCCCATGCAGTGCTACAGGCTGGGGTCACAGTGGCTGAGAGCAGCCAGGCAGAGAGAGACCTGGGGGTACTGGTCGATGGTAGGCTGAACATGAGCCTGCAGTGTGCCCAGGTGGCCAAGAGGGCCAATGGCATCCTGGCCTGCATCAGGAAGAGTGTGGCCAGCAGGAGCAGGGAGGTCATTCTGCCCCTCTACACTGCACTGGTTAGGCCACAGCTTGAGTCCTGTGTCCAGTTCTGGGCCCCTCAGTTTAGGAAGGAGGTTGACTTGCTGGAACGAGTCCAGAGAAGAGCAACAAAGTTGGTGAGGGGTTTGGAGCACAGCCCTGTGAGGAGAGGCTGAGGGAGCTGGGTCTGCTTAGCCTGGAGAGAAGGAGACTCAGGGGAGACCTTCTTGCTCTCTACAACTACCTGAAGGGAGGTTGTAGCCAGGTGGGGGTTGGTCTCTTCTCCCAGGCAGCCAGCACCAGAACAAGAGGACACAGTCTCAGGCTGTGCCAGGGGAAGTTTAGGTTGGATGTTAGGAAGAAGTTCTATACAGAGAGAGTGATTGCCCATTGGAATGGGCTGCCCTGGGGAGGTGGTGGAGTCACCATCACTGGAGGTGTTCAGAAAGGGATTGGATGTGACACAAAGCCATGGTTTAGTTCTCAGGAGGTGTTAGGTGACAGGTTGGACTTGATCTCTGAGGTCTTTTCCAACCTTGTTGATTGTGTGATTCTTTTGGAAAGGAGCTCTGGAGATCTTTGAGTCATTTTTCTGTCTGTTCTTTATGAAATTTGTCTTGTGATTCCTAAGAAGTGATTCTCACTTTCCCACCTGCCCCTCTTCCTGAAGGCTTCCTGCTCAGAGCTCATTGATAAATGAACCTATTTTCCAGATATGCTTTTTTACCTTTTTTTCCTCCTTACCTTCTTTATTTCTGAAAAGCAGCAGTGAGAGGGGAAAAAAAGGTCTGTAAATGAGGCAGAACAGCAGAGATTTGTTGAATGAGAGCAGACTCAAAAGGCCTCCAGGTAAAAAAGAGTAACTAGCATAATTTCATCTGACTCCACCACCACCATCGCTGCACCCATCCCAGAGCTGGAGGCAAGACCCTCAACCAGCCAAGATACCACCCAGAGGAGCTCAGCCCCAGTGAGGAAGCCCAGCCAGCACCCATGGATGATATTGGAGTGGTCATCAATCATTGCCCTAACAACCGGGGGGCCACCAGGCCCCCCGGCCTTTGTTGTCACCACCACCATCACCCAGTGTGCACCAGGGGCACTCACCAGGGATGAGAGGAGGATCCTCAGCCCAGATGGGCTCAGCTTGGGGCTTCTGCCCTTCCTGGGGGGGATTAAAAAGGGGAGTGGGTGGGGAGGGCCAAGTGGCCACACCTGGGGTGGGAGGAGACTCCACCAGAGCCCAGGTGCTCTGGGTTTGAGGGGAAAAAGGGGCAGGTGAGGGACTTTCAGGATTTCAGTTAATGATAGGAGTAGGGGAAATGGAAAGAAACAGAAATGGTTAGATTCAGATTGGATGTTAGGAAGAAGTTCTTCCCCATGAGGGTGGTGAGAGCCTGGCACAGGTTGCCCAGGGAGGAGGTGGAAGCCTCATCCCTGGGGGTTTTTAAGACCAGGCTGGATGTGGCTGTGAGCAACCTGCTGTAGTGTGAGGTGTCCCTGCCCATGGCAGGGGGGTTGGAACTGGATGATCCTTGAGGTCCCCTCCAACCCAAACAATTCTATGATTCTAAAACAATCTTGCAGTTCAGGCTGGATGTTAGGAAGAAATTCTTCCCAGAAGGAGACATTGGCCATCGGAATGTGCTGCCCAGGGAGGTGGTGGAGTCACCATCACTGGAAGTGTTTAAGAAGAGCCTGGATGAGGCACTTGGTGCCATGGTTTAGTTGATTAGATGGTGTTGGGTGATAGGTTGGACTGGATGATCTCAAAGGTCTTTTCTAACCTGGTTAATTGTTGGATTCTGTGAGTCCAACCCCCTGCCAGAGCAGGACCATAGAATCTAGCCCAAGTCACACAGGAACACATCCAGAGAGGGCCTTTGGTATTAGATCAAAACTAAAATGCATCTGCAATCTTAGTAAGTGACCTGAGTTTATCACTGGCTCTCTGTCTTTGGTCCATGAAGTAAACCACTCAGTGAGGCCTGTTTCAAGCATCCTAGGGCCAGAGACAGAATGCTGTGTAACTCTGAAATCAGTCCCACAGAGTTAGCACTATTTAGGTTGTGTGCACAACCCCAGTGAGCACACAACAGAGTTTCAAGAGGCAAGTAAAGCCCTTCTTTACTCTGAGATTCAGCTGACTTCAGTGTCAGTCCTTCACTGAAATATTTTGCTTCAAATGGCTCAGCTCAGCAGGTTCCAGACATATTTCCCTGACTGCTCCATTCTTATTCTGAGTTCATAGCCAGCCCCTGGGTCTGCTCCAGGCCCCTAGAGGGAAAGAATGATCTCTTCAGTATGGCCTGTGTCCTGCCAATTGATGTGCTAGCTGAAAGTCCCTGGGTGCTCCTGCACAACTTACAGCCCACTTTGGAAGCTCAATTCTGGACATGCTGGAGGCATCTAGTGCATCACTGCCTTGGGCAGAGAGCCTTCTAAAACATGCCGATGAGAAACCCAGGTATTGGTGATATGGTCAAAAACTGGATCTCTATATCTCCAGGAAGAAAGGGACTGGTTGATAGTAGGCTGGACAGCACCCAGCAGTGTGACCAGGTAGCCAAGAAGGCCAATGGCCTTCCCCAGGAGCAGGGAAGTCATTCTGTCCCTGTACTGGTTAGGCCACATCTTGAGGACTGTGTCCAGTTCTGGGCCCCTCCGTTTAGGACAGATATTGAGTTGCTGGAACGTGTCCAGAGATGGGCAACAAAGCTGGGGAGGGGTCTGGAGCACAGCCCTGTGAGGAAAGGCTGAGGGAGCTGGGGTTTCTTAGCCTGGAGAAGAGGAGGCTCAGGGGAGACCTTCTTGCTCTTTACAACTCCCTGAAGAGAGGTTGTAGCCAGAAGGGCATTGGTCTCTTCTCCCAGACAACCAGCACCAGAACAAGAGGACACAGTCTCAAGCTGTGCCAGGTGAGGTTTAGGCTGGATGTTAGGAACAAATTCTTCCCATCAAGAAAGATTGGCCATTGGAATGTGCTGCCCAGGGAGGTGATGGAGTCCCCATCCCTGGAGGTGTTTAGGAAGAGCCTGGATGAGGCACTTGGTGCCATGGTTTAGTTGATTAGATGGTGTTGGGTTGGACTTGATGATCTCTGAGGTCTTTTCCAACCTCGTCTGATCTATTCTATTCTATTCTATTCTATTCTATTCTATTCTATTCTATTCTATTCTATTCTATTCTCTGCAGAGAGGTGTTGGTGCCTGCAAAGGATTCAGGGCTGCAGTCTGCTGAAGGAGTGGACAGCTACCACCCAACATTCCAGTCAAAGCAGGTCTCCTCCCTGCAGGGACCTGACTCTTTAGGGAAGAGGGGATGGAAATGGGAAGGAAGACATGGGAAAGACTTTTTGACACTTGTCACTGTGGCTGGAGGTGAGGAACAAGTTCTTCACAGAGAGAGTTGTTGGTCATTGGAATGTGCTGCCCAGGGAGGTGGTGGAGTCACTTTCCCTGGAAGTGTTCAAGAGGGGATTGGACGTGGCACTTGGTGCCATGGTCTAGTCATGAGGTGTTGGGTGAGAGGTTGGACTTGATCTTTTAGGTCTCTTCCAACCTTATTGATTCTATGATTCTATGATCAAGGAATGTGATGCTGACACTCTCTAGTTAAGAGGTGGGAGGTGATCTGCTGGAGAGCAGACCCATGGAGAGGGACCTGGGAGTCTTGGTGGATAACAAGTCATCCATGGGACAGCAATCCCTGGTGGCCAAGAAGGCCAATGGGATCCTGGGGTGCATATAGGGGAGTGTGTCCAGGAGATGGAGGGAGGTTCTCCTCCCCTTCTGCTTTGCCCTGCTGAGGTCGCACCTGAAATACTGCATCCAGTTCTGGGCTCTCCAGGACAGGAGACAGGGATCTACTGGAGAGAGTCCAGTGGAGTGCTATGAGGATGACTAGGGGACTGGAGCACTGCACTGTGAGAGGAGAGGTTGAGGGACCTGGGGCTGCTTATTCAGGAGAATGAGAGGGGATTTAATAAATGCTTATCAATATCTGAGGGCTGGGGAGGGAGGGGACAGGCTCTGCTCACTTGCTCCCTGGGATAGGACAAGGAACAATGGGAGTAAGCTGCAGCACAGGAGGTTCCACCTCAACACAAGGGAGAACTTCTTTCTTGTAAGTGTCACAGAGCACTGGAACAGGCTGCCCAGAGAGGTTGTGGAGTCTCCTTCTCTGGAGACTTTCAAGGCCTGTCTGGTTGTGTTCCTGTGTGACCTGAGCTAGACTGTATGGTCCTGCTCTGGCAGGGGGAGTTGGACTTGATGATCTCTTTGGGCCACTTCCAACTCTTGCCATCCTGTGATCCTGTGAAGATCTATACATTGAGGACATCCTTCCCCTGGCACTCTGAACTTAGCACCTTTGGAAAGCTGAGACATCTCAGACACATCAAACTGCAGACAACAACATCACTGCTGCCAAGACAAGAAAGAACTACTCTTCTGTTGTGTTCTTTTCCCCTCTCCTGAAATGTTGCCTTTTCCTCCAACTGAATTATTTAGCAGGTTAGTTCAAAACTGATCAGGATAAAAAACAAAGCCACAAAACCCCACAGCACAGCATGGGACATCAAGGCTGGCAGAGTAAAGTAGATCCTGATTTTCTAATTTAAGGCTTTTAATGTATTTTATATTAGGCAGATCTGAAATAGGAGGCTAAGAGCAGTGGGAACAGAGAGCAGAAAGCCACATACCTCCATAAAAGAGAGCACTGCAACCACTGATCATCAAACATCTTCGGAGTGCATCAGCTTTCACAGGAGCTCTGCCTACTAAATCACACAGAGTCACAGAATCACCAAGGTTGGAAGAGACCTCAAAGATCATCGAGTCCAACCTGTCACCACAGACCTCATGACTAGACCATGGCACCAAGTGCCACATCCAATCCACTCTTGAACACCTCCAGGGATGGGGACTCCACCACCTCCCTGGGCAGCACATTCCAATGGCTAACAACTCTCTCAGTGAAGAACTTTCTCCTCACCTCAAGCCTGAACTTCCCCTGGCACAGCTTGAGACTGTGTCCTCTTGTTCTGGGCTTTCTTTCTCTCTTTCTCTCTTTCTCTCTTTCTCTCTCTCCTTCTCTCTCTCTTTCTTTCTTTCTTTCTTTCTTTCTTTCTTTCTTTCTTTCTTTCTTTCTTTCTTTCTTTCTTTCTTTCTTTCTTTCTTTCTTTCTTTCTTTTCTTTCTTTCTTTCTTTCTTTCTTTCTTTCTTTCTTTCTTTCTTTCTTTCTTTCTTTCTTTCTTTCTTTCTTTCTTTCTTTCTTTCTTTCTTTCTTTCTTTCTTTCTTTCTTTCTTTTCCTTCCCCTTCCTTCCTTCCTTCCTTCCTTCCTTCCTTCCTTCCTTCCTCCCTTCCTCCCTTCCTCCCTTCCTCCCTTCCTCCCTTCCTCCCTCCCTTCCTCCCTTCCTTCCTTCCTTCCTTCCTTCCTTCCTTCCTTCCTTCCTTCCTCCCTTCCTACCTTCCTCCCTCCCCCCTTCCTTCCTCCCTTCCTCCCTTCCTCCCTTCCTTCCTTCCTTCCCTTCCTTCCTTCCTTCCTTCCTTCCTTCCTTCCTTCCTTCCTTCCTTCCTTCCTTCCTTCCTTCCTTCCTTCCTTCCTTCCTTCCTTCCTTCCTTCCTTCCTTCCTTCCTTCCTTCCTTCCTTCCTTCCCTCCCTCCCTCCCTCCCTCCCTTCCTTCCTCCCTCCCTTCCTCCCTTCCTTCCTCCCTTCCTCCCTTCCTTCCTCCCTCCCTCCCTTCCTCCCTCCCTCCCTCCCTTCCTCCCTTCCTTCCTCCCTTCCTTCCTCCCTTCCTCCCTTCCTTCCTCCCTTCCTTCCTCCCTTCCTCCCTTCCTTCCTCCCTTCCTCCCTTCCTTCCTCCCTCCCTCCCTTCCTTCCTCCCTTCCTCCCTTCCTTCCTCCCTTCCTCCCTTCCTTCCTCCCTTCCTTCCTCCCTCCCTCCCTTCCTTCCTCCCTCCCTCCCTTCCTTCCTCCCTCCCTTCCTCCCTTCCTCCCTCCCTTCCTCCCTTCCTCCCTCTCTTCCTCCCTCTCTTCCTCTCTCTCTTCCTCTTCCTTCCTTCCTCCCTTTCTCCCTCCCTTCCTCCCTTCCTCCCTCTCTTCCTCCCTCTCTTCCTCTCTCTCTTCCTCTTCCTTCCTTCCTCCCTTTCTCTCTCTTCCTTCCTTCCTCCCTTTCTCTCTCTTCTCCCCCTCCATCTCTCCCTCCCCCCCCTCCATTTCTCCCTCCCTTCCTCCCTCCCTCCCTTCAGAACAGAAACAAAAAATTACCTTCTTAGGGGGACTAAAGGATGGAAGAATATTAAACTCTTCTTATTCCTTATCCAGTATTATATTTTTTTCCCCTAGGAGAGATCCAGTTGCCTGTGGTTTTCTCTGTGATTTCAAAAATAGCAGAAGCAAGCCCCGGTGTGATGCCAAATAGGAATGACTATGGCACTGAACTGATGTTTGGGTTTGCAAAAATCCCCTGCCTGAATCTGAGATACCAGTCTGGAATTAAGGTCTTCTCTTATTATGAAAGAGGAATTGTTTTAAACAAGGGTTTTCAACAAGGGCAAGGGGAGAGTCTGGCACCTGGGAAAGAGCGACCCCATGGAGCAGTATAGGTTAGAGACTGACCTGCTGGAGAGTAGTCAATGGCAGAAGGACCTGGGGGTCCTAGTGGATGAGAGGGTCACCATGAGCCAGCAGTGTGCTCTTGTGGCCAAGAAGGTCAATGCCATCCTAGGGAGGATTAGAAGGGCTGTGGTCAGTAGGTCAAGAAAGGTTCTCCTCCCTCTCTACTCTGCCCTGATGAGGCAGCACCTGGAATATTTACTCCTTAGGAATCATAGAATTGTTAGGTTTGGAAGGGACCTCAAGGCTCAGCCAGTTCCAAACCCCATGCCACAGGCAGGGACACCTCACACTACAGCAGGTTGCTCACAGCCACAGCCAGCCTGGCTGCAAACACCTCCAGGCAGGAGGCTTCCACCACCTCCCTGGGCAACCTGTGCCAGTCTCTCACCACCCTCATGGGGAAGAACTTCTTCCTGACATCCAATCTCAATCTACCCATTTCTAGTTTTGTTTTCCATTCCCCCCAGTCCTATCACTCCCTGACACCCCAAGAAGTCCCTCCCCAGCTTTCTTGTAGCCCTCCTCAGATACTGGAAGGCCACAATTAGGTCTGCTCAGAGCTTTCTCTTCTCCAGACTGAATAACCACAACTCCCTCAGTCTGTCCTCATTGGAGAGGAGCTCCAGCCCTCTGATCATCCTTGTGGACACCTTCCAACGTGTTCCAAATGGTAAAATATCTTCTCTGTCCTGTTGCCCTGGTCAGTTTGTGGCTCAAACCCAGCACATGATCTCAGTGCTCACAGACCTTCATATTGCTCAGGGAAGGGTAGCTGGGTTTTAACAGGCTATATTCTGTACTGAGAAGGAGAAGGGAATAAATAATTCTTGAGACGAAGTGTTTCTAAAGACTTTAGCTCTGGTTTATGTTCAGAGAACATCTGTGAGCAGATCAATTTCTCACTATATTATCTGGAATTCAAGTCTGTCCCTTAGCAATCCCTGAACAGGTTGCTCTATTGATGGATCACCACTTCACAAATTGAAGTGATGCTGCTTAGATTACCTGACAGGCTTGATAAGACGCATGGTGCCACTTGTCCTGTTCCCTGATTAGACAAACATGAACAGACTTCCAATCTCACAGGCTCACAGGATGTCAGGGGTTGGAAGGCATCCAAAGAGATCATCGATTCCAACTCCCCCTGCCAGAGCAGGAGCATACAAGCTAGCTCAGGTCACACAGGAACACATCCAGATGGGCTTTGAAAGGCTCCACAGAAGGAGACTCCACAATCTAGGCAGCCTGTTCCGGTGTTCTGTGACCCTCACAGTGAAGAAGTTCTTCCTCATGTTGAGGTGGAACCTCCTGTGCTGCAGCTTCCATCCATTGCTCCTTGTCCTGTCTCAGGGAGCAAGTGAGCAGAGCCTGTCCCTCCCTCCTGCCCCCTAGCCCTCAGATATTGATACACTTGGATTAAATCCCCTCTCAGTCTTCTCTTCTCTTCCCTTCCCCAGACTAAATGCCTTCTCACCTTACATTTAAAGTTGGCTTTCTTGAAATGACTTATGAATACAACTTTGAAATCCCTTTTCTGTGAGCATGAAATGCAATCCCTTGCTTATTCACACAAAGTACATCTGAAAAGAACTCAAACATAACTGAGACCAAGTGCAGGGTCTTGCAGCTGGGTCAGGACAATCCCAGGCACCAATATAGGCTGGGCAGGGACTGGCTTGAGAGCAGCCCTGAAGAAAAGGACTTGGGGGTGCTGGGGGATGAGAAGCTCAACAGGAGCCAGCAGTGAGCACTTGCAGCCCAGAGAGCAAATCAGAGCCTGGGCTGCAGCAAGAGAAGCACAGCCAGCAGGGCCAGGGAGGTGATTCTCCCAGGTGGAAGGTATTGAGAGAAGGGCCACAAGGATGAGCAGAGGTCTGGAGCTGCTCTCCTATGAGGACAGACTGAGAGAGTTGGGGCTGTTCTTTCCAACCTCTAATGTTCTTTGATTCTGTTAGGTGATTCTGTCATGATTCCAGTCTCAGTGGATACTTTCTTGCTGGGCTCACACATCTAACATGAGAATGTCACATGTCCCTCAGTCTGGAGAAGAGAAAGCTCCTAAAAGACCTTCTTGTGGCCTTCCAGTGTCTGAAGGGGGCTACAAGAAAGCTGGGGAGGGACTTTTTAGATTGTGAGGGAGTGATAGGATTAGGGAGAATGTAACAGAACTGTGAATGGGTAGATTGAGATTGGATGTTAGGAAGAAGTTGTTCCTCATGAGGGTGGTGAGACACTGGCACAGGTTGCCCAGGGAGGTGGTGGAAGCCTCATCCCTGGAGGTGTTTGCAGCCAGGCTGGATGTGGCTGTGAACAACCTGCTGTGGTGTGAGGTGTCCCTGCCCATGGCAGGGTGGTTGGAACTGGCTGATCCTTGAGGTCCCTTCCAACCCTGACAATTCTCTGATTTTATGAAAGTTAATGAAATGAATCTTAGAAAACTATCAGTAGAAAATATCTGGCATTATTTTCCCAGTTTCTACTTGAACAAGTAAAAGGATTTTATGTAAATATTATTGAAAGGGGATATCGTCCCTATTTGCAATGTAGACACAACACTCATTGTGTCCTGGTCTGGCTGCTGAGGTTTTCAGCACTCCTGGTGCCATTTCAATATGGGAAAAAATTATGCATCTTTCCCTCATGGGGAACCTGCTTAAGCTTCCAACCCTACAGATTAACAACCACTCAAAATGATGCTGTGGATAGAACTGTGCCTTAGAATCATAGAATCTATAAGGTTGGAAAAGACCTCAGAGATCATCAAGTTCAACCTGTCACCCAACACCTCGTGACTAACTAAACCATGGCTCCAAGTGCCATGTCCAATCCCCTCTTGAACACCTCCAGGGATGGTGACTCCACCACCTCCCTGGGCAGCACATCCCAGTGGCCAGTTACTCTTTCTGGGAAGAAATTTCTCTTCACCTCCAGCCTAAACTTCCCCTGGCACAGCCTGGGACTGTGTCCTCTTGTTCTGGTGGTGGTTACCTGAGAGAAGAGACCAACCCCCACCTGGCTACAACCTCCCTTCAGGGAGTTGTAGAGAGCAAGAAGGTCTCCCCAGAGCCTCCTCTTCTCCAGGCTAAGCAACCCCAGCTCTCTCAGCCTCTCCTCACAGGGCTGTGCTCCAGACCCCTCCCCAGCCTCATTGCTCTTCTCTGGACTCGTTCCAGCAAGTCAACCTCCTTCCTAAACTGAGGGGCCCAGAACTGGACACAGGACTCGAGGTGTGGCCTAACCAGTGCAGTGTCCAGGGGCAGAATGACCTCCCTGCTCCTGCTGGCCACACTGTTCCTGATGCAGACCAGGATGCCTCTGGCATTCTTGGCCACCTGGGCACACTGTAGGCTCATGTTCAGCCTACTGTCAACCAGTACCCCCAGGTCCCTTTCTGCCTGGCTGCTCTCCAGCCACTCTGACCCCAGCCTCTTGCAGAGCACAGCCTGTCACTACCAGGAGTACCAAAGGCAAGCTGACAAAGCATTCATCACTGCAAAGAGAAAGATGACAGCCCATGTTCTGGGGATGACTGTGCTCACCAGACTTTCTCAAGATCCTTTGGAAAACTCTGTCTGGTTTGCAGAGTTCTCCTTGCAGAGCTGATGTCATTTTTCCAAGATGAGCTCAAGGAAAGCACAGAGGAGAATGCAGAAAAATTCCCTCTGCTGTCTGTCCAGTTTGGGATTGCTTTGACAAATTCCCCACATGGTTTTGTTTTGGTTTTTATCTCAGATTTGAGGCTGAGCTCCAGGTTCAGGCACCTTAGCACAGCTGATGGCAGCTGAAGTGCCTAGACTCCCATAAAAGCCACTTAACTCACTTCTATTAGTGGACTCTCAAGAGACTTGCAGCTGGCCAGCTGTCAGAGGAAGGGATCCAGGCACCTCAGCTTACACATCTAGAGCTATTTTAGGTGTCTGATGGCATTTGAGACATCTGCAAAAGGCTTAGAAATGCAACCAAAAGGAAATCCTTTTCTGGAGAAGCATCTGAAAGCTCAGTGTGGGTTTCCTGATGACATTATTTTCATACAGCACTCACACTTGCATTGATGCAACAGAGCAGACAGGCACAGCAAGATTTTTTTCTCCTCAGATTATGAAACAATTCCAATTAATCTGGGGAGAATCTTTTCCTCCTCTACTCTGCCCTGCTGAGACCACAGCTGCAATCCTGTGTCCAGTTCTGGGCTCCCCAGTTGAAGAGAGACAGAGAGCTGCTGGAGAGAGTCCAACAGAGAGCCACAAGGATGATCAAGGGACCTGAGCATCTCCCCTGTGAAGAGAGACTGAGAGCCCTGGGGCTGGTTAGTCTGGAGAAGAGAAGGCTGAGAGGGGATCTGATCAATGTCTATCAATCTCTGAGGGGTGGGTGTCAAGTGGTCCACCCATCAAACCCATGTGTCACATCCTGGTCTCCAAACTGGTGACACATGGGTTTGAACCACTAGATGGATAAGGAACTGGCTTGATGCGCACCCAAAGAGTGGCTGTCAATGGCTCCATGTCCCAGTGGAGGCCAGTGGAGTCCCTCAGGGATCAGTCCTGGGACCTGTCTTGTTCAACATCTTTGTGGGTGACATGGACAGTGGCATTGAGTGCACCCTCAGCAAGTTTGCTGCAGACAGGCTGGGGTGGAGGCCATCCAGAGGGACCTTGACAGGCTGGAGAGGTGGGCACAAGCCAACCTCATGAAGTTCAATAAGAGCAAGTGCAGGGTCCTGCATCTGGGTCGAGGCAATCCCAGGCACAAATACAGGCTGGGCAGTGACTGGCTGGAAAGTAGCCCTGAGGAGAGAGACTTGGGGGTGCTGGTGGACAAAAAGCTCAACATGAGCTCCCAATGTGCACTTGCAGCCCGCAAGGCCAATCAGATCCTGGGCTGCATCAGGAGAAGTGTGGCTAGCAGGTCGAGGGAGGTGATCCTCCCCTCTACTCAGCCCTGGTGAGACCCCACCTGGAGTACTGTGTCCAGTTCTGGAGCCCCTATTACAAGAGGGATGTGGAGGTGCTGGAACGTGTCCAGAGAAGGGCCACAAGGATGATCAGAGGGCTGGAGCACCTCTCCTGAGAGCAGACTGAAGGAGTTGGGGCTGTTCAGTCTGCAGAAGAGAAGGCTCCGAGGTGACCTAATTGTGGCCTTCCAGTATCTGAGGGGCCTACAGGAATGCTGGGGAGGGACTTTGGGTGGGTAGTGATAGGACTAGGGGGAATGGAATGAAGCTGGAGGTGGGGAGATTCAGGCTAGATGTGAGGAGGAGGTTCTTCACCATGAGAGTGGTGAGACCCTGGAATGGGTTGTCCAGGGAGGTGGGAAGGCCCCGTCCCTGGGGGTGTTTAAGAGCAGGCTGGATGAGGCTCTGTCCAGCCTGATCTAGTGTGGGGTTTCCCTGCCCATGGCAGAGAGATGATCCTTGTGGTCCCTTCCAACCCTGAATGAAACTATGAAACTATGAAACTAAGTGGAGGGGGCCAAGCTCTTTTGGGTGGTGCACAGGAATAAGATAAGGAACAACAGAGACAGGCTTGAACATAGAAGGTTTCAGCTCAACATGAGGAGAAACTTCTTTCCAGGGAGGGTGACAGAGCCCTGGAACAGGCTGCCCAAAGAGGTTGTGGAGTCTCCTTCTCTGGAGACTTTCCAGCCCCACCTGGGTGCACTGAAATGCAGACTCCCCTGGGTGATGCTGCTTTGGCAAGGGGTTGGACCTGATAATCTCTGGAGGTCCCTTCCAACCTCTAACGTTCTGTGATACTGTAATTTGCTCTGTTAAGAGCTAAGCCCTGAAACTGATTCACAACTGCATTGTGGCTGCATAGTATTTGTTATGTAGAAGCCTCCAGAGCTGTTCCATAGACTCACAGAATCACCAAGGTTGGAAGAGACCTCAAAGACCATCAAGTCCAACCTGTCACCACAGACCTCATGACTAGACCATGGCACCAAGTGCCACATCCAATCCCCTCTTGAACACCTCCAGGGATGGGGACTCCACCACCTCCCTGGGCAGCACATTCCAATGGCTAACCACTCTCTCAGTGAAGAGCTTTCTCCTCACATATAAACCCTTCTGATACTGCTGACAAGTTTAAAAGCTACAGGCTGGGGTCAGAGTGGCTGAGAGCTCCCAAACAGAGAGGGACCTGGGGGTGCTGATTGACAGCTGTCTAAACATGAGCCAGCAGTGTGCCCAGGTGGCCAAGAAGGCCAATGGCATCCTGGCCTGCATTAGGAATAGTGTGGCCAGCAGGAGCAGCGAGGTCATTGTGCCCCTGGACTCTGCATTGGTTAGGCCACACCTTGAGTCCTGTGTCCAGTTCTGGGCACCTCAGTTTAGGAAGGACATTGAGACTCTTGAATGTGTCCAGAGAAGGGCAACAAAGGTGGGGAGGGGTTTGGATCACAGCCCTGTGAGGAGAGGCTAAGGGAGCTGGAGTTGTTTAGCCTGGAGAAGAGGAGGCTCAGGGGAGACCTCATTGCCCTCTACAACTCCCTGAAGGGTGGTTGTAGCCAGGTGGGGGTTGGTCTCTTCTCCCAGGCAACCAGCACCAGAACAAGAGGACACAGTCTCAAGCCGCACCAGGGAAGTTTAGGCTGGAGGTGAGGAGAAAGTTCTTCTCTGAGAGAGCTGTTCATCATTGGAATGTGCTGCCCAGGGAGGTGGTGGAGTCCCCATCCCTGGAGGTGTTCAAGAGGGGATTGGATGTGGCACTTGGTGCCATGGTCTAGTCATGAGGTCTGTGTTGATAGGTTGGACTCAATGATTTTGAGGTCTCTTCCAACCTTGGTGATACTGTGATATGCCAATTCCAAACTTAGGACTTTAGATAAATCTGTTTGGCTTTTCATTTCATTTCCCACTGCTGATCAGCTCTTGTGGCAGAGAGACACTCAATGTCTTCCCTATTTTGCTTCAGAAATGCTTCATTGAAAACCACTCTGCATTTACTATGGTCACTGTTAAATTCAATGGTAATGCAGAGCAAATTTAGCCTTCTCTCATTTCCATGCAGCTTTACAGTGATTCAAATCTCCTGACAGGTCCAGAAGACAATTAATCAATGCTCTTAGATATGTCCATGTGCCAGCAATGTGCTCTTGTGGCCAGGAAGGCCAATGCCATACTGGGGTGGATTAAAAGGGCTGTGGCTAGTAGGTCAACAGAGGCTCTCCTCCCCCTCTACTCTGCCCTGGTGAAGCCACATCTGGAATATTGTGTCCAGTTCTGGGCCCCTCAGTTCAAGAAAGACAGTGAGCTGCTTGAAAGAGTCCAGCACAGAGCCATGAGGATGATGAAGGGAGTTGAACATCTTCCTGATGAGGAGAGACTGAGGGAGCTGAGGGCTCTGGAGCTTGGAGAAGAGGAGCCTGAGAGGTGACCTCATTCATGTTGATAAAGCTGTGCAGGGTGAGTGCCCAGAGGCTGGAGCCAGGTTCTGCTGGGTGATGCCCAATGCCAGCACAAGGGGCAGTGAGTTGAGGCATAGGAAGTTCCATGGAAATATGAGGAAAAAACATTTCCCTGTGAGGGTGACAGAGCACTGGAAGAGGCTGCCCAGGGAGGTTGTGGAGTCTCCCTCTCAGGAGATATTCAAAACCCACCTGGCTGTGTTCCTGTGTGATCTGCTCTAGGTGATGCTGGGGGTTGGACTGGGTGAGCTTTTGAAGTCCCTTTCAACCCCTGAAATTCTGTGATTCTGTGATTGACAAAAGCTCACTTTCTGCCCTTTCTCTGATGTAGCCAATGTGTCATCCTTTTCCAGCTCCCCTTACCAAACAGATGTTGTTTTGTAGCAGCCCTGGAAGGTCCCCAGATTCAGGCTGTTTTGGAGTGTGTGAGCTCCAAGTCTGGGAGTGCACAGAGGGAAAGCTGTGCCAGACACAGCCTCCTTCTTTGTGCAGAAGAAGATTACATCTCAAGCACCCTGCTGACCACTTTCTGGGAAGTCTGAAACAGGAAGAGGATTCCCCCTTGGAGAAAGCCAGTGCTGGCAGGTTAAAGCCACATGAGTTATAATCTGCTGGAGAGGGTCCAGCAGAGGGCTACGAGGATGATTAAGGGGCTGGAGCACTGCCCTGTGAGGAGAGGTTAAGAGACCTTGGGGCATTTTAGTCTGGGGAAGAGAAGACTTAGAGTGGATTTGATGAATGTCTGTAAATATCTGAAGGCTGGAGGTCAGCAAGCAAGGGACAGGTTCTGCTCACTTGCTCCCTGGGATAGGACAATGAGCAATGGATGTAAGCTACAGCACAGGAGGTTCCACCTCAACACAAGAGGGAATTTCTTCACTGTAAGAGTCACAGAGCACTGGAACAGGCTGCCCAGAGAGCCTGTGGAGTCTCCTCTGGAGACTTTCAAGGCCTCTCTGGATGTGTTTCTGTGTGACCTGAGCTAGATTGTATGGTCCTGTTCTGGCAGGGGTTTGGACTCAATGATCTCTTTGGGTCCCTTCCAACCCCTCACATCCTGTGATTAACATCCTTTAAACAAGTGAGCTAAATAAAACCTCTGGTTTTGAGTCCCTATGGAGTGGTCATTAATGATAGATTTATTTGCAATAAAATATCCTACTGACAAGCCTGTGCTTGACAGAAGCCTAAAGTGGGTCAGATACATTGATGTGCCAAATTTATGCTTGGGGAAAAACCCAAGGAAATCAGCATAGAGCCCTAATAAGACAGGAGTTAAGCTGCTTTTCACCACAACTTCCTAATTTCTGATTTGTTGTGGAAAGGCTGTTAAATACTTCACAGAGTCATAGAATTGTCAGGGTTGGAGGGGATCTCAATGGTAACCTAGTTCTAAACCCTCACACTACAGTAGGTTGCTCACAACCACATCCAGCCTGGCCTTCAAAACCTTCAGGCATGAGGCTTCCAGCACCTCCCTGGGCAACCTGTGCCAGGCTCTCACCACCCTCATGGGGAAGAACTTCTTCCTAACCTCTAATGTGAATCTCTCTTCCTGTTTCTCAGATCCATAATAATTTTCACATCTATTCTGAGTTTTGTTTTCAATGAGTACAAGAAATAAAACTGAAATGAGGAAAATGAGTGAAGGAAAAAAAAGGGGTTTTGACTATGTGATCTATTCTCTACTCTACTCTACTCTACTCTACTCTACTCTACTCTACTCTACTCTATTCTCCTCTCCAGAGAAGGGCCAGGAGGATGAGCAGAGGGCTGGAGCATCTCTCCTATGAGGACAGACTGAAGGAGTTGGGGCTGTTCAGTCTGGAGAAGAGAAGGCTCCCAGGTGACCTCATTGTGGCCTTCCAGTATCTGAAGGGGGCTACAGGAAGGCTGGGGAGGGACTGCTCAGGATCTCAGGCAGTGATAGGACTAGGGGGAATGGAATGAAGCTGGAGGTGGGGAGATTCAGGTTGGAGGTGAGCAGGAAGTTCTTCCCCATGAGAGTGGTGAAGCCCTGGAATGAGTTGTCCAGGGAGGTGGTTGGGGCCCTGTCCCTGGAAGTGTTTAAGCCCAGGCTGGCTGAGGCTCTGGCCAGGCTGATGTAGTGTGGGGTGTCCCTGGCCATGGCAGGGGGTTGGAACTAGATGATCCTTGTGGTCCCTTCCAACCTTGACTGATTCTCCTCTGATTCCATTCTCCTCCTCTCCTCTCCTCTCCTCTCCCTCCTCTCCTCTCCCTCCTCTCCTCTCTCCTCTCCTCTCCTCTCCCTCTCCTCTCCTCTCCTCTCCCCTCCTCTCCTCTCCTCTCCTCTCCTCTCCCTCTCCTCTCTCTCCTCTCTCCTCTCCCTCTCCTCTCCTCTCCTCTCCTCTCCTCTTCCATTCTTCTATTCTATTCTATTCTATTCTATTCTATTCTATTCTATTCTATTCTATTCTATTCTATTCTATTCTATTCCATTCCATTCCATTCCATTCCATTCCATTCCATTCCATTCCATTCCATTCCATTTTTCAGTGAGGTTCAGCATCATTTCCTTCTCTTAGGTTTCATCAGATGGACCTTTTTTCTTTTCTTTCTTTCCTGACTGGCCTTCACACTTTTGCTCCTGAGCCAAGGCCTTGAGTCATCTTATCACAGCTAGAGCATAAAGCTTCATGAAAAAGAGATTTACTTTGCTGTGTTGCTGAGAATAGATAAAAGATTTGTTAAGTCCATGGAAGCTCAAGCAAATTGTTTCATTTTTCTTACCTTGTTTGCTGAGGAAAGAACACATTACAGAGGTGGCCTTTAAAGTGCTGCCAACTTGCTTTCCCTTTTTATAGATTGCCAAGTATTTGCAAATGTTTGAGGAAGGAAGAAAAATAATACATGGTATTCCTTCTCCACAGCACTAGGTCACTTGTTCTATTTTACACCAGACTTTGGGAAACTCTCTTGACTGAATGCCAGGAAGATAATTAGGGCCAGAGGCTGCAGTCCCTGTCAGTGGAACAAAGATGGTGCTTTATTAGAAATGCTGAGAACAGTTCAGAGTATTTCTAATTGATAGTTCCAGAGCTTTCCACACACACACACTGTGACTGTGTCAGTAGAGCTTGCATGTGGAAAAGGATATTTCACATCCAGGAGGGGTTGCTAAACTGGGCTGGTTTAGGTTGCCTTACAATGGTGCCACATCCAGCTGGCAGCCAGGCACTAGTGGTGTGCCCCAGAGATCAGTGCTGGGCCCCATCCTGTTCAATATATTTATTGATGATCTGGATGAGGGCATTGAGTCCATCATCAGTAAGTTTGCAGATGACATCAAGCTGGGGGTAGGAGTTGATCTGCAAGGGGGTAGAGAGCTCTCCAAGGGGACCTTGTCAGGCTGGACAGATGGGCAGAGTCCAGCAGGATGGCATTCAACAAGTCCAAGTGCCAGATGCTGAACATTGGCCACAACAACCCCATGCAGTGCTACAGGCTGGGGTCAGAGTGGCTGAGAGCAGCCAGGCAGAAAGGGACCTGGGGGTGCTGGTTGATGGTAGGCTGAACATGAGCCTGCAGTGTGCCCAGGTGGCCAAGAAGGCCAATGGCATCCTGGCCTGAATCAGGAACAGTGTGGCCAGCAGAAGAGAACTCATTTTGCCCTGTACTCAGCACTGGTTAGGCCACACCTTGAGTCCTGTGTCCAGTTCTGGGCTTTACCCATTGGTTGCTTCTGTTGCAAGGCTCTAAAAGCTGCCAAAATTACTCAGCTGTGGGAATAAGCAGCCAGAATGAAAAATGCAGGAAAATCCAGCAGGATCTTGAATTAGCATGGAGCATATTGTGCAAGTCAAATGCCATACTCCTAAGTACCTACAGAGTCAGTGATTTCTCTCTGAATGAGGTGATTCTTCCCCTCTACTCCACTCTGGTGAGACCCTGCTTGGACTACTGTGTCTGGTTCTGGAGCCTCTATTACACAAAGGATCTGGAGGTGCAGGAACATGTCCATGAAAGGGCCATGAGGATGAGCAGGGGGCTGGAGCTGCTCTCCTATAGGGACAGACTGAGGTAGTTGGGGCTGTTCAGTCTGGAGAAGAGAAGGCTCCAAGGAGACCTAATTGTGGCCTTCCAGTGTCTGAAGGAGGCTACAAGAAGGCTGGGGAGGGACTTTTGAGGGTGTCAGGGAGTGATAGGACTGGGGGGAATGGAACAAAACTAGCAATGGGTAGATTGAGATTGGATGTTAGGAAGAAGTTGTTCCCCATGAGGGTGGTGAGAGCCTGGCACAGGTTGCCCAGGGAGGAGGTGGAAACCTCCTGCCTGGAGGTTTTTGCAGCCAGGCTGGATGTGGCTGTGAGCAACCTGTTGTAGTTTTGGCTATTTTTAGAATGTGTTGGTGCTCAATACTTTAAGTCAACAGTGTCACTGATGATTTCATACAGAAATAGCACTCTCAGGAGGTCATATCCACCTAAGACAGGTCTCCACAGTTGACCTTGTGAAGCTGTCTAGAAAATTCTTTCCTATAATTTACATTAAAATCAGTATCTGAGTGCAACAGAGGGAAGCACAAATGCTTGGGTTGGTTTGATGAGCTTTTACAGTGCTTTAAAGTACACCTGAAATTACATCAGAGTAAGGTAAACATATTTCCTTTCTCATCCTGATAAAGTCATACTATGACATTTGTCACTTGAACAAATCCATAAAGTACCATTTTGTCAAATCACAGAATCACAGAGCTTTAGGGGCTGGAAAGGACCTTGAAAGCTCATCCAGTCCAACCCCCCTGCCAGAGCAGGATCACCCAGAGCAGGTCACACAGGAACACATTCAAGCAGATTTTGAATGTCTCCTGAGAAGGACATTCCACAATCCCCCTGGGCAGCCTGTTCCAGTGCTCTGTCACCCTCACAGGGAAATAATTCTTCCTTCTGTTTCCATGGAACTTCCTATGCCTCAACTTCCACCACTGCCCCTTGTGCTGGCATTGGGCATCACCCAGCAGAGCCTGGCTCCAGCCTCTTGCCACTCACCCTGCACATCTTTATCAACAGCAATGAGGTCACCTCTCAGTCTCCTCCTCTCCAAGCTCCAGAGCCCTCAGCTCCCTCAGTCTCTCCTCATCAGGAAGATGTTCCACTCCCTTCATCATTTTTGTGGCTCTATCCTGGACTTTTTCAAGCAGTTCCCTGAGGTCCTTCTTGAACTGAGGAGTCCAGGACTGGACACAATATTCCAGATGCAGCCTCACCAGGGCAGAATAGAGGGGGAGGAGAACCTCTCTGAATTTACTTGCCACACTCAGAGTGCTCTCTGCTGTAGTAAATAATATTCTAAAAGCCCCAAATCAGCTGAGACTAAGGTCAGTGTTTTCTGCTGGTATGAGCCTGGGGTTGGTTTTTTTTAAGGGCTTGGCTGTTTCTTGTAACATGAGTTTTGAGTTGTGCAAGCCAACAGGAGTAGAAATGAAAATAAGGCAAATGCAGCTCTTTCAGTAGCTCTGCTTCTTGAACCCCAGCCTAAACCTCCCTTCATTTGTACAAGGTGCAGTTAAGTTCATTTTCATTTGTGGGCAGGAAACTTACAGACCCTTATCAGAAATTGGAAAGGAAGTACAAACTGCTATAGAACACTTCCTTGGTTTATTTAGAATCACAGAATCACAGTATCACCAAGGTTGGAAGAGATCTCAAAGATCATCAAGTCCATCCTGTCACCACAGACCTCATGAATAACCATGGTACCAAGTGCCACATCCAATCCCCTCTTGAACACCTCCAGGGATGATGACTGCACCACCTCCCTGGGAAGCACATTCCAATGGCTAACAATTCTCTCTGTGAAGAACTTTCTCCTCATCTCCAGCCTAAACTTCCCCTGGCACAGCTTGAGACTGTGTCCTCTTGTTCTGGTGCTGGTTGCCTGGGAGAAGAGACCAACCCCTTCCTGGCTGCAACCACCTTTCAGGTAGTAGAGGGCAATGAGGTCACCCCTGAGCCTCCTCTTCTCCAGGCTAAACAATCCCAGCTCCCTCAGCCTCTCCTCACAGGGCTGTGCTCAGGGCCTCTCAACCAGGTTGGAAAAGACCTCAGAGGTCATCAAGTCCAGCCTATTACCTAATACCTATCACCTCCTGACAACTAAACCATGGCTCCAAGTGCCACATCCAATCCCCTCTTGAACACCTCCAGGGACGATGACTCCACCACCTCCCTGGGCAACACATTCCAAAGGCTAATTACTCTTTCTGGGAAGAACTTTCTCCTCACCTCCAGCCTAAGCTTGCCCTGGCACAGCTTGAGACTGTGTCCTCTTGTTCTGGTGCTGGTTGCCTGGGAGAATAGACCAACCCCCATCTGGTTGCCTTGTGTGTTTGTTTGTGCTTGCAAGAAATAGACATGGTTGAGATTGATTTACTGAGGCAAACAAAAATTCACAGAATCAACACAGAATCAAGAAGGTTGGAAAAGACCCCAAAGATCATCAAGTCCAACCTGCAATAATAGAATAGAATAATAGAATAAACCAGGTTGGAAGAGACCTGCAAGATCATCATGTCCAACCTATCATCCAACACCACCTAAGTAACTAAACCATTGCACCAAGCACCCCATCAAGTCTCCTCCTGAACACCTCCAGTGATGGGGAGTCCACCACCTCCCCAGGCAGCCCATTCCAATGGGCAATCACTCTCCCTGTGTAGAACTTCCTCCTAGCATGCAATATAAACCAACACAGCTAAGAGGGCCCAGCTCTTTTCAAAACTGCAAGCAGGATGCTAATTCTGGCAGTCACTTGCTGGTCCTGTGAGTGTGAGTCATGCATCACCTGCAGGCACCGTGGCAGCATGTGGGGCTAAGCGCTGCTCAGCCCAGCCTCAGCTCCCTGCGCCGGGTGCACCCCAAGAGCAAGGTGGCAGCCCTGCTTCTCTCATTTCTCCTTGAAAGCTGCCTCCCCTTGCTCCTTTACCCTGCCAGGAGCAGCTCAGAAAGAAATTGTGCAAATTGAGGCAAATTCTGCATGAGAAAAGCAGCTCCAATATTTTGCACCAGAATCGCCCACCCCCACTTAAATGTTGTGAATAAAGATGCACCCTGGGCTGCAGAATGATGCTTTGAAAGTTATGACTCATTCCAGAATGGGAGCAGATGTTCATGCAGCTCAGCAAAAAAAAAGCCAAACCACCCAACCATGAGCAGCATATCCCCTCACACTTCTGATTTTCTCCCCAGCTTGTTACAAAGTGAGATTCAAGACGGTTCTGCTTCTCACACGTTCACTACTCCGCACAGCTAACTGCTCCACCCAGCATGCAGCACTACAGGCTGGGGACAGAGTGGCTGGAGAGCAGCCAGGCAGAGAGGGACCTTGGGGTGCTGGTTGACAGCAGCTGAACATGAGGCAGCAGTGTGCCCAGGTGGCCAAAAAGGCCAGTGGCATCCTGGCCTGGATCAGGAACAGTGTGGCCAGCAGGAGCAGGGAGGTCATTGCGCCCTGTGCTCAGAACTGGTTAGGCCACACCTTGAGTCCTGTGTCCAGTCCTGGGCCCCTCAATTCAAGAAAGATGTTGAGATGCTGGAAGGTGTCCAGAGAAGGGCAACAAAGTTGGGGAGGGGTTTGGAGCACAGCCCTGTGAGGAGAGGCTGAGGGAGCTGGGGTTGCTTAGCCTGCAGAAGAGGAGGTTCAAGGGAGACCTTCTTGCTGTCTACAGCTCCCTGAAGGGAGGTTGTAGGCAGGTGTGGGTTGGTCTCTTCTCCCAGGCAACCAGCACCAGAACAGGAGCACACCGTTCCAGGGGAAGTTTAGGCTGGAGGTGAGGAGAAAGCTCTTCACAGAGAGAGTTGTTAGCTGATGGAATGTGCTGCTCAGGAAGGTGGTGGAGTCACCATCCCTGGAGGTGTTTAAGAAGGGATTGGATGTGGTACTTGGAGCCATGGTTTAGTAGTGATGAGGTCTTGGGTGACAGGTTAGACTTGATGATCTCTGAGGTCTTTTCCAACCTTATTGATTCTATGATTCTATGACACAGACCTGATGCAGAGGGTGCAGAGGAGGGCCATGAAAACAATCAGGGGGTTGGAGCATCTCTGCTATAAGGACAGGCAGAGGGAGCTGGGGATGTTCAGCCTGGAGGAGGCTCTAGGGAGACCTCACAGCAGCATTCCAGTACCTGAAGGGGGCTACAAGAAGGATGGAGAGAGTCTGTTTGCAAAGCCCTCCAGGGATAGGAAAAGGGGCAATGGCTTCAGACTGGAGAAGGGCAGATTTAGATTGGACATCAGGTAGATGTTCTTCGCTATGAGGTTGGTGGAACACTGGAACATGTTGGCCAAGGAGGTGGTTGAGGCTCCTTCCCTGGAGATATTCAAGCTGAGGCTCAATGAGGCCCTGGGCAGCCTGATCCAGTTGGGGATGTCCCTGCTGACTGCAAGGAGGTCAGACTGGATGGTTGATGTGTAACTGTGGTATCACATATGGCAGGTGTTAACAGGTAAAAATATTTCCAAACCCATTATGGCTCTTTGGAAATGAGGTCAGTCCCTGGAGGTGCTCCAAAAAGGCTTGGATGTGGCACTTGGAGCTATGATTTAGTTATCAGGAGGTGTTAGGTGGTAGGTCATAGGTTGGACTTGCTGATCTCTGAGGTCTTTCTCAAGGTGGTTGATGATTCTGTGATTCTATGAATAATGCATTCACTTTCTTTTTGTCAGAGTCTCTTTTCCCCAGTGAGAATGAAGAGTTAGCAATGCAGTCAAGTCTGGTAGAAGGGAATAACTTTAAGGTATCATCTTACCCCTCTGGAGCACACATTTATGCTGTGGTCTTCTGACCACATGGGCACAGCAAGGAAATTTTCCACTTTCTAGGGCTGCTCATTCCAGGCAGCTATTTATCCACCTAACAATGTGAAAAAGGAAAGGGAATGGTTTGTCTTTTAAACAGCTCTTAGCAGACTAACAAAATCCCTTTCTATATAAAACCCTTCTGGAATCTCTCTGAAATTATATAGACTACACATGGTTCTATATGTAGACTTAAATCTAAAATGGATGCTTTGCCCTTACATATTATCACAGTACCACAGCACTTTAGAGGTTGGAAGGGACCTCCAGAGAACATCCAGTCCAACCTCCCCTGCCAAAGCAGCATCAGCCAGGGCAGTCTGCACAGGAATGCATCCAGGTGGGTTTGCAATGTCTCCAGAGAAGGAGACTCCACAACCTCTCTGGGCAGCCTGCTCCAAGGCTCTGTCACCCTCACTGGAAAGAAGTTTCTCCTCATGCTGAGCTCAAATCTTCTATGTTCAAGCTTGAACCTGTTGTTCCTTGTCTTATTCAGAACAAGAGGACACAGTCTCAGGCTGCACCAGGGGAGGTTTAGGCTGGATGTTCAGAAGAAGCTCTATACAGAGAGAGTGATTGCCCATTGGAATGTGCTGCCTGAGGAGGTGGTGGAGTCACCATCACTGGAGGTGTTCAGGAGGAGACTTGATGGGGTGCTTGGTGCTGTGGTTTAGTTGTTTAGGTGGGTTGGATTTGTTGATGGTTAGACACAATGATTTTGAAGGTCTCTCCTCCCCTCCCCTCCCTCCCTCCCCTCCCTCCCTCCTCCCTCCCCTCCCCCCTCCCCTCCCCTCCTCCCCCCCTCCCTCCTCCCCCCTCCCCCTCCCTCCCTCCTCTCCTCTCCTCTCCCCTCTCCTCTCCTCTCCTCTCCCTCTCCCTCTCCTCTCCTCTCCTCCTCTCCCTCTCCTCTCCTCTCCTCTCCTCTCCTCTCCTCTCCCTCCTCCTCTCCTCTCCTCTCCCTCTCCCTCTCCTCTCCTCTCCTCTCCTCTCCTCTCCTCTCCTCTCCCTCTCCTCTCCTCTCCCCTCCCTCTCCTCCCTCTCTTCCAACCTGGTCCTCTCCTCTCCTCTGCACCACCAAAAAGATCTTCTTTCCACTTGGCCCCCACCCCTCAGCTATTGACAGACATTGATCAGATCCCATCTCATTCTATTCTATTCTATTCTCTTCAGAGAGAGTCTCCTAAGCATCCTCATGGCTCTGCCTTGGACTTTCTCCAGCAGGTCTCTGTCACTCTTGACCTGAGGAGCCCCAAACTGGACTTGGTGATCTCTGAGGTCCTTTCCAGCCTGTTTGATTCTATGATTCTAAATGAGGAGTCACGAATGTGCCTGACAAATCACCTCCTGACACCTACAAAGCTGAAGCATGTACTGATGAAGACTGAACCAGGCATTGAAGAAAATTGACAAAGAAAGAAAAGGGCAGAATTTTTTTGATGGAAAAAAAGCTTTGGTCAACTTGTTGACATGATTTTTTTCAATTCTCTGACCTTCATGACTTTGTTCAAGATATACACTGCAGGTGAATAAAAGCAAAGATGAAGAGACAACAAGTGAGGATGAAACTCTTCTAAAGCTCAAGAAACAACAAATGAGGATGAAACTCTTCTAAAGCTCACTTTGCAAATGCTCCCTTAGAAAGAAAATGGTCCACAACCAACCTGGTTCCCTTATCTCTGTCACAAGTGCACATAAAAGTGTTCCCTCTAGCTATAAAACATAGGGACAGTCTCCTTCATGAGGAGAGATTGAGAGCCCTGGGGCTGTTTGGTCTGGAAAAGACAAGGCTGAGAGGGGATCTGATCAATGTCTCTCAATAGCTGAGGGGTGGGGGTCAAGGGGAGGGGGCCAAGCTCTTTTGAGCGGTGCACAGTTACAAAGCAGGGAACAATGGAGACAAATTTGAACACAGAAGGTTTCAGCTCAACCTGAGGAGAAACTTCTTTGCAGTGAGGGAGACAGAGCCCTGAAACAGGCTGCCTGAGAGGTTGTGGAGTCTCCTTCTCTGGAGGATTTCAAGCCCTGTCTGGATACATTCCTGTGCAGAGTACCCTGAGTGATACTGTTTGGCAGGAAGGTTGGACTGGATGATCTCTGGAGGTCCCTTCCAACCTCTAATGTACTGTGCTTATGTGAAAGACCCCAAGGTAGAACTGGGTGTGTTCCATGTCTGACTTTGCCATGGTATTTATAGATTTGATAACACAGAGTAAAAGCAGTCTGCATTCTTGAAAAGATTTTTTCCCCCCTGGCATATATTCCTTAACTTTCTTTCAAGTCCTTGCTGTAATGAGGCTGGTGTGAGGTCTCGAGCACAAGCCCTATGAGAAGAAGCTAAGGGAGCTGGGGTTGCTTAGCCTGGAGAAGAGGAGGCTCAGGGGAGACCTTCTTGCTGTCTACAACTCCCTGAAGGGAGGTTATAGCCAGGTTGGTCTCTTCTCCCAGGCAACCAGCACCAAAACAGGAGCACACAGTCTCAAGCTGTGCCAGGGGAAGTTTAGGCTGGAGGTAAGGAGTAAGTTCTTCCCAGAAAGAGAGATTGGCCATTGGGATGTGCTGCCCAGGGAGGTGGTGGAGTCACCATCACTGGAAGTGTTCAAGAGGGGATTGGATGTGGCACTTGAAGCCATGGTTTAGTTAGTCACGAGGTGTTGGGTGATAGGTTGGACTTGATGATCTCTGAGGTCTTTTCCAACCTGGCTGATTCTATGATTCTAATTTTCCTGAGCACCATACTTTATTGGTATGCTGAGAATGGTCCTTTGAAGACTGACACTGCAGTATCATCACTTGTGGGTGCCTTGAGTTCTAGTAGTGGGACACCTGTGATCCTGTCACATCGGTAAAACCAGAGTGGTGCCTTCTCTGTTTTCTTCATTAGTTGTGTAATTAGCTTTCACAACGTCTGTGCACATATTGTCAAAGTCATGAAGGTCATTGATTCATGTCAGTTGCCAGTGCTCCATCAAAAAGCCCTGACAATTTTATTGCCTGGTTCAGTCTTCTCTAGTAAGTCACAGAATCATAGAATAGAATAGAATAGAATAGAATAGAATAGAATAGAATAGAATAGAATAGACCAGACCAGGTTGGAAGAGACCTTCAAAATCATTGTGTCCAACCTGTCACCCAACATCGCCTAATCAGCTAAACCATGGCACCAAGCACCCCATCAAGTCTCCTCCTGAACACCTCCAGTGACTCCACCACCTCCCTGGGCAGCACATTCCAATGAGAAATCTCTCTTTCTATGTATAACTTCCTCCTAACATCCAGCCTAAACCTCCCCTTGTGCAGCTTGAGACTGTGTCCTCTTGTTCTGGTGCTGGCTGCCTGGGAGAAGAGACCAACCTCTGCCTGTCTACAACCTCCCTTCAGGTAGCTGTAGAGAACAATAAAGTCACCCCTGAGCCTCCTCTTCTCCAGGCTAAGCAGCCCCAGCTCCCTCAGTCTCTCCTCACAGGGCTGTGTTCCAAGCCCCTCACCAACTTCGTTGCCCTTCTCTGGACATCTTCCAGCAAGTCAACCTCCTTCCTAAACTGAGGGGCCCAGAACTGGACACAGGACTCAAGGTGTGGCCTAACCAGTGCAGTGTCCAGGGGCAGAATGACCTCCCTGCTCCTGCTGGCCACACTCTTCCTGATGCAGGCCAGGATGCCGTTGGCCCTCTTGGCTGCCTGGGCACACTGCAGGCTCATGAATCAAGCAGGTTGGAAGAGAGCACCAAGGTCATCCAGTCCAACCTGCCACCCAGTCCTCCACAATCAACTAAACCATGGCACCAAGTGCCTCATCTAGTCTCTTCCTAAACTCCTCCAGGGATGGTGACTCCACCACCTCCCTGGGCAGCACATGCCAAGGGCCAATCTCTCTTTCTGGGAAGAATTTCTTCCTCACCTCAAGCCTAAACCTCCCCTGGTGCAGCTTGAGTGTGTGTCCTCTTGTTCTACAATGCACAATTAGCAACCTGTTCTAATATTTCAACTTAGTTTAACGTCCACCAAGGGACAAACACGCTCCAGTGGTCTGAACTCCACTGAAGATGGAGCTAGAGTAAAGGCAATTCCAATTGCCTTTCATCTCATGCAAATGATCTTGGAGGCTAAGCATTCCTGGGCTTGTCCTGCACTTGGATAAGAGACCATCTGGAAGTCCCACATAGAGCAGGCACAAGCCAAGACGTTGTGGCTGAACACTAGATCACAGAAAGTGAAAGAGCTAGAAGGCTACATCCTCCCCCTCATCACTGGTGAGTGAGTCAGAGAGCTAAAGTTACCAGGACTGTTTTCATTCCTTCAGAAATGTCTAAGGAGAATGCTGTAAGCTGAAACTCTTTGCATAAGAAAGTGAAGTTAGATGAATCTGAGGCTTCACAGGAGAACTTTTAGCCAGGGTTAAACAATCCTACCCTCTGCAACGCCTGTGGCTCTGGAAAATAGAACTAACTTCCCACAACCAGGCAGCATTTCTATATGGGGAGCCAACACAGGGGGAGGAAACACCTCTGCTGCTGCTGCTGCTCTTGCCTATCAGGCAAGTCCTGAGTACTATGTCTGGCATGGGAGTTTTTAATATCCACCTCTCTTCTTTTACAGAAGTGAACAGCTTACACTGGTCCTTATTTTAGCAGAGAAGGTGAAAACTCTTCTCTGCTTTTCAAGGAGCCCTGCAGCCACTGAAGGAATAGTCTGATGTGGAGGAAGCCCTCTGCAGTAACAGCCAGTTTTGCAGAACACAGAGTCACCCAACTCCATCTAATCAACTCAACCATGGCACCAAGTGCCTCATCCAGGCTCTTCCTAAACACCTCCAGGGATGGGGACTCCACCACCTCCCTGGGCAGCACGTTCCAATGGCCAATCACTCTTTCTGGGAAGAATTCATTCCTAACATCCAGCCTGAACCTTCCCTGGCACAGCTTGAGACTGTGTCCTCTTGGTCTGGTGCTGTGTGCTGGGGAGAAGAGACCAAACCCTCATTTGGCTACAACCTCCCTTCAGGGAGTTGGAGGAGCAAGAAGGTCTCCCCTGAGCCTCCTCTTCTCCAGGCTAAGCAACCCCAGCTCCCTCAGCCTCTCCTCACAGGGCTGTGCTCCAGACCCCTCCCCAGCCTTGTTGCCCTTCTCTGGACATGTGCCAGCATCTCAATATCCTTCTTAAACCAAGGGGCCCAGAACTGGGCACAGGACTCAAGGTGTAGCCAGTGCTGAGTACAGGGCAGAATGACTTCCCTGCTCCTGCTGGCCACACTATTTCTGATGCAGGCCAGGATGCCCTTGGCCTTCTTGGCCACCTGGGCACACTGCAGGCTCATGTTCAGCTGCTGTCATCCAGTACCCCCAGGTCCCTCTCTGCCTGGCTGCTCTCTCAGCCACTCTGACCCCAGCCTGTACCACTGCCTGGGGTTGTTGTGGCCAATGTGTAGAACCTGGCACTTAGGTGTGTTCAATCTCCTGCCACTGAAACAATGTATGGGAGATTCAGGACCATAAGGAGAACTTCTGCTCCTTTTGTGTAAAGAGAACTGGTGTGCATGCAACACTGAGAGGATGCAGCAGAGATGAGGGAAAGAGAAAAGGAAGGATACAGAAAAATCTCACCTGTGGAAAAGAGTAAACTGATAATTGTTGCTTTTAGGCTTGATTTTCTGTTCCCTCTTTTCAATGCAACAACATTATAAACTCATAATCACAGGATCCCAGGATGTTAGGGATTGGAAGGGACCTCTGGAGATAATCAAGTCCAACCCCCTGCCCCTGCAGGACCATAGATTCTAGTGCAGGTCACACAGGAATGCATCCAGATGGGTCTTGAAATTCTTCAGAGAAGGAGACTCCACAACCTCTCTTGGCAGCCTGTTCCAGTGCTCTGGGACCCTTAGAGTAAAGAAGTTCTTCCTTATGTTGAGGTGGAACCTCCTGTGCTGCAGCTTCCATCCATTGCTCCTGGTCCTATTATCCTATGGAGCAAGTGAGCAGAGCCTGTCCCCTCCCGCCTGACCCCCAGCCCTCAGATACTGATAGACATTGATTAGCTCTCCTCTCAGTGTTCCCTTCTCCAGACTAAAAAGCCCCAGGTCTCTCTCAGGGATTCCCTATATCACCACAGTTCAGTAGTTTCAGTGTAATTTAAACACACTGAAAATTCCTGAAGCTGGAGTTTAACATTTGGACTGATAATAGCAAGGCTTAAAGCCATTCTTATGGTAGACTGAAAGATGTGCAACTCTTAGGCTAGTGGAATCATGTAAAACCCAAAGAATGAAGTCCAGATCAAAAGCTACAATACTACTGTACTCAGCACTGGTTAGGCCACACCTTGAGTCCTGTGTTCAGTTCTGGGCTCCTCAGTTTAGGAAAGAGGTTGAGTTGCTGGAAGGTGCCCAGAGAAGGGCAACAAAGCTGGGGAGGGGTCTGGAGCACAGCCCTGTGAGGAGAGGCTGAGGGAGCTGGGGTTGCTTAGCCTGGAGAAGAAGAGGCTCAGGGGAGACCTTCTTGCTCTCTCCAACTCCCTGAAGGGAGGTTGTAGGCAGGTGTGGGTTGGTCTCTTCTCCCAGGCAACCAGCACCAGAACAAGGGACACAATCTCAAGCTGTGCCAGGGGAAGTTTAGGCTGGATATTAGGAATAAATTCTTCCCAGAAAGAGTGACTGGCCATTGGAATGTGCTGCCTGGGGAGGTGGTGGAGTCACCATCACTGGAGGTGTTTAGGAAGAGCCTGGATGAGGCACTTGGTGCCATGGTTGAATTGATCAGATGGTGTTGGGTGATAGGTTGGACTTGATGATCTTGAAGGTCTTTTCTAACCTGGTTAATTCTATTCTATTCTATTCTATTCTATTCTATTCTATTCTATTCTATTCTATTCTATTCTATTCTATTCTATTCTATTCTATTCTATTCTATTCTATTCTATTCCATTCCATTCCATTCCATTCCATTCCATTCCATTCCATTCCATTCCATTCCATTCTCTACTAATCCCTACTACCCATATTACAGGATGTCAGGGGTTGGAAGGGACCTCTGGAGATCATGACATCCAAACCCCCTGCCAGAACAGGACCATAGAACCTAGCACAGGTCTCACAGGAACACATGCAGGGGGTCTTGAGGTCTCCAGGTAAGGAGACTCCACATCCTCTCTGGGCAGCCACTTCCAGTGCTCTGTGACCCTGAAAATGGAAGTTACTCCAGCTTTGTGCTGCAGAATTTCTCTTCCCTGAGAGGCTCTTTTCACTCTTTCCTTCTCCCCTCCTCTTCTGGCAGTGAAGCACATTCTTTTCCCCTGTGACATAATTACATACAAACTCACAAACTTCACCATATTGCCATGATCTAACATCACCCACAATCCTGGCAGATGCCACTGACTGAAAACACAGCTCTGCTTTGAAGTCAGCCATACAGATGCACTGTTTCTATATTTAAAACCACAGTTTCCATGGCATGACAGCACTGTCTGTACCTACTGGGGACAGACACCAAAGCTCCTTTGTGTGGTGATTTGGTGCTCAGCTGTTGCAAGCAGCGTTGGTTCAGAGTAGCACAGCCAGCAGGTCGAGGGAGGTGATTCTCATCCTCCACTCTGCTCTGGTGAGACCCCACCTGGAGTACTGTGTCCAATTCTGTAGCCTCTATTATAGGAAGGATCTGGAGGGGCTGGAAGGTGTCCAGGGAAGGGGCATGAGGATGATCAGAGGGCTGGAGCTGCTCTCCTAGGAGGACAGACTGAGGGAGTTGGGGCTGTTGAGTGTGGAGAAGAGAAGGCTCCAAGGAGACCTTATTGTGGCCTTCCAGTATCTGAAGAGGGCTACAAGAAAGCTGGGGAGGGACTCTTTAGGGTATCAGGGAGCGATAGGATTAGGGGGAATGGAACAAAACTAGAAATGGGTAGATTGAGATTGGATGTCAGGAAGAAGTTCTTCCCCATGAGGGTGGTGAGAGACTGGAACAGGTTGCCCAGGGAGGTGGTGGAAGCCTCCTGCCTGGAGGTGTTTGCAGCCAGGCTGGCTGTGGCTGTGAGCAACCTGCTGTAGTGTGAGGTGTCCCTGCCCATGGCAGGGGGGTTGGAAGTGGATGATCCTTGAGGTCTCCTTGGAGCCTTCTCTTCTCCAGACTGAACAACCCTGACTCTCTCAGTCTGTCCTCACAGGAGAGTAACTCCAGCCCTCTGCTCATCCTCCTGGCCCTTCTCTGGGCACCTTCCAGCACCTCCAGATCCCTCTTGTAATAGAGGCTCCTGAACTGCACGCAGTACTCCATATGGAATCCTCCAAGGAGAGAGATCCATTGTTGCAACTGGAGCCATGCAAGGTGGAATTTTGGCTGGGGGTACATCTAAAATCTGACTGAGCATTTTGGCTTTAGTGTTGCAGAGAAAAGTGAGTGTCCCTGCTAGTACACTACAGGTCAAAATCACAACAGTGCTGGGATCAGAAGACATTTTGAGTCTGATTTGATGTATGTTTGACCTTGTAGCTCTGTGATGGCATATTAACACCTACCTATCCATCCATCTATGGATAAAGCTATTACAATACCATAACACAAGTCTAGACAGAGAAGGAAAGGGGGGGGACAGGGGAGAAGAAAAGGAAATCTGGATTGATTAATCTGGTGACAGAGCTTAAAAACTGATAACAAAGTCCTACCACATTAAAAATACTTTGGGGGTGATTTATGGCATTTACTTTTGAGACTGGAATATTAATAACTGGAAGAGCTAAGCAAAGGTTATCAGTGACAGTCATAGTGCTCTTACAGTGTCAGGAGATTAATGTGCTGCTCCTTCCAAGAAATCCATTCTTCTTTGGGGAAAAAAAATGAGAGAGGATCACACAGGGCTGTACTGCTGGGCAGAAAATCATGTTTTCTTCAACCCAGGACAAAGACAGCTTTGGAAGAGGTGAAGCTGGTGTCCAGCAATGCCATGTTAGTACCTGTACCTACTGTGCCTTGAAATGTTCTCTCTGGCACAGGAGCTTGATATACTTGGTGCCATGGTCTAGTCATGAGGTCTCTGGTGACAAGTTGGACTCAATGATCTTTGAGGCCTCTTCCAACCCTAGTGATACTGTGAGACTGTGATACTCCAATGTCTATTGGAGTGCAACTCTGATATACTGGGGTGCAGCAAGAAAAGTGTGGCCAGCAGGACTAGGGAGGTTCTTCTCCCCCTCTGCTCTGCCCTGCTGAGACCACAACCTGGAACAGTGTGTCCAGTTTTGGGCTCCCCAGGTCAAGAGAGACAGAGACCCGCTTGAGAGAGTCCAACAGAGAGCCACAGGGATGATTAGGGGACTTGAGCATCACCCCTGTGAAGAGAGACTGAGAGTCCTGGGGCTGTTTAGCCTGGAGAAGAGAAGGCTGAGAGGGGATCTGATCAATGTCTCTCAATAGCTGAGGGGTGGGGGTCAAGTGGAGGGGGCCAAGCTCTTTTGAGTGCTGCACAGGAATAAGACAAGGAACAATAGGTTCAAGCTTGAACATAGAAGGTTTCAGCTCAACATGAGGAGAAACTTCTTTGCAGTGAGGGAGACAGAGCCCTGGAACTGGCTGCCCAGAGAGGTTATGGAGTCTGCTTCTCTGGACTCATTCAAAACCCACCTGGATGCATTCCTGTGCAGACTCCCCTGGGTGAAGCTGCTTTGACAGGGGGGTTGGGTTTTGTGATCTCTGGAGTTCCCATCCAACATCTTAAGTATTGTGACATATGTTTCTTGGATGTCCCGTGAAGCAGGATTTAAAGGCCAGTGAATGTGGAAAGAACCTGGTTTACCTTTATCCTAATCCTTGTAACTGAGTCACTCTTGTGGGGAGTCAGAGGATCACAGAATGGTCTGGGTTGGAGTGACCTCTGAAGCTCTTTCACTCCAGCCCCCACTGCAGATAGTGGGGACATCCCCAACTAGATCAGGCTGCCCAGACCCCTGTGGAGCCTCACCTTGAATATCTCCAGGGACAGGGTCTCAGCCACCTCCCTGGGCAACCTTTTCCAGTGTTCCACCAACCTCATGGTGAAGAACTTGTTCCTAACATCCAACCTACATCTGCTCTTCTTTATCTTGAAGCCACTGCCCCTTGTGCTGTCACCTCAGGCCTTTGTAAATAGTCTCTCTCCATCCTTCCCAGCAAGAGAGATTGGCCATTGGAATGTGCTGCCTAGGGAGGTGGTGGAGTCACCATCTCTGAAAGTGTTTAGGAGGAGACTAGATGAGGCACTTGGTGCCATGGTTTAGTTGATTAGATGGTGTTGGGTGATAGGTTGGACTGGATGATCTCAAAGGTCTTTTCCAAGCTGGTTGAATCTATTCTATTCTATTCAACCTGTTGATCTGAGATGTGGCAGGAGAAGGCAAGTGAATGTGCAAAGAACCTGTTGATCTGAGATGTGGCACGAGAACAGGCATCATTGCAAAGTCTTATTAGCAAGAGGTCTGGCAGAGAGCACCCAGGCAAGACTGGGAGAAGGGCTTGGTAAGGTAAAAGCACATGGGTTGATAGCATACAGTAAATAAGGAGAAGGAAGAGATGCGGTGACAACTAAGCCTCTGTAAAGGTTGAGGCCTTTGCATTTGAAGCATAGGAAGTGGAAAATAACTTGTTGCAGAGCACAGACATTCAAAAGTAGGTACTTATCTCCTGCAAATAGCCTCTATTGTTTTGGCCTTACCCCTTCTATTAGCCAAGACTATCTTGGTGGCACTTACTTGATTAGATAGGTGTATGAACAGCTGTATAAACCAAGTGAGGACTGTTCCTGAACAACATTTCTTTCCTGATTTCCAGGCAAATATTCCCTAATGTGCCTTAACTGGACATTTTTCAGCTTCCACCTCTGTGCAGAAACAACTCCTGACTTTGAAAGTGTGAAAGCTTGCTCTGGCAATGAGCAGTGGCAGAAAGTGTGTTCTGCATTCAGGGTCTGAAAACCAACAAACATCATTATCATAGAGTCAGAGAATCAACCAGGTTGGAAAAGACCTCAGAGATCATCAAGTCCAACCTATCACCTAATACTTAGCACCTCATGACAACTAAACCATGGCTCCACGTGTCACATCCAATCCCCTTTTCAACAGCTCCAGTGATGGTGACTCCACCACCTCCCTGACCAGTACATTCCAATGGCCAATCTCTCTTGCTGGGATGACCTTTCTCATCACCTCAACCCTAAACCTCCCCTGGCACAGCTTGAGACTGTGTCTTCTTGTTCTGCTGCTGGTTGCCTGGGAGAAGAGACCAACCCCCACCTAGCTGCAACCTCCCTTCAGGTAGCTGGTGATTATCATCAGCATCATCATAATAGAAGCTAGGGGAACAACTTGGATCTGAAGGAAATAAGGAACAATTTGTGCTGCATATTTGCCTACAAATTACAGTATTTGTAAGATTTGTTGAGCAGGAAGGGAAGATAATCAGTAAGGAAATGTCTATTAACAATGCCTCTGCAAATTACTTTCTTTCCTCCTCCACTCTAGACACTGTGAAAAACAAAGGAATGACAGGGAATTACATTACTGTTTATACCTGATCATACAGAAACAAGGAATGTTGTGTCTTATCTTCCTACCTCCTAGGAACCACAACTAAAATACTCAGAAAAGAATTGGCTTTTGCCTCAACTTCAGAAAAGCAATTTCATTTTAATTCTTCTCCAAATAAAATCACAGAATTGTCAGGGTTGGAAGGGACCTCAAGGATCAGCCAGTTCCAAACCCCCCTGCCATGGGCAGGGACACCTCACACTGCAGCAGGTTGCTCACAGCCACATCCACCCTGGCTGCAAAAACCTCCAGGCATGAGGCTTCCACCACCTCCCTGGGCAACCTGTGCCAGGCTCTCACTACCCTCCTGGGGAACAACTTCTTCCTGACATCCAATCTGAATCCACCCACTTCTAGTTTTGCTCTTTTCCCCCTAATCCTATCACTCCCTGACACCCTCAAAAGTCCCTCCCCAGCTTTCTTGTAACCCCCTTCAGATCCTGGAAGGCCACAATTAGGTTTCCTCAGAGCCTTCTCTTCTCCAGACTGCACAACCCCAACTCCCTCAGTCTGTCCTCATAGCAGAGCAGCTCCAGCCCTCTGATCATCCTTGTGGCCCTTTTCTGGACACCTTCCAGCATCTCCAGATCCTTCCTTTAAGAGAGGCTCCAGAACTGACACAGTATGAAGCATTCTATAGGCAGCTTAGGGCTGTCTCAAGATCTCCGGACCTTGTTCTCATGGGCGACTTCAACCTGCCCGACATCTGCTGGGATCTCAACATAGCAGAGAGGAGACAGTCAAGAAGGTTCTTAGAACGCATGGAGGACAGCTTCTTATCCCAGGTGCTGCGAGAGCCTACCAGGGGCAAGGCTATGCTTGGCCTCCTCTTCACCAACAGGGAAGGACTGGTGGGTGATGTGGTGGTTGGAGGGTGTTTGGGGTCCAGTGACCACAAGATAATTGAATTCTCATTATTTGGTCAAGCCAAGAGGGGCAGCAAGAAGACCTCCACTCTGGATTTCCGGAGGGCGGACTTCAGGTTACTCAAGGAACTAATTCAGAGGGTTCCTTGGGATAAAGCCCTTAAAAACAAAGGGGTCCAGGAGAGCTGGACCTACTTCAATGAAGAATTGTTGAAGGCTGAGGGACAGGCTGTGCCAATGTGCCGGAAGATGAGCCGCCGGGGCAGACGGCCAGCCTGGATGGTTAATGAACTTTTAATGGAACTGAGGGAAAAAAAGAGGGTGTATCACCTTTGGAAGAGAGGGGAGGCAACCCACAGAATGTTTAAGGATTTTGCTAGGTGTTGTAGGAAGAAAATTAGGGAGGCAAAAGCACACTTGGAGCTTAAACTGGCCTTTACTGTGAAGGACAACAAAAAGTCCTTCTATAAATACATTAATAGTAGGAGGAAGGGAAAGGACAACCTCCACTCCTTGGTGGACACGGAGGGGAACATTGTAACAAAGGATGAGGAAAAGGCAGAGATACTTAACACCTTCTTTGCCTCAATTTTTACTAGAAGGACAGAATGTCTTCCAGACAGCTGGCCTGCAGAGCTGGCAGAAGGAGCCAGGGAGCAGCATAGTTTCCCTATGCTCCATGAGGAGGTGGTTGGAACTCTCCTTAGCAGCCTGGATCCCCACAAGTCCATGGGACCAGATGGGATTCATCCTAGGGTGCTGAGAGAGTTGGCAGATGAGCTGGCCAAGCCACTCTCCATAATTTTCCAGCAGTCCTGGCTCACTGGCGAGGTCCCAGAGGACTGGAAGCTGGCCAACGTGGTGCCCATCCATAAGAAGGGCCGGTTGGATGAGCCAGGGAATTATAGGCCTGTCAGCCTGACCTCAGTGCCAGGCAAGACCATGGAACAGGTCATCCTGAGTGCAATAACACAGCACTTAGAGGATGGTCAAGGGATCAGGCCTAGCCAGCATGGATTTAGGAAGGGCAGGTCCTGCCTGACCAACCTGATCTCCTTCTATGATCAGGTGACTGCCTGGTGGATGTGGGGAGGCCTGTGGATGTAGTCTACCTGGACCTCAGCAAGGCCTTTGACACCGTCCCCCATAGCAAACTCCTGGCCAAGCTGTCAGCCCATGGCTTGGACAGCAGCACTCTGAGCTGGGTTAGGAACTGGCTGGAGGCTGAGCCCAGAGAGTGGTGGTGAATGGTGCCACATCTGGCTGGCAGCCAGTCACTAGTGGTGTGCCCCAAGGATCAGTGCTGGGCCCTGTGCTCTCTAACATCTTTATTGATGATCTGGATGAGGGCATTGAGTCCATCATCAGTAAATTTGCAGATGACACCAAGCTGGGGGCAAGAGTTGATCTGCTGGAGGGTAGAGAGGCTCTGCAGAGGGACCTGGACAGGCTGGACAGATGGGCAGAGGCCAAGGGCAGGAGACTGAACACATCCAAGTGCCAGGTTCTGCACATTGGCCACAACAACCCCATGCAGTGTTACAGGCTGGGGTCAGAGTGGCAGGAGAGCAGCCAGGCAGAGAGGGACCTGGGGGTACTGGTGGATGGTAGGCTGAACATGAGCCTGCAGTGTGCCCAGGCAGCCAAGAGGGCCAATAGCATCCTGGCCTGCATCAGGAAGAGTGTGGCCAGCAGGAGCAGGGAGGTCATTCTGCCCCTGTACACTGCACTGGTTAGGCCACACCTCGAGTCCTGTGTCCAGTTCTGGGCCCCTCAGTTTAGGAAGGAGGTTGACTTGCTGGAACGAGTCCAGAGAAGGGCAACGAAGTTGGTGAGGGGTTTGGAACACAGCCCTGTGAGGAGAGACTGAGGGAGCTGGGGTTGCTTAGCCTGGAGAAGAGGAGACTCAGGGCTGACCTTATCACTCTCTACAACTACCTGAAGGGAGGTTGTAGACAGGCAGATGTTGGTCTCTTCTCTCAGGCAGCCAGTACCAGAACAAGAGGACACAGTCTCAGGCTGCACCAGGGGAGGTTCAGGTTGGATGTTAGGAAGAAGTTCTCTACAGAAAGAGTGATTGCCCATTGGAATGGGCTACCTGGGGAGGTGGTGGAGTCGCTGTCATTGAAGGTGTTCAGGAGGAGACTTGATGGGGTGCTTGGTGCCATGGGTTAGTTGTTTAGGTGGTATTGGATTGGTTGATGGGTTGGACACGATGATCTTGAAGGTCTCTTCCAACCTGGTTTGGTTTATTCTAATAAAGGTTTATTCTATTCTAGTACTCCACATGTGGTCTCTCCAGAGTGGAATAAAGGGGGAGAATCACCTCCCTCCACCTGCTGGCTATGCTTCTCTTGATGTAGCTCAGGATATATCCCTCCCCAGCTTTCTTGTAGGCCCCCTTCAGATACTGGAAGACCGCAATAAGGTCTCCTTAGAGCCTTCTCCTCTCCAGACTGAACAGCCCCAACTCCCTTAGATGCAAGTACTCAGCAAAACATTTGTACAGCTGTGAGAACAGTAAGAGCATTAAATCTATAACCTTAAATTAGATGATCATGTTTAACATTAGTCAAGTGAAAAAATGAAATGAGATTAATTGCAACAAACCACTGAGTAAACCTCCAGAGGAAATATCAGAGACTGTGGGGAAAGCAGCAAGGAAACTAATTGCTTCCTTATCATTCTAGAGCATTCAGTTTTCATCACATTAGTGATATGAAAAGACAATTAGCAAGAGAGAGAGAGAAAGTGTTAATGAAAGTACTGACCTTTACTGCTGAAAACCTGCAGGACAAACTAGCAGCCCTAGGTGAGTAAACAAGACCTACACAGAGGTCAGTCTTGGTATTTGCAAGAGATTGCAAATGAAGAAAGGTTTGGTTGTTGGCCAAAGTGCCACAACAACCCCATGCAGTGCTACAGGCTGGGGTTGGAGTGGCTGGAGAGCAGCCAGGCAGAAAGGGACCTGGGGGTACTGGTTGACAGCAGCAGAACACGAGCCAGCAGTGTGCCCAGGTGACCAAGAAGGCCAATGGCATCCTGGCCTGCATCAGGAAGAGTGTGGCCAGCAGGAGCAGGGAAGTCATTCTGCCCTGTACTCAGCGCTGGTTAGGCCACACCTTGAGTCCTGTATCCAGTTCTGGGCTCCTCAGTTTAAGAAGGGTATTGAGACACTTGAACGTGTCCAGAGAAGGGCAGTGAGGCTGGGGAGAGGTTTCGAGCACAGCTCTGTGAGGAGAGGCTGAGGGAGCTGGGGTTGCTTAGCCTGGAGAAGAGGAGGCTCAGGGGAGACCTTCTTACTCTCTACAACTCCCTGAAGGGAGGTTGTAGCCAAGTGGGGGTTGGTCTCTTCTCCCAGTCAACCAGCACCAGAATAAGAGGACACAGTCTCAGGCTGTGCCAGGGGAGGTTTAGGTTGGATGTTATGAAGAAGTTCTATACAGAGAGAGTGATTGCCCATTGGAATGGGCTGCCTGAGGAGGTGGTGGAGTCCCCATCACTGGAGGTGTTCAGGAGGAGACTTGATGGGGTGCTTGGTGCCATGGGTTAGCTGTTTGGGTGGGTTGGATTGGTTGATGGGTTGAACATGATGATCTTGAAGGTCTCTTCCAACCTGGTCTATTCTATGTAATTCTGTGCAATTTTATTTGGGATTGATTTGCTTCAGTAACAAATGTATTTTATACAGTCAGTGCCCATCAGTATGCAGGATGCACATTGCAATTAATAAGGCACTTAGAGACTGCAGACATTCTAAAGCCAGCTGATAAAACTTTATAGTGTTATATCATATTCAGGAAGGAATGGAAAGGCAGTCGATACTTTGTTTTAAAGACACTCCTCAATATATACATTTCACTGATGTACCAATTAAAGAATTCAACCCCCCACGCTGTACTCTCTAATCTACTGGCCTGTATTTTAGTGATTAGTTTTCTTTTCCAGGCTTGAGCTGCTGTGATTTGCTTTTTTCACAGGCTCACAGGATGTCAGGGATTGGAAGGAACCCAAATTGATCATTTAGTCCAATCCCCCGGCCAGAGCAGGACCATACAATCTAGCTCAGGTCACACAGGAACACATCCAGACAGACCTTGAAAGGCTCCAGAGAAAGAGACTCCACAGGCTCTCTGGGCAGCGTGTTCCAGTGCTCTGTGACCCTTACAGTGAAGAAGTTCCCCCTTGTGTTGAGGTGGAACCTCCCGTGCTGCAGCTTCCATCCATTGCTCTTTGTCCTATCCCAGGGTGCAAGTGAGCAGAGCCTGTCCCCTCCCTCCTGACCCCCAGCCCTCAGGTATTGATAAACATTTATTAAATCCCCTCTCAGTCTTCTCTTTTCCATACTAAAAAGCCCCAGGTCCCTCAGCCTCTCCTCATAAGGCAGTCCTCCAGTCCCCTAATCAAAGAGTCATAGAATTGTTAGGGTTGGAAGGGGCCTCAAGGATCATCTTGTTCCACCTGCCCTGTGGGCTGGAGCCCATCTCCTATGAGGACAGATTGAGAGAGTTGGGGCTGTTCAGTCTGGAGAAGAGAAGGCTCTGAGGAAACCTAATTGTGGCCTTCCAGTATCTGCAGGGGGGTACAGGAAAGCTGGGGAGGGACTTTTGAGGGTGTCAGGGAGTGATAAGACTGGGGGGGATGGAGCAAAACTAGAAATAGGTAGATGTCAGGAAGAAGTTCTTCCCCATGAGGGTGGTGAGACACTGGCACAGGTTGCCCAGGGAGGTAGTGGAAGTCTCTGGAGGTTTTTGCAGCCAGGCTGGATGTGGCTCGGGGCAAACTGATCTTGTGTGAAGTGTAGCCCTACAACCTTTCCCTGCAGGGTGGTGAATGCCTCTGGGACTGACCTGAGCAGCCATGCTGTACAGACCCTGTCAGCAGCTGAGTATTGCATCTTCCTCCCTGCTCCCACAGAAGAGTGGTTGCCTTTCCCCTTGGGCATTCTGCTCCACCATCCATTTGAAAGGTCTCTGCCAGAACACTGTCTCCAGTTTTGCTCACTACAAACTTAGAAAGATAAAGACTTGGAGAGGCCAAAGGAGATCCCTAGAAGAACTTAGCCTTTGTCCACAGCTCATCCTCAATAAATTCTATTGCCTGTGAGTATCCTGGGATTTTCATGCTGTGCCTTCCTGCCAAGGCTGGCTCGAGCTCCTGGATTGTATCCTGAGTTCCCTCAGAAGAGAAAAAGCAACCTTTCATATTTTCCTGCCTTCTTATTCCAAGACCTTCATACCATCCCAATTGTAAAGTGCACCACAATCTCCAGAAGTCCAGAAATGAAGACATAGAAATAATGACCTGTTAAAATGGCTTAAAAGCAACTGGATGGTCTCAAAATGATGATGGAAGGGAGAAATAATGGCAGTCTCCAAGCTTATAAATCATTCCCAGCGAGAATGGGGATCTGTTCTTCAGCCCACTCTTGGAAGAGATTAAATCACTGGAGGAAAATTCAACTTGAATACTGTGGAACCATTCTAAGGGGCTGATTAAGCACTGGGCTACAGCTGGGGGGAGCTGGGGAGTTCTCATGAGCAGAGGCTTTTCAAAGGCATTTGAAAGCTGTGGATAAACATTTGTGACCACTTACAAGGGATCCTGCCTGTGCCACAGCAACATCTGCCCTGCCCATATGTCCCTTCCTCATCTCATTGGCTTGAACTGATCCGACACGACATGCTGCAAGGGTTTTGCTTTGGAAAAGGTGAAGCCTGGGATGGGCAGCCTGGTTTGGGGGAGTAAAACAATGGCATTATTCAAGTCAAATTCAAATTAGGACTCCAGCTCTTTGTATTTATTTTCTTTCTCTTTCTTTTTCTCTTTTTCTTCCCCTTTCTTTTTCTCTTTTTTCTTCCTTTTCTTTTGCTTTTTCTTTTGCTTTATCTTTTTTTCCTTTTTCTCTATTTTCCTTTTCCTTTTTTACTTTTTTTTTCTTCTTTTTCTCTTTTTCTTTTTTTTTTTTTTTTCTTTTTCTTTTTCTTTTTCTTTTTCTTTTTCTTTTTCTTTTTCTTTTTCTTTTTCTTTTTCTTTTGCTTTTTCTTTTGCTTTTGCTTTTGCTTTTGCTTTTGCTTTTTTTCTTTTTCTTTTTCTTTTTCCTTTTCTTTTTCCTTTTCTTTTTTCCTTTTCCTTTTTCCTTTCCTTTTTATTTTTCTTCCTTTTCTTTTTCTTCTTCTTTTCTTCATCTTCTTCCTATTTTTCTTTTTCTTCTTGTTATTTTTCCTTTTCCTTTCTCTTTTTTGCCTCATTTTCCTTTTCCTTCTCCTTCTCCTTTTCCTTTTCCTTTTCCTTCTCCTTCTCCTTCTCCTTTCCCTTTCCCTTTCCCTTTCCCTTTCCCTTTCCCTTTCCCTTTCCCTTTTCCTTTCTTTTTCTTTTCCTTTTCCTTCTTTTACTTCTTTTTCCTCTTTTTCTTCATTTTTTCTCTTTCTCTTTTTTTCATTTCCTTTTCTTTTCCCCATTCTTTTTTCCTTTCTTTTTCTTCCTTTTTATTTTCCCTTTTCCTTTTCTTTTTATTTTTCCCTTTCTTTTTTCTTTTTCTTCCTCTTTTCCTTTTCCTTTTCCTTTTTTTCTCTTTTTCTTTTTCTTTTTCTATTTATTTTTCTTTTTCATGTTTCTTTTTATTTTTCTATTTTTTTCTTTTTTTTCCTTTTATTTTTTCTTTGCTTTTCTACTTTTCCTTTTTCGTTTGTTTTCTTTTTCTTCCTCTTCTTTTCTTCTTCTTTTCTTCATCGTCTTCCTCTTTTTTCTTTTTCTTCTTCTTGCATTTTTTCCTTTTTCTTTCTCTTTTTTGTCTTTTTCTCCTTTTCCTTTTCCCTTTACTTTTCCTTTCTTTTTCTTCTTTTCCTTTTCCTTCTTTTCCTTTTCCTTCTTTTACTTCTTCTTCTTCCTTTTTTTCTTCTTTATTTCTCTTTCTCTTTTTTCCTTTTCTTTTCCCCATTCTTTTTTCCTTCCTTTTTTTTTCTTTTTATTTTCCTTTTCCTTTTCCTTTTCCTTTTCTTTTTCCCTTTCTTTTTTCTTTTTCTTCCTTTGTTCCTTTTCCATTTTTCTCTTTTTCTTTCTTTTTTTTTTTAAATTTTCTTTTTCTTTTTATTATTATTTTCCTTTTTCTTTTTCTTTTGATTTCAATTTTTTATTTTTATTTTTATTTCTTTTCATTTTTATTTTTATTTTCCTTTTTATTTTTCTTTTTATTTCTATTTTTCTTTTTCTTTTTCTTTTTATTTTTATTTTTATTTTTATTTTTAATTTTCTTTCCTTTTCCTTTTTTCCTTTTTTTCTTTTCCTTTTCCTTTTCTCCTTTTTTCCTTTTCCTTTCCCTTTCCCTTTCCCTTTTCCTTTTCCTTTCCCTTTTCATTTTCCTTTTCCTATTCCTTTTCCTTTTCCTTTTCCTTTTCCTTTTCCTTTTCCTTTTCCTTTTTTTCCTTTCCCTTTTCTTTATTTTACTTTTTCATTTTCCTTTTTATATTCAATTTATAATTTTTTTCCCCTTTTCATTTCTTCCTTTTCTTTTTCATTTTTTGTTTTGTTCTGTTTTCATGTGAGCCAATCCATGATGTCTCATTGACTTTTGGCTGCTACCAAAAAGAAGTGAAATATGCTCCTGCAGTCACAACTGCTCTCTGCCAGCTCCCCTGGATTTTCAGTTTGCAAGGGTTATATTATGTCAGCAAACTTGGCTCCACATGAGAAAAAGGAAAAAAAAAGGTGACATTAATCATATATAAAAAGAAATTTTCACAGAGACCTGGTAACTCCATAAAAAAAAACCCCAAACCCTCACTGAAATATGTATGAGGGCATTCAGTTGAGCACAGGGAGCACAGTCAACACTGGAAAATTTATTCAGGACTACTTCTTCAGCAAGAGCTTCTGTTTGCAAGGTGGAGTGATCTTTGGTAAAGCCATTTGGGATGGCAGGATGAAAATGCCAAGCCTGTTGGGGAAGGTGAAGGGCAGTCCTTGGCCTCTTCCCTGTTTCCTAAGGTTTACTTTGGACTGCTTTGCACCAAAAGGTAAACCAGCACATCTTTGACTTATGTAAGTAATTCCTACAGATTAAGGTAAAGGATTGGGAATATTCTGGAAATATGGAGATTTTATGACCTAGCATATAACTTCCTGACAGAGGCCTCATCCCTGGAGGTTTTTAAGGCCAGGCAGGATTTGACTCTGAGCAACATGATCTAGTGTCAGGGGTCCCTCCCTATGGCAGGGGGGTTGGAACTGGATGATCCTTGAGGTCCCTTCCAACCCTAACAATTCTATGATTAACTCTTTATCAACCTGAATGAGCTTTCAATCAGAGGCTTAGGATAAGATCCAAACCACCAACACAGGCATCTCCACTTAAGATTTTGCAAAGCATAAAACTAGCTTCCTGTCTCTGCAGAAGTGAAGCAAAGACATTGTACTTGCCCACACTTCTTCTGTAGTCAGTGGGAGTTGTTCCCTCCAAAGTTGATTTACAGGATTTAATACACAGTAGAGAAAGCCACTAAAAAAAATTGAGAAATTGTGAATTTTTCTAAGCTCCTTACTTCCTCTTCAAAGGTAAGTTTGAGTAATGTGTTCCCTGGGGAGCCAGAATCACTTTTTATCAACATCTCTCATTTCTGAGTCCCCCAGGCCCATGTACATGTTTGGGCTGTGCTGTCACACTGGACCAGGATGAGCCTCTTTAGGGGCAGGGTGCATGTGGGCACTCTGAACTGGAGCTATGGGGCAATTCTGCATGAGCAAGAGAATTTTTGGAAGCCTAACTGAAGAGGCAAGGCAGTTAAAATGAAATTGGGGGTGCTGGTGGATGAGAGGTTCAACAGGATCTACCAGTGTGCACTTGCAGCCCAGAGAGCCAAGCAGAGCCTGAGCTGCATCAAGAGAAGTGTGACCAGCAGGTCAAGGAAGGTGATTCTGCCCCACTACTTCACTCTGGTGAGACCACACCTGGAGTACTCTGGCCAGTTCTAGAGCCTCTGTTACAGGAAGGATCTGGAGGTGCTGGAATGTGTCCAGAGAAGGGCCATGAGAATGAGCAGAGGGCTGGAGCTGCTCTCCTATGAGGACAGACTGAGGGAGTTGGGGCTGTTCAGTCTGGAGAAGAGAAGGATCCAAAGAGACCTAATTGTGGCCTTCCAGGATCTTACAGGGGGCTACAAGAAGCTGGGGAGGGACTTTTGAGGGTGTCAGGGAGTGATAGGAATAGGGGGAAGGAGCAAAACTAGAAATGGGTAGATTGAGATTGGATGTTAGGAAGAAGTTCTTCCCCAGGAGGGTGGTGAGAGCCTGGCACAGGTTGCCCAGGGAGGAGGTGGAAGCCTCCTGCCTGGAGGTGTTTGCAGCCAGGCTGGATGTGGCTGTGAGCAACCTGCTGTGGTGCGAGGTGTCCCTGCCCATGGCAGGGAAGTTGGAACTGTCTGATCCTTGAGGTCCCTTCCAACCCCGACAGTTCTATGCTTCTAACTTCCTTCTCATCTCTTTCACACAGGCAAAGGCAACAGGTACACTCTGAACCAACCAGAAGCACAAAGAAATTGGTGTTCTCATAGCAGGATGTGAATCTGTGTAATGAGCACCTGAGCAAGGGGAATGGAAAGATCTCGATGTGACTGCTATCAAGGGCTGCTGTTCCAGGTATTTAGTTGCACAACAGATGAGTCTCTAATCCCACGTAGGGCATTTCATTTATGTTTGCTTTTGAAACCTGACCTTTTTAATACAATTGCAATTAGACAGCTCAGATGAGCAAAGCTAACAGAGATGATCTTGCATCAGCTGGGGGAGTGTTTGGATACTGCAGCTTTGCAACACAAGCTCCTGAAAGACAAACCCTGGGAGGCTAAACAAGCTTCTGAGTATTTAACTAATGTTTTGATTCAAATGGCAGAAGAAACCCCAGTTAGTCTGTCAGCATTTAAGAATGAAATGCTCAGTATTTAATAGTTGATGTTTCAATATTTAACTGTTAGTTATAGCCCCCAGGTTGTACCATCCCCTCCTGGTTGGAAAAGGCCTCAAAGATCATCAAGTCCAACCTGTCACCCCAGACCTCATGACTACTAGAATATGGCACCAAGTGCCACATCCAATCCCTTTTTGAGCATCTCCAGGGTTGGTCACTGGGGGGAACAGAGCAAAACTAGAAATGGGTAGATTCAGATTGGATGTGAGGAAGAAGTTTTTTCCCATGAGGGTGGTGAGAGCCTGGCACAGGTTGCCCAGGGAGGTGGTGGGAGCCTCATCTCTGGAGGTGTTTGCAGCCAGGCTGGATGTGGCTGTGAGCAACCTGCTGTAGTGTGAGGTGTGCCTGCCCCTGGCAGAGGTGTTGGGACTGGCTGATCCTTGAGGTCACCTCCAACCCTAACAATTCCATGATTCTCTGACTACCATCCACTAGTCACAGTACCATGGGGTGTATCTATGTGAAACAGAAAAATTAAGTCAAGTTCATTGCAGACACTGAAGTTGGTGAGGGGTTTGGAACACAAGCTCTATGAGGAGAGACTGAGGGAGCTGGGGTTGCTTAGCCTGGAGAAGAGGAGACTCAGGGGAGACCTTCTTGCTCTCTACAACTACTTGAAGGGAGGTTGTAGACAGGCAGAGGTTGGTCTCTTCTCCCAGGCAGCCAGTACCAGAACAAGAGGACACAGTCTCAAGCTGCACCAGGGGAGGTTTAGGCTGGAGGTTAGGAAGAAATTCTACACAGAGAGAGTGATTTCTCATTGGAATGGGCTGCCTGGGGAGGTGGTGGAGTCACCATCATTGAAGGTGTCCTGGAGGAGACTTGATGGGGTGCTCGGTGCCATGGGTTAGTTGTTTAGGTGGTGTTGGATTGGTTGGTGGGTTGGACACGATGATCTTGAAGGTCTCTTCCAACCTGGTTGTTTTTTATTATTATCATTATCATTATCATTATCATTATCATTATCATTATTAAATAGTTGCAGGCAGCCACCTCACCTACTTTTGATGGAACTGTGCAGAAATCAAGTCTCCTCAGGCACCATTTCTAGTCAATGGAGAAACCAGGCCACAGTCCACTTCACCCACTTGGAATGGCTTTGCTATGTCTTCCTAGAAACCTCTCTCCTTCAGTGATGAAACAAAGGAGTCCAGACAACTCATTCAGATGTGGGTGTGGGGATGTTTGGCCAGAAAAAATACTACTCATTATGTTGAAACCACCAAACCCACAGCAAGACCAAAGAGATTCAGCGTTCAAAACACTCATCACAAGACCATGTCCAAGACTTCTGTGTATGGAGGATGGTGAGAGGCCTTGAGCACAAGCCCTACAAGGAAAGACTGAGGGAGCTGGGGTTGCTTAGCTTAGAAGAGGAGGCTCAGGGGAGACCTTCTTGCTCTCTACACCTACCTGAAGGGAGGTTGTGGCCAGGTGGGGGTTGGTCTCTTCTCCCAGGCAACCCCCAACAGAACAAGAGGACACAGTCTCAAGCTGTGCCAGGGGAAGTTTGGGCTCAAGGAGAGGAGAAAGTTCTTCACAGAGAGAGTTGTTGGCCATTGGAATGTGCTGTCCAGGGAGGTGGTGGAGTCCCCATCCTTGCTGTTGTTCAAGAGGGGATTGGATGTGGCACTTGAAGCCATGGTTTAGCTATCATGAGGTGCTGGGTGACAGGTTGGACTTGATGATCTTTGGGGTCTTTTCCAACCTTATTGATTCTTGATTCTATGAAATATTCCCCTTTTTGTTCCTGTTAACAGAGTTTTTCTTGCCCTTTACTAGCTGTGCCTTATCAACATTTAGAGGAAGAGTATGAAGCAGTTTTCAGCAGTTGCAACAAATGCATTTAGAAATAGGTAAAGGTTATGCTTAATATCTAACAATTCATTAATCAGGTCTAGAGTGAGCATCATTCATTCACTCTAATGTCCCAGACTAAGGAGCCTCTGGAATGAATGATTTCCATCCAAGAGAAGTTTAGTGGACCTAACATGGGGGTAAAAATCCTGTCTCATCTAAGCAGGATGTACTTTAGGATCAGAGTAATGGCATTCCCATGCACCCTGACTGCAGATGTGGATCATTCCTCAGTGCTTGGCCACACATGGATGAGTCACTTCATTCTGTAAGTTTCTCCAAGCCTCTGACCCATATCTGCAGCTACCACTTGAGAGTAACTTTTGGTAAATCGGGGAATTCAAGCTAAATGGAATGGAATGGAATGGAATGGAATGGAATGGAATGGAATGGAATGGAATGGAATGGAGTGGAATGGAATGGAATGGAATAGAACAGAATTAACAAGGTTGGAAAAGACCTTTGAGATCATCAAGTCCAATCTATCATCCAGCACCATCTAATCAACTAAACCATGGCACCAAATGTCTCATCCAGGCTCTTCCTAAACACCTCCAGGGATGCTGACTCCACCACCTCCCTGGGTAGCACATGCCAATGGCAAATCTCTCCTTCTGGGAAGAACTTCTTGTGCTGTCATTGGGCATCACCCAGCAGAGCCTGGCTTCAGCCTCTGGGCACCCTGCACATCTTTAGCAACATGAATGAGGTCACCTTTCAGTCTCCTCTTCTCCTAAATTCTTCCTAACCTCCAGCCTAAACCTCCCCTGGCACAGCGTGAGACTGTGTCCTCTTGTTCTGGTGCTGGCTGTCTGGGAGAAGAGACCAACCTCCACCTGGCTACAGCCTCCCTTCAGAGAGTTGTAGACCGCAATAAGGTCTCCCCTGAGCCTCCTCTTCTCCAGGATAAGCAACCCCAGCTCCCTCAGCCTCTCCTCACAGGGCTGTTCTCCAAACCCCTCCCCAGCTTTGTTGCCCTTCTCAGGACACCTTCCAGCATCTTAACAACTTTCCTATACTGAGGAGCCCAGAACTGGACACAGGACTCAAGGTGTGGCCTAACCAGTGCTGGGTACAGGGCAGAATGACCTCCCTGCTCCTGCTGGCCACACTGCAGTGTACAGAGGGCAGAGGAAGGCAACCAAGCTGGGGAAGGGCCTGGAGAATAAACCTGATGAAGAGCAACTGAAGGAGCTGGGGATGGTTAGTTTGGAAAACAAGGGGCTGAGGGGAGACCTCATTGCTGTCTACAACTACCTGAAAGGACATTGTGGAGAGATTGGTGCTGGTCTCTTCTCACAGGGAATAAGTGATAGAACAAGAGGGAATGGCCTCAAGCTGCCACTGGGTAAGTTTAGACTGGACATTAGGAAACATTTTCTGATGGCAAGAGTGGTCAGGGATTGGAATGTGCTGCCCAGGGAGGTGGTGGAGTCCCCAAGCCTGGCTGTGTTTAAAGGTGGTTTGGATGTGGTGCTTGGGACTATGCTTTAGGGGTTACCCTTTTAGAGTAGGGTACTGGGTTGGACTTGGTGATCCTGAGGAACTTGTTCAACCTGAATATTTCTGTGATTCTGTGAAAGGAAGATAAGAAAAATAGGGGAGGACTTCTCAAGATCTCAGGGAGGGATAGGACTAGGGGGAATGGAATGAAGCTGGAGGTGGGGAGGAAGTTCTTCACCATGAGAGTGGTGAAGCCCTGGAATGGGTTGTCCAGGGAGGTGGTTGGGGCCCTGTCCCTGGAGGTGTTTAAGGCCAGGCTGGCTGAGGCTCTGGCCAGGCTGCTGTAGTGTGGGGTGTCCCTGCCCATGGCAGGGGGCTTGGAACTAGATGATCCTTGTGGTCCCTTCCAACCCTGACTGATACTACAATATTGGAAAGATGGAGGTGTACAGAGGCAAAACAATGTATCTTAATGCTTAAAGGTAAATATTTGCTTCAGTCTTAACTGCTAAGGACATCCCTCAGGCCCTGGAGGTATCAGAGGAAGTCTGGAGGAAGACTTTCCCTTGGTTGGGGAGGATCAAGCTAGAGATCAATTAAACAAACTGGCTATGCACAAATCTGCACAGGATACACAAAGCAGCTTGCTCAGTGTAAACACCTAGCTTTGAATTTGGTGAGTCCTATGCTTCTATTCCTGCCTCATGCTGCCTTTTGCTTTGCTACTTCTAACCAGTCATTTATTTTTCTCTTGCTGTCTGACAACAATCTGTATCTTCAAGATTTTCTTCTTGAATTTTCTTCTTGTGCCCCTAGTACAAGAGAGATCTGGAGGTGCTGGATGGTGTCCAGAGCAGGGCCATGAGGATGAGCAGAGGGCTGGAGCTCCTCTGCTATGGAGACAGACTGAAAGAGTTGGGGCTGTTCTGTCTGGAGAAGAGAAGGCTCCAAGGGAACCTAGTTGTGGTCTTCCAGTATCTGAAGGGGGCTCCAAGAAAGATGAGAAGGGACTTTTGAGGGTGTCAGGGACTGATAGGACTGGGGGAATGGAACAAAACTAGAAAAGTGTAGATTGAGATTGGATGTGAGGAAGAAGTTCTTCCCCAGGAGGGTGGTGAGAGACTGGCACAGGCTGCCCAGGGAGGTGGTGGAAGCCTCATCTCTGGAGGTGTTTGCAGCCAGGCTGGATGTGGCTGTGAGCATCCTGCTGTAGTGTGAGGTGTCCCTGGCCATGGCAGTGTGGTTGGAACTGGCTGATCCTTGAGTTCCCTTCCAACCCTAACAATTCTATGATTCTATGATCTCCATCACTGGTGTGTCCAATTCTGGAGCCCCTATTACAAGAGGGATGTGGAGGTGCTGGAAGGTGTCCAGAGAAGGGCCACAAGGATGATCAGAGGGCTGGAGCACCTCTCCTGTGAGGACAGACTGAGGGAGTTGGGGCTGTTCAGTCTGCAGAAGAGAAGGCTCCCAGGTGACCTCATTGTGGCCTTCCAGTATCTGAAGGGGGCTACAGGAAGGCTGGGGAGGGACTGCTCAGGATCTCAGGTAGTGATAGAACTAGGGGGAATGGAATGAAGCTGGAGGTGGGGACATTCAGGCTAGATGTGAGGAGGAAGTTCTTCACCATGAGAGTGGTTGAGACCCTGGAATGGGTTGTCCAGGGAGGTGGTCGAGGCCCCGTCCCTGGGGGTGTTTAAAAGCAGGCTGGCTGAGGCTCTGGCCAGGCTGATGTAGTGTGGGGTGTCCCTGCCCATGGCAGGGGGCTTGGAACTAGATGATCCTTGTGTCCCTTCCAACCCTGAATGAAACTATGAAACTATGAAACTATGAGCCTGGATGAAGCACTTAGTGCCATGGCTTAGTTGAGTAGATGGTGGTGGTTGACAGGTTGGACTTGATGATCTCCAAGGTCTTTTCCAACCTGGTTAATTCTGTATTCTGTAGATAAAACTGGCTACAGCTGAGGTCCCTTCCAACCCTGACAATGCTATGAGTTTATCAGTATCCTTTATTGGAACCTCTTGGATTTCTGAATGATGTCCCTTGCACTGAAGGGAAGGGATTCCTTTCCTGCTGCACACACTTCTGGTCTGATGAAAGGTGAGAGAGGAGAGATAAAAGTCCAGTCAAGGTGGTGATAACTCTGGTGAAATGCTGCCTTGTGCCTGAGACTGCAGTACTATATTCTGAAAGGACATTTAGATAAATATCAGGAAATAAATTGCCTGGGTTTATTTTTTGTAATGGGGATATTTCTGAAGCATAAAAGCAACTTTCCATGCGACAGGGAAGTTAATTTTGTGCCAAATGTTCACATTAGACCTTTCTGATAGCTAGATCAAGGCACTTTGCATGTGGGTTAAGAGTGTGGTAAAAGGGAAGGGAAATATTTGCTGTCAAACAAGTCTTGATACTGTTTTCCTGTTGGCAGGATGCTTATTCTACAAGGCAAATCACAGCCTGGGCTGCAGCAAAAGATGTGTGGCCAGCAGAGCCAGAGAGGTGATTCTGCCACTTTGCCCTGCTGAGACTTCACCTGGAGTACTGTGTGCAGGTCTGGAGCACTGTGTGCAGGTCTGGAGCCCACAGTACAGGAAAGACATGGAGCTGATGGAGAGGGTCCAGAGGAGGGCCACCAAAATGACCAGGGGCTGGAGCAGCTCTGCTACAAGGACAGGCTGAGGGAGTCCCCAGCCTGGAGAACAGGAGGTTCTGGGGAGACCTAATAGCAGCCTACCAGAACCTGAAGGGGGCTACAAGAAGGATGGAGAGAGACTGTTTGCAAAGGTCTGCAGTGATAAGGGACAATAGCTTTAAGCTGGAGAAGTGCAGATATAGATGGGATGTTAGGAACAAGTTCTTCACTATGAGGGTGGTGGAAGACTGGAGCAGGTTGCACAGGGAGGTGGCTGAGGCCTCTTGCCTGGAGATATTCAAGGTGAGGCTTGACAGGGCTCTGGGTAACTTGATCTAGTTGAGGATGTCCCTGCTGACTGCAGAGGGGGTTGAACTAGATGACCTTTGAAGGTGCCTTCTGGCCCAGACCATTCGATGATGGTCTCTTCTCCCAGGCAGCCAGCACCAGAACAAGAGGACACAGTCTCAAGCTGCACCAGGGGAGGTACAGGCTGGAGGTTAGGAAGAAGTTCTACAGAGAGAGAGTGATTGCCCATTGGAATGGGCTGCCTGGGGAGGTGGTGGAGTCACCATCACTGGAGGTGCTCAGGAGGAGACTTGATGTGGTGCTTGGTGCCATGGGTTAGTTGTTTAGGTGGGTTGGATTGGTTGATGGGTTGGACACGATGATCTTGAAGGTCTCTTCCAACCTGGTTTATTCTATTAAATTCTATGATTCTGTGATTATTGTCTCATAAAATCTGTGGATAAGAAACACTTTGCTAATCATCTTGTCCTGCTGTTCAAAAGACTTTTGTCTTTCTACTCATGCTAGATGTTGATTGTGATCCATGTAAGCCCTATAAACACTGCCTTTTCAGTCATTGCTGGTATCAGAAACCAGAAATTCAAATAAAAGCTGCTGTCAAGGAGAGCTCTGCAGAAGGACCTGGACAGGCTGGACAGATGGGCAGAGTCGAAGGGCAGGAGATTGAACACATCCAAGTGCCAGGTTCTACACATTGGCCACAGCAACCCCATGCAGAGCTACAGGCTGGGGTCAGAGTGGCTGGAGAGCTGCCAAATGAAGAGGGACCTGGGGGTACTGGTTGAGAGTAGGCTGAACTGGAGCCTGCAGTGTGTCCAGGCAGCCAAGAGGGCCAATGGCATCCTGGCCTGCATCAGGAACAGTGTGGCCAGCAGGAACGGAAGTCATTCTGCCCCTGTGCATTGCACTGGTTAGGCCACACCTTGAGTCCTGTGTCCAGTTCTGGGCCCTCAGTTCAAGAAAGATGTTGAGATGCTGGAAGGTGTCCAGAGAAGGGCAACAAAGCTGGGGAGAGGTCTGGAGCACAGCCCTGTGAGGAGAGGCTGAGGGAGATGGGGTTGCTTGGCTTGGCTTGTAGAAGAGGAGTCTCTGGGGAGACCTTGTTGCTCTCTACAACAAGGTCTTTTCCAACCTGGTCAATTCAATTCAATTCAATTCAATGCTGTTCTTTCTATCCTATCCTATCCTATCCTATCCTATCCTATCCTATCCTATCCTATCCTATCCTATCCTATCCTATCCTATCCTATCCTATCCTATCCTATCCTATCCTATCCTATCCTATCCTATCCTATCCTATCTTATCCTTTATTTTAGAATAAACCAAACCAGGTTGGAAGAGACCTTCAAGATCATCGTGTCCAACCCATCAACCAATCCAACCCACCTAATCAACTAACCCATGGCACCAAGCACCCCATCAAGTCTCCTCCTGAACACCTCCAATGATGGCGACTCCACCACCTCCTTGGGCAGCCCATTCTATCCTATCCTATCCTATCCTATCCTATCCTATCCTATCCTATCCTATCCTATCCTATCCTATCCTATCCTATCCTATCCTATCCTATCACCATGTTTCACCTAATCTTCTGGAAAAACTCAGAGGTGTTTCACCTAGCATTCATTCAAAGCCACAAATCAGTGCAGCTTTTCCTCAGCACAATGTTTCATAACCTCCACATGCCTGTGAATTTCAGCACAACTTTCGAAGAACCTGGGCTGAGTTGTGAATTTCAGTGGAATCAGAAAACAGATGTGTTGTGTTGTATGGTTTGGAGTAGTGCAGGGAAAGCTTTGCCCAGTTATTATTCACAGCTAAGTCAGACAACATTTGCTGAGACAACAGTGTTTGGTGAAGTTATTTGGGTAGGGTTTTTTGGTCTCCGTGTTTTTTAACATGGGAGGTCATTCTGCCCCTGTACACTGCACTGGTTAGGCCACACCTGGAGCCCTGTGTCCAGTTCAGGGCTCCTCAGTTTAGGAAGGAGGTTGACTTGCTGGAACAAGTCCAGAGAAGGGCAATGAAGTTGGTGAGGGGTTTGGAACACAGCCCTGTGAGTAGAGGCTGAGGGGGCTGGGGTTGCTTAGCCTGGAGAAGAGGAGACTCAGGGCTGACCTTATTGCTTGCTACAACTACCTGAAGGGAGGTTGTAGACAGGCAGATGTTGGTCTCTTCTTCCAGGCAGCCAGCACCAGAACAAGAGGATACAGTCTCAGGCTGCACCAGGGGAGGTTCAGGTTGGATGTTAGGAAGAAGTTCTATACAGAGAGAGTGATTGCCCATTGGAATGGGCTGCCTGGGGAGGTGGTGGAGTCACCATCACTGGAGGTGTTCAGGAGGAGACTTGATGGGGTGCTTGGTGCCATGGGTTAGTTGATTAGGTGGTGTTGGATTGGTTGATGGGTTGAACACGATGATCTTGAAGGTCTCTTCCAACCTGGTTTGGTTTATTCTAAGTTTATTCTTAACAAGGTGCACTCTCAAGATTCTGATTTTTCTCGTCTCCTGAAATAAAGGGGAAGTGACAGAGACTCTCATGTCCAGCTCTGGGCTCCTCAGTTTAGGAAAGATATTGAGTTGATGGAAGGCATCCAGAGAAAGGCAGCAAAGCTGGGGAGGGGTCTGGAGCACAGCCCTGTGAGGAGAGGCTGAGGGAGCTGGGGTTTCTTAGCCTGGAGAAGAGGAGGCTCAGAGGAGACCTTCTTGCTCTCTACAACTCCCTGAAGGGAGGTTGTAGCCCGGTAGGGGTTGGTCTCTTCTCCCAGGCAACCAGCACCAGAACAAGAGGACATGGTCTCAAGCTGCACCAGGGGAGGTTTAAGCTGGATGTTAGGAAGAAGTTCTTCCCAGCAAGAGAGATTTGCTATTGGAATGTGCTGCCTAGGAAGGTGGTGGAGTCACCATCAGTGCAGGTGTTTAGGAAGAGACTGGATGGGGCACTTGGTGCCATGGTTTAGTTGATTAGATGGTGTTGGATGATAGGTTGGACTTGATTATCTCTGAGATCTTTCCCAACCTGCTTAATTCTGTAATTCCATAATCCCAGTTTTGTGCCACTGTGAATGCATTTTATGTTACAAAAGGAACAGAAAACTGCAATGGAGATTTGAGCCTCTATCCACCAGTTTGCAGAAGCCTTTCTATCCACCTATCTAACTCCAAACTGCCCACATTTCATTTGACACGTTCCTTTCATTGTCATCTAGGTCACTCCTTCGCTCCTCCTTTCAACTGTGTGGTTTACAAACACTCTTATCACGCTCAGCTTATGCAACATGGCATGTGGCTGCCCACACAGAACAAAGGACAACTTTTACTTCAGCTGGTACGTATTCTTTCAACATTACTAAGGTCTAATTACACCAATCATCCAGAGGCAATTGCTGGCACTACAATGAACTCACACCACCTCCTGCAATAGAAGGAGAGTCCCTTAGTGTATCCTTAGTGTTCTGTTAAGGGAAACAAATACTCCACAAAATAGTTTCTTTTCAAAGGCATGTATCATGTTGTTAAAACAGAGATCACATTCTTGTCTGGAAGGTCTGTAGAGTGGAATGGCTTGAGGATTGCTGTGGCTTATAAGTGGGCTCAGGTACTCTGAGTAGAGAATTGCCAAACCCCTTCCTTGCGGTTACTTTGAAGGGTAGCTTTTACAGGTGACCATTTGCTTTCGTGCAGTCTGCCATAGAATTTATCCTCTAGCCTCTCAGAAGATCAGTCACAGACTGACAGAATCATTCAGACCCTCAGGATCACAAAGTCCAACCCACAATCCTACTCTACAAGGTTCTCCTCCCAAGCATAGCCCCAAGCATCACATCCAAACCACCTTCAAACACATGCAGGCTTCGGGCCTCATCCACGTCCCTGGGCAGCACATTCCAATATCTGTCCATTCTTGCCATGAAAAAGCTTTTCCTGATGGAATAGAATAGAATAGAATAGAATAGAGTAGAGTAGAGTAGAGTAGAATATAATAGAGTAAAGTAGAATATAATAGAGTAGAGTAGAGGGGAGGGGAGGGGAGGGGGGATTGGAATGGAATGGGATGGAATAGAATAGAATAGAATAGAATAGAATAGAATAGAATAGAATAGAATAGAATAGAATAGACCAGACCAGACCAGGTTGGAAAAGAAGTTTGAGACCATTGAGTCCAACCTATCACCCAAAACCATCTAATCAACTAACCCATGTCACCAACCACCCCATCCAGTCTCTTCCTAAACACCTGCAGTGATGGTGACTCCACCACCTCCCTGGGCAGCACATTCCAATGGCCAATCTCTCTTTCTGGGAAGAACTTCTTCCTAACATCCAGCCTAAACCTCCCCTGGTGTGGCTTGAGACTGTTGTCCAGTCTAAATCCATCCAGTCCCTTGAGGCCATTCCCTCTTGTTCTATAACTAATTCCCTGTGAGACCAGCAGCATCCTCTCTACAATGTCCTTTCAGGTAGCTGTAGACAGCAATGAGGTCTTCTCTCAGCCTCCTCCTTTCCAAAGTAACCATCCCCAGCTCCTTCAGTTGCTCTTCACCAGATTAATTCTCCAGGCCCTTCCCCAGCTTTGTTGCCCTCATCTTCACTCTTTTGTTTCCTCCAGGAATCAATCTGAAAAGCAAAACTAGGATAAAAGAAAGGGAAATTGTAGAGGGAGTGATGCTTCAGTTTTAACACAAGTTAATTACCACAAGGTCACATTCTTAATGCTGGACATGGTAGATGTAAATATACAGCAGAAGAATGTCCTCAGCACTTTTAAAATGGAATGGAAGGAAGGAAGGATGGGGAGAGGGGGGAGAAAGGAAAGTAAGTTTCCTGAGAGCTTTAAGGAAAGCATCACAACTCCTTAAAACCAAGAATTAGGTAAAGGGATCTCCAGTTCTGTGATTCTGTGAGATTCAAAACATCTCAAAGGAATCTAACAAAGATTTAAAGAGCAGCTTCAAGCTCAGAGAAACACAAGCAGCCTGCCAAGCTGTGCCTTTTAAGACACTGGGAACAAGCTCAAGTAAATCTACCAGGGAAAATACAAGTTTAGCTGGAAACACACCAGACAGAGAAACAGAAGTGCTTATCAGGTGGCACACAGCCACTTGATTTGGACCCAGCAAATGAGATTCAAATGAAGGGGAAAAAAAAAGAAAGAATTATAGGCAGTTGGGGCTGTTCAGTCTGGAGAAGAAAAGGCTTTGAGGAGACCTAATTGTGGCCTTCCAGGATCTGAAGGGGGCTGGAAGAACGCTGGGGAGGGACTTTTGAGGGTGTCAGGGAGTGATAGGACTGGGGGGAATGGAGCAAAACTAGAAATGGGTAGATTGAGATTGGATGTTAGGAAGGAATTCTTCCCCATGAGGGTGATGAGACACTGGCAGAGGTTGCTCAGGGAGGTGGTGGAAGACTCCTGCCTGGAGATGTTTGCAGCCAGGCTGGCTGTGGCTGTGAGCAACCTGCTGTAGTGTGAGGTGTCCCTGCCCATGGCAGGGGGCTTGGAAGTGGATGATCCTTGAGGTTTTCTTGGAGGATCTGGGGATGATTGCTTTGGAAAAGAGGAGGCTGAGGGGAGACCTCATTAAGAGTAAGAAAACAATGCATCACACAAATGTAATCACATAAGCTACAGTTGAAAATACTTCATTTAAGATGCTTTTTAACATTGTATTTTCCCAAGAATTATTTGTGTTTTTTTTTCCCCAGTTCTTTCCCTACAGAGGCAAAACTAAATAAATAAACATCCCAGCTATAATTCAGGGAAAAAAAAAAACATTTTCATCCTATGAGCATGGAAATGAAGGCATTTCCCAGAATCTAGTTTGTTTATATGACAGTTTTAGATAGAATCATAGTATCATAGTATAGTATCAGTCAGGGTTGGAAGGGACCACAAGGATCATCTAGTTCCAACCCCACTGCCATGGGCAGGGACACCCCACACTAGATCAGCCTGGCCAGAGCCTCAGCCAGCCTGGCCTTAAACACCTCCAGGGACAGGGCCCCAACCACCTCCCTGGACAACCCATTCCAGGGCTTCACCACTCTCATGGGGAAGAACTCCCTCCTCCCCTCCAGCCTGAATCTCCCCACCTCCAGCTTCATTCCATTCCCCCTTAGTCCTATCACTACCTCAGATATTGAGTAGTCCCTCCCCAGCCTTCCTGTAGCCCCCTTCAGATACTGGAAGGCCACAATGAGGTCACCTGGGAGCCTTCTCTTCTCCAGACTGAACAGCCCCAACTCCTTCAGTCTGTCCTCACAGGAGAGGTGCTCCAGCCCTCTGCTCATCCTCGTGGCCCTTCTCTGGACACCTTCCAGCACCTCCACATCCCTCTTGCAATAGGGGCTCCAGAACTGGACACAGTACTCCAGGTGGGGTCTCACCAGAGCTGAGCAGAAGGGGAGAATCACCTCCCTTGACCTGCTGGCCACACTTCTCCTGATGCAGCCCAGGATCTGATTGGCTTTCTGGGCTGCAAGTGCACACTGAGAGCTCCTGTTGAGCTTCTCCCCCCCCAGCACCCCCAAGTCTCTCTCCTCAGGGCTGCTTTCCAGCCAGTCCCTGCCCAGCCTGGATTTGTGCCTGGATTGCCTTGACCCAGCTGCAGGACCCTGCACTTGCTCTTGTTGAACCTCCTGAGGTTGGCTTGTGCCCACCTCTCCAGCCTGTCCAGGTCCCTCTGGATGGCCTCCCTTCCCTCCAGCCTGTCTGCTGCACCACACAGCTTGGTGTCTTCATCAATCAGGTTGGAAAAGGCCTCAGAGATCCTCAAGTCCTAACCATGGCTTGAAATGCCACGTCCAAGACATTTTTTAACACCTCCAGGGATGGTGATGGTTTTTGGTGTGGTTCTACAGACTCTACTGTAAAAGTGGGAAAAAAATCATTGCACCAAACCTTGCAGAAATCTGGGACCTCATTCTGAATCAGAACATTTGGAAATCTCAGAAAGCTCTGTTGAAGAAAGCTTTTCTAAGTGCATCTCTAATGGCTTGAGTCTCTGAGCTCCACCTCAGGTCTCTACTTCCAAGGCTCCCCCAACCTCAGAACTTCAAATGAAGTCATGGGAAACTTAAAGGGACTGAAAATCAGGCTCAGAGGAGAATGATTCATGGTGGCAATTAGAATCATAGAATTACTAGAGTTGGAAGGGACCTCAAGGATCAGCCAGTTCCAAGCCCTCTGCCATGGGCAGGGACACCTCACACTACAGCAGGTTGCTCACAGCCACATCCAGCCTGGCTGCAAAATCCTCCAGGCAGGAGGCTTCCACCACCTCCCTGGGCAACCTGTGCCAGTCTCTCACCACCCTCATGGGGAAGAACTTCTTCCTCACATCCAATCTGAATCTACCCATTTCTAGTTTTGTTCTATTCCCCCTAATCCTATCACTCCCTGACACCCTAAGAAGTCCCTCCCCAGCTTTCTTGTAGTCCTCTTCAGATACTGGAAGGCCACAATTAGGTCACCTGGGAGCCTTCTCTTCTCCAGACTGAACAGCCCCAACTCCCTCAGTCTGTCCTCACAGGAGAGGTGTCTGTTTGCCTTTCACTGTAAGGACATGCAGCCACCTGTCAGAAGCTTGCCAAGCAGCTCTTTCCCTTTCAGATCAGGTGAAAACAAAAAGTCAAACCAAAAAGCAATCACTATTTTTTTAGCAAAGCCATTCAGAGGACCTTGTGCATTTCTTCAACAGAGCCACTTTGTGTAAGGCTTATACAATCACAGATTCCTAGCTTCTAGCTTCCACTCCCTGTGTTTACTCTGAACTGCTGGGCTTTGGTTGGGGTTTTTCTTTTTGGTTTATGGGAGGAGGATGAGCGGAATCTTTTGTGTTTTCTTTTCACTTTTTGTGTTTGCCCTTCTGCAAAGTGCTGGCACAAGCACCCAGCAGACAGTGCTTAGCTGGCAGGTGTTTTGCACATAATTCCACTGCCCAGCACATGAAACATCTGTTTTGACTATGAGATCATGAACGTCCTGTGTACCTTCCACAGCTATTTAACTCACTTGGGTGAGACAGTCTCAAGCTGTGCCAGGGGAGGTTTAACTTGGATGTTAGGAAGAAGTTCTTCATAGAAAGAGAGATTGGCCACTGGAATGTGCTGCCCAGGGAGATGGTGGAGTCACCATCCCTGAAGGTGTTTAGGAAGCTGTAGCTGTGATGCTTCAGGACCTGGCTTAGTGGTTGGGGTAGCTGGGTTAGAGTTGGACTCAATGATCTTGAAAGTCTTTTCCAAACTTAAAGGTTCTTTGATTAGCCTGGAGAAAAGGAGGCTCAGGGGAGACCTTCCTGCTGTCTTCAGCTACCTGAAGGGAGGTTATTGCCAGGTGGGGGTTGGTCTCTTCTCCCAGGCAACCACCAACAGAACAAGAGGACACAGTCTCAAGCTGTGCCAGGGGAGGTTTAAGCTGGATGTTAGGAAGAAGTTCTTCATGGCAAGAGAGATTGGCCATTGGAATGTGCTGCCCAGGGAGGTGGTGGAGTCACCATCACTGGAGGGGTTTAGGAAGAGCCTGGATGATGCACTTGGTGCCATGGTTTAGTTGATTAGATGATGTTGGGTGATAGGTTGGACTTGATGATCTCAAAGGTCTTTTCCAGCCTGGTTCAATTCAATTCAATTCAATTCAATTCAATTCAATTCAATTCAATTCAATTCAATTCAATTCAATTCAATTCAATGTATCATAGTATCATAGTATCATTCAGGGTTGGAAGGGACCACAAGGATCAGCTAGTTCCAACCCCCCTGCCATGGCCAGGGACACCCCACACTAGATCAGGCTGGCCAGAGCCTCAGCCAGCCTGGGCTTAAACACCTCCAGGGACAGGGCCCCAACCACCTCCCTGGACAACCCATTCCAGGGCTTCACCACTCTCATGGGGAAGAACTTCCTCCTCCCCTCCAGCCTGAATCTCCCCACCTCCAGCTTCATTCCATTCCCCCTAGTCCTATCACTCCCTGAGATCCTGAGCAGTCCCTCCCCAGCCTTCCTGTAGCCCCCTTCAGATCCTGGAAGGCCACAATGAGGTCACCTCAGAGCCTTCTCTTCTGCAGACTGAACAGCCCCAACTCCTTCACTCTGTCCTCACAGCAGAGCAGCTCCAGCCCTCTGCTCATCCTCGTGGCCCTTCTCTGGACACCTTCCAGCACCTCCACATCCCTCTTGTAATAGTAGCTCCAGAACTGGAGGTAGTGCTCCAGGTGGGGTCTCCCCAGAGCTGAGCAGAGGGGGAGGATCACCTCCCTTGACCTGCTGGCCACACTTCTCCTGATGCAGCCCAGGATCTGATTGGCTTTCCTGGCTGCAAGTGCACACTGAGAGCTCCTGCTGAGCTTCTCCTCCCCCAGCACCCCCAAGTCTCTCTCCTCAGGGCTGCTTTCCAGCCAATCCCTGCCCAGCCTGGATTTGTGCCTGGGATTGCCTCGACCCAGATGCAGGACCCTGCACTTGCTCTTGTTGAAGCTCATGAGGTTGGCTTGTGCCCACCTCTCCAGCCTGTCCAGGTCCCTCTGGATGGCCTCCCTTCCCTCCAGCCTGTCTGCTGCACCACACAGCTTGGTGTCATCAGCAAACTTGCTGAGGGTGCACTCAATGCCACTGTCCGTGGCACCCACAAAGATGTTGAACAAGCCTGGTCCCAGGACTGATCCCTGAGGGACTCTGCTTGTCCCTGGCCTCCACTGGGACATGGAGCCATTGACAGCCACTCTTTGGGTGCAGCCATCAAGCCAGTTCCTTATCCACCCATCAAAGCCATGTTTCACCACTCAATTCAATTCAATGTACCCTCTTCAAGCTTCAATGCATTCCCTCTCATCCTATCACTAGAAAGCCTTGTGAGAAGACCCTACCTGGCTTCAAGTCCAATGATGTTACTTTTTTTCCCCTCTTTTCTGGTCAGTTTCTGTGACTACCTCAGTAGTAAAAAGTGGTCTTACCATTGAATCTGTTAGGCTGCAGATATGAAACCTTCATGGGAACTGAATAAGAGGTCAGGTAAGAGGTGGTTAAATAAAAACATGGCAGTTGAACTGCAGGATTGCTTCCAGTGTTACACAACAAATTTGCATTGCACCAAGTATTTTTAGATCAGGGCAGGAAGGTTTCAGGGAAGTATAATCTCAAGCTGAAAAGCTACACTCTCACTCTTCATGAATCCTTCTGTAATACAGGGAAGGGTTTCAGGGAGCTCTTGTGTTTAGTTCTCCTCCAGCACCCAGGCTGCCAAAAAGCAATTAGCTCAGGACTCCAGCACTGCGAGAAAGAGTGGCTGCATGCAGGCTGCTCTGCAGTCCAACATGTCCCAGATCCCTTGTTTGGTTTTGGTGTGGTTCTACAGCCTCTACTGTAAAAGTGGGGAAAAAAAATCTTATTAGTCATTGCAGCACCAAACCTTGCAGAAATCTGGGACCTCATTCTGAATCAGAACATTTGGAGATCTCAGAAAGCTCTGTTGAAGAAAGCTTTTGTAAGTGCATCTCTAATGGCTTGAGTCTCTGAGCTCCACCTCAGGTCTCTACTTCCAAGGCTCCCCCAACCTCAGAACTTCAAATGAAGTCATGGGAAACTTAAAGGGACTGAAAATCAGGCTCAGAGGAGAATGATTCATGGTGGTAAATAGAATCAGAGAATTATTAGGGTTGGACGGGATCTCAAGGATCAGCCAGTTCCAACTCCCCTGCAAACCTCACACTACAGCAGGTTGCCACATCCAGCCTGGCTGCAAACACCTCCAGGGATGAGGCTTCCACCACCTCCCTGGGCAACCTGTGCCAGTCTCTCACAACCTTCATGTGGAAGAACTTCTTCCTGACATCCAATCTCAATCTACCCATTTCTAGTTTTGTTCCATCCCCCCCAGTCCTATCACTCCCTGACACCCTCAAAAGTCCTCCCCAGCTTTCTTGTAACCCCCTTCACATACTGGAAGGCCACAAGAAGGTCTCTTTGGAGACTTCTCTTCTGCAAACTGAACAGCCCCAGCTCCCTCAGTCTGTCGTCATAGGAGAGGAGCTCCAGCCTTCTGATCATCCTTGTGGCCCTTCCCTGGACACCTTCCAACACCTTCAGATCCTTCCTGTAATAGAGACTCCAGAACTGGACACATTACTCCAGGTGTGGTCTCACCAGAGTGGAGTAGAGGGGGAGAATCACCTCCCGCGACCTGCTGGCTGTGCTCCCAACACAAGGGGGAACTTATTTCTTGTAAGGGTCACAGAGCACTGGCACAGGCTGCCCAGGGAGGTTGTGGAGTCTCCTTCTCTGGAGACTTTCAAGGCCCATCTGGATGTGTTCCTCTGTGACCTGAGCTAGATTGTATGGTCCTGCTCTGGCAGGGGGGGTTGGACTTGATGATTTAGTAGTCATGAGGTCTTGGGTGTCAGGTTGGACATGATGATCCTTGAGGTCTCTTCCAACCTTATTGATTCTATGATTTTATGGTCTCTTTGGGTCCCTTGCAACCCCTGACATCCTGTGAGCCTGTAATTATTCTTTCACTGTGGGTCACTGTGTGTCATGAGCCCCCAGAGCCCCAGAAGTGAGTGAAAGGATGCAAGGTGTTTGTTGGTGGTCTGCAGATCTATCTCCCTAGAAGGGAAGGCAACAGAAGCAGCTGAAGAGATCATGTTAGGAAAAGCAGGCTACCTTTAAGTGCTTCCAATGGCTTGCAGAAACTCCATCCCTCCAGGGCTGGAAGTAACTGTTTGTACCTGCAGCCAGCATGGACAGCTGCAGCTTACTCACCCAGTCTGGAGGAGCTAGGCTGCTGTTGGAAGAGGGCTGGCTGAAGATAGATGGGCTAAAAGGGAGCTGCCTTTGACACAGTTCAAGAACGTCACTGTACCCATCCTGAGTTTGGCCTTGGCTACTGGATTCCTAAATTCTCTGTCCAGTTTGGGAATCCATAATTCCCAGAGTAAGTAGTGAGGAAGCTCCTCAGCTAGTTAGGAAACACAGCTTCAGCAGGGTGCCTTTGAAGTCATCTGGAAGTCAGATTGCAGCCAGACAGCTTGGAGCTCGAGCCCTCAGCTAGCAGCAGCAGTCCTTGAAGAAATTTTATGAGTTCTGAGAATTGCCACACTTGGGATCTCTTTTTTTTTTTTTCTCCCTGCTACCTTTTAATCATTTCTGTTTGGTATTTCTCTCTTTGGATGTTTGGCAGCTCCCAAACCAAGACAATTCTCAAAAGCATAGCTGCCTTCTCAGATGTTCTGGAGAGCATTCTGCCTGGACTACCTCCCTGTGACATGACACCACCCAGCAGATGCTTGAGGTGAAGTCCTGTGGGGGAGCTGGGTGTTATGTTTGTCTGTACACAAAAATGACCCCACTTTCACTAAGGATTATCTTCAGTTTTAGCCTGAGAGGCAAAGGCAGCCCAGTGCTCCCTCGTGCAGAGAGCCTTTCTCTGTTCCTTTCCAGCAGTTTGCAGTGAACAGTATTTGGATCTCTTTGTATTTCTGTTCCACTCTTTCCCCAGCTGCCTGTGCCTTGCACAGCACTCTCAGAAGGAAAGATGCAAGGACCACAAACCTAAAGCATAACAGTCACACAGCTGCACACAGAAAGTCAACGTGGCTTTTTAATTCGTTGAAAATACAAAGGAGACCTGTGGCCAAAGAGAGCCAATGGGATCCTGGGCTCCAGCAAGAAAAGTGTGGCCAGCAGGGCTAGGGAGGTTCTGCTCCCCCTCTGCTCTACCCTGCTCAGACCACAGCTGCAATCCTGTGTCCAGTTTGGGGCTCCCCAGTTCAAGAGTGACAGAGACCTGCTGCAGAGAGTCCAAGGGAGAGCCATGAGGATGCTTGGGGGACTTGAGCATCTCCCCTGTGAAGAGAGATTGAGAGCCCTGGGGCTGTTTAGTCTGGAGAAGAAAAGGCTGAGAGGGATCTGCTCAATGTCTCTCAATAGCTGAGGGGTGGGTGTCAAGTGGAAGGGGCCAAGCTCTTTTTGGTGGTGCACAGTAACAAGATAAGGAACAATGGATAGAAGCTTGAATATGGAAAGTTTCATCTCAACATGAGGAGAAACTTCTTTGCAGTGAGGGTGAGAGAGCCCTGGAGCAGGCTGCCCAGAGAGGTTGTGGAGTCTCCTTCTCTGGAGACTTTCCAACCCCATCTGGATGCATTCCTGTGCAGACTCCCCTGGGTGATGCTGTTCTGGCAGAGGAATTGGACAGGATGATCTCTGGAGGTCCCTTCCGACCTCTAATGTACTGTGGTACTGGGGTTGATACTGTGACCTCTTTCATCATCCCAAGCTAACAACCAAAATAAAAGGTCTTGCAATGGTGCAAGAGAACTGAAAACCTTTATTTGCTTGCAAAGTTCTTTGTTTCTAGAAAGCAAGACTGCTTCCATGTAGGTTCTGTCAGTGAATGCCAGAGGAGGTGTTGTGGTTTCTTTGGCAAGAATCTTTTTTTTCCTCACTCATTTACTGCCTCAAATTAGCTCATGCAAATAGGATTGATAAAAATGGAAAGATCATTTTGCTCTCACTCTCAAAGTCTTCATGCAATGCTTGCAGGCTGATGTGGATTCTGTAGAAAAGACAGACAGCTGAAAGACCAAACTGAGGAGTTGGACACACTGCTTGTCACACAAAATATATTCAAATAAGTCACAGAGTGAAGTGTGCCTTCAAGTGCCACATCCAATCCTCTTTTGAACACCTCCAGGGATGGTGACTCCACCACCTCCCTGGGCAGCACATTCCAAGGGCCAATCTCTCTTTCTGGGAAGAACTTTCTCCTCACCTCCAGCCTAAACTTCCCCTGGCACAGCTTGAGACTGTGTGCTCTTGTTCTGGTGCTGGTTGCCTGGGAGAAGAGACCAACCCCCACCTGGCTACAACCTCCCTTCAGGGAGTTGTAGACAGCAAGAAGGTCTCCCCTGAGGTCACACTGCTTCAGCCTATTCTCACCCCACACAGGCTCTGGGACTGTCAATAACCAGTGCAGAAGAGTCAATAAAGGTCTCTCAGCACTAAACCAGAGGGGTTTTTGGCTAAAGGCCAAAGTTTTCTTTAAACATATGGGCAGCTTTGTAGTCTGCAGAGGTTTTCAACTGAGTGTGATAAGCAAAAGATAAACTTTATACAAGGAACATGAATTGAGTTCATTTTCTTAACCTCGTTGAGTGCAGGAGTTGAGTGCCTGCATCCAGAATAGTGTGGCCAGCAGGTGCAGGGAAGTCATTCTGCCCTGGACTCAGCACTGGTTAGGCCTTGAGTCCTGTGTCCAGTTCTGGGCTCCTCAATTTAAGAAGGACATTGAGACACTTGAACGTGTCCAGAGAAGGGCAATGAGGCTGGGGAGAGGTCTGGAGCATAGCCCTGTGAGGAGAGGCTGAGGGAGCTGGGGTTGCTTAGCCTGCAGAAGAGGAGGCTCAGGGGAGACCTGCTTGCTCTCTACAACTCCCTGAAGGGAGGTCATAGCCAGGTGTGGGTTGGTCTCTTCTCCCAGGCAACCAGCACCAGAACAAGAGGACACAGTCTGAAGCTGCACCAGCGGAGGTTTAGGCTGGAGGTCAGGAAGAAGTTCTTCCCAGCAAGAGAGATTGCCCATTGGAATGTGCTGCCCAGGGAGGTGGTGGATTCACCATCACTGGAGGTGTTCAAAGTAGGGTAGGATGTGGCACTTGGAGCCATGGTTTAGTTGTCATGAGATGTTAGGTATTAGGTAATAGGTTGGACTGGAGGCTCTCTAAGGTTTAGATTGGATTATTCACAGAAAGAGTAATTGGCCATAGGAATGTGCTGCCCAGGGAGGTGGTGGAGTCACCATCCCTGGAAGTGTTTAAAAATAGCCTGGATGAGGCACTTGGTGCCATGGTTTAGTTGATTAGATGGTGCTGGGTGCCAGGTTGGACTTGATGATCTCTGAGGTCTTTTCCAACCTTATTGATTCTATGATTCTCTGAAATGTGTTCAGGAGGCAGGGTCTCGTGCTCTTGTGGTCTCCTTGTCTGCTGACGGTTCAGGGATGGCTGGTGTGCTTCACTGCACAACGTAACATCTCTCTTGGGTATGTTACTGCATGGAAAAGAGAAGGCTCCGAGGTGACCTAATTGTGGCCTTCCAGTATCTGAAGGGGGCCTACAGGAAGGCTGGGGAAGGACTGCTCAGGATCTCAGGTAGTGATAGGACTAGGGGGAATGGAATGAAGCTGGAGGTGGGGAGATTCAGGCTAGATGTGAGGAGGAGGTTCTTCACCATGAGAGTGGTGAGACCCTGGAATGGGTTGTCCAGGGAGGTGGTCGAGGCCCCGTCCCTGGGAGTGTTTAAGAGCAGGCTGGATGAGGCTCTGTCCAGCCTGATCTAGTGTGGGGTTTCCCTGCCCATGGCAGGGGGGTTGGAACTAGATGATCCTTGTGGTCCCTTCCAACCCTGAATGAAACTATGAAACTATGAAACTATGAAATGCCTCAAATTTAAAGTTACCAGGTAATAACAACAACCCCAGCAAGAAACTGAGAAACAATTTTCATTGATGCTTCTTGGCTTCCTGGTGATGTTGTTCAGGTTTGCAGAGGGGCCTGGTTCTGGCTCTGTGGTTTGAGGAAGCAAAAAGTTAACTCTTTTGTGGGCATTGTTGGGATGATTTCCCTTCTCTTCTGTGGATTCAAACCTGGCTTGTCTTACATTTGTTTTACTTCTGGGCTCTGGAATGTTAATGTATTCTTGATTGACCTAATTTCCAAAGAGCCATAATGGGTTTGGAAATATTTTTACCTGTTAACACCTCCCATGTGTGATACCACAGTTACACATTAACCATCCAGGCTGACCTCCCTGCAGTCAGCAGGGACATCCCCAACTAGATCAGGCTGCCCAGGGCCTTGTTGAGCCTCAGCCTGAATATCTCCAGGGAAGGAGCCTCAACCACCTGCTTGGCCAACTTGTTCCAGTGTTCCACCACCCTCACAGTGAAGACCTTCTTCCTGATGTCCAATCTAAATCTGCCCTTCTCCAGTTTGAAGCCATTGCACCTTATCCTATCCCTGGAGGGCTTTGTAAACAGATTCTCTCCATCCTTCTTGTAGCCCCCTTCAGGTACTGGAATGCTGCTGTGAAGTCTCCCTAGAGCCTCCTCCAGGTTGAACACCCCCAGCTCCCTCTGCCTGTCCTTATAGCAGAGATGCTCCAACCCCCTGATTGTTTTCATGGTCCTCCTCTGTACCCTCTGCATCAGGTCTGTGTCATAGAATCATAGAATCAATAAGGTTGGAAAAGACCTCAGAGATCATCAAGTCTAACCTGTCACCCAAGACCTCATCACTACTAAGCCATGGCTCCAAGTACCACATCCAATCCCTTCTTAAACACCTCCAGGGATGGTGACTCCACCACCTCCCTGGGCAGCACATTCCAATGGCCAATTACTTTCTGTGAAGAACTTTCTCCTCACCTCCAGCCTAAACCTCCCCTGGCACAGCTTCAGACTGTGTGCTCTTGCTCTGGTGCTGGTTGCCTGGGAGAAGAGACCAACCCCCACCTGGCTACAACCTCCCTTCAGGGCATTCTAGACTGCAATAAGGGTTGGAGGTGATGATCTTGAAGGTGTCTTCCAACCTGGTTTGGTTTATTCTAAATAAAATAAATATGAAATCTTTATTCTCTCCTGAGCCTCCCTCCCAGCTCCCTCAGCCTCTCCTCACAGGGCTGTGCTCCAGACCCCTCCCCAGCCTCGTTGCCCTTCTATGGACACATTCAAGAGTCTCAATATCCTTCTTAAATTATGGGTCCCAGAACTGGACACAGGACTCAAGGTGTGGCCTAACCAGTGCTGAGTGCAGGGGCAGTGTCCTGCCTATATTCCTATATCATCACCTTGTATGTTCTCAAACTCACTGAAGGAGACAGTGTCCAGGCCTAGCCAGTTGCATCCTATGGCTTATTTTGCAACCTATCAGCACAGTGCTGGATTTGTGCTGTGCACAGTGCTTGTCCTTGCTCTGCAGGTGGGCTGGAGGAAATGAATCACTCTGCAATGTGGAAAGATGAAATGTCACTTACAGCCCTAAGAAGCTGAAGAGGAAGCTGAGTGTGGGTTGCTGAAACTATTTGTATGATGTTGCTACAGAATGAAAAGCAAGAACAAAGGTAAAGCTTCCCTGGTGCTGTGAGGAAGCTGTGGAGCTGGGCAGTGGTGTGACCACCCAGCCTCTGTTTGGACAATGATAAAGCATTTGCCATGCTCTACAGGTTGGGAAAAGAGCAAAATCTCCTCTTTCACAGAATCACAGAATAATAGAAGTGTTCAGGCTGGAAAAGACCCTCAGCATCACCAAGTCCAACCCAGAACCCTACTCTGCAAGGGTCACCCTTAAAACATAGCCCCAAGCACCACAGCCAAACCACCTTGAAACATCCAGGCTTGGGGACTCAACCACCTCCCTGGGCAGCACATTCCAATCCCTGACCACTCTTGCCATCAGAAAATGTTTCCTAATGTCCAGTCTAAACCTACCCAGTGGCAGCTTGAGGCCATTCCCTCTTGTTCTGTCATTAACTCCCTGTGAGAAGAGACCAGCAGCAGCCTCTCCACAATGTCCTTTCAGGGAGTTGTAGACAGCAATGAGGTCTCCCCTCAGCCTTTTGTTTTCCAAACTAACCATCCCCAGCTCCTTTAGTTGCTCTTCATCAGATTAATTCTCCAGGCCCTTCCCCAGCATCATTGCCTTCCTCTGCCCTGGCTTGTTTCCTCCAGGAATCAATCTGAAAAGCAAAACTAGGGTAAAAGTAAGGGGAAATTGTAGAGGCAGTGATGATTCAGTAGTAACACAAGCTAATTACCACAAGGTCACATTCTTAATGCTGGACATGGTAGGTGTAAATATACCTTCCTCTGCCCTGGCTCCAGCAACTCCACATCTCTCTTGCATTGAGGTGCACAAAACTGGACACAATCCTCAAGGTATGGCCTCCCCAGAGCCCCTCAGTTTAGGAAGGAGGTTGACTTGCTGGAACGAGTCCAGAGAAGAGCAACAAAGTTGGGAAGGGGTTTGGAACACAGCCCTGTGAGGAGAGATTGAGGGAGCTGGGGTTGCTTAGCCTGGAGGAGACCCAGGGGAGACCTCCTTGCTCTCTACAACTACCTGAAGGGAGGTTGCAGACAGGCAGAGGTTGGCCTCTTCTCCCAGGCAGCCAGTACCAGAACAAGAGGACACAGTCTCAGGCTGTGCCAGGGGAGGTTCAGGTTGGATGTTAGGAAGAAGTTCTATACAGAGAGAGTGATTGCCCATTGGAATGGGCTGCCTGGGGAGGTGGTGGAGTCACCGTCACTGGAGGTGTTCAGGAGGAGACTTGATGGGGTGCTTGGTGCCATGGGTTAGTTGTTTAGGTGGTGTTGGATTGATTGATGGGTTGGACACGATGATCTTGAAGGTCTCTTCCAACCTGGCCTATTCTATTCTATTCTATTCTATTCTATTCTATTCTATTCTATTTATTCTATTCTATTCTATTCTAATCTATTCTATTCTAATCTATTCTATTCTAATTTGCCCCAAAGAGAAGGAATTTAACAGAGTTCTGTGCACTACTTATCACAGAGTAGAGTGAGGAGACAACAATGGGAAGGGTGTCCAGGAACAGTGAGAAGGTTAGGACTAATCAAGTCGAGATGAAGAGGTGCAAATATGCCAGCTCCTCCCTTGCCCTTGTTCAGCACCTCAGTATGGCCCTGTGGGGAGCTGTCCCACCCCTCCAAAAAGGCAAACAAGCCTTCTTCTGTGCAAATATTTCCTACTCTGTTCTGTCCTGAGGCAGAGAGAACATTTGGTTTTTGCTTTGTTTTTTTTTTCTCAGCCTTGAAAGAATTATTTATGTAGTGTGTGTGTAAACAGAAGAATAGCAAAGAATAGCAAAGAATAGCAAAGAATAGAATAGAATAGAATAGCATTAATCAGGCTGGAAGAGACCACAGAGATCATCAAGTCCAACCTGTCATCCAACACCATCTAATCAACTAAACCATGGCACCAAGTGCCTCACCCAGGCTCTTCTTAAACACTTCCAGTGATGGTGACTCCACCACCTCCCTGGACAGCACATTCCAATGGCCAATCTCTCTTTCTATGAAGAACTTCTTTCTAACCTCCAGCCTAAACCTCTCCTGGCACAGTTTGAGACTGTGTCCTCTTGTTCTGGTGCTGGTTGCCTGGGAGAAGAGACCAACCCCCATCTGGCTACAACCTCCCTTCAGGGAGTTGTAGACAACAAGAAGGTCTCCCCTGAGCCTCCTCTTCTCCAGGCTAAGCAACCCCAGCTCCCTCAGCCTCTCCTCACAGGGCTGTGCTCCTGACCTCTCCCCATCCTCATTGCCCTTCTCTGGACACATTCAAGAGTCTCAATGTCCTTCTTAAATTATGGGTCCCAGAACTGGATACAAGACTCAAGGTGTGGCCTAACCAGTGCTGAGTCCAGGGCAAAATTACTTCCCTGCTCCTGCTGGCCACATTGTTCCTGATGCAGGCCAGGATGCCATTGGCCTTCTTGGCCACCTGGGCACACTGATGGCTCCTGTTCAGCCTACTGTCAACCACTACCCCCAGGTCCCTCTCTGCCTGGCCACTCTCCAGGCACTCTGTCCCCAGCCTGTAGCACTGCATGGGGTTGTTGTGGCCAATGTGCAGAACCCAGCACTTGGATGTGTTCAATCTCATGCTCTTGGACTCTGTCCATCTGTCCAGCCTGGCAAGGTCCTTCTGCAGAGCTCTCTCCTACCCACTAACAGATCAACAGCTACCTCCAGCTTGGTGTCATCATGGGGGAAACAAATCTCTTTAAAACAAAAGAGAGCTGAGATTCCTGCACTGAGCACTCTGACTCATCTGCCTTAGGAGGCAGGGGGGGATAACATAAAATAATTTATCTGAGAGGAAGAAATGAGATCAAAACACAAAAAAAAATTGTGCTAGCTTAATATTTACATTTTTGTTAAGCTTTCTCACATCTCCTATTTAATTATCTCCCAGCAAATGGCCCTGCCTTGCAGACCTTCCATGCTACAGTAATTAAGCTGAGTGCAAATATCTCCTCTTCTTTGCAGTTGCAATTGAAGTGAGGCACTGCTGGGAGACTCTCCTCCAATTTAGAATCCATTCAACTATTTTTACCTGACACATTCTATCTCACCCCATCAATTATCCTTTTTAGTTTCTATCTTGTTTTACCCTTTCCACCATTGAAATCTCAGATTCTTTCCCTTTTTACCTTTTTCTTTGGTGTTTAGAGCTGCCACCACTTGCAGCATAGTCATGAGCTAGATATTCCTGTGCAGAGCTCATGTGAACCATAAGCTCCCTGTCGAGAAGTAAATGTTCTCTTCATCTGAGCTTTCCCACCTCTGCTTCAACCCTGAATCTGCTACCAGCCTTGCCTCATCATTTCCTGATCTAGTGTGAGGTGTCCTTGCCCATGGCAGGGGGGGTGGAACTAGGTGATCATAAAGCATAAGATCAACCAGGCTGAAAAAGATCTCAGAGATCATCAAGTCCATCCTAGTACCTAACACCCCCTGATAACTAAACCATGGCACCAAGTGCCACATCCTATCCTACTTTGAACACCTCCAGTGATGGTGAATCCACCACCTCCCTGGGCAGCACATCCCAATGGCAAATTACTTTCTGGGAAGAACTTTCTCTTCATCTCCAGCCTAAACCTCCCCTGGCACAGTCTAAAGACTGTGTCCTCTTGTTCTGGTGCTGCTTGCCTGGGAGAGACCAACCCCTACCTGGCTACAACCTCCCTTCAGGTAGACAGCAATAAGGTCTCCTCTGAGTCTCCTCTTCTCCAGGCTAAGCAACCCCAGCTCCCTCAGCCTCTCCTCACAGGGCTGTGCTCCAAACCCCTCCCCACCTTTGTTGCCCTTCTCTGGACACATTCAAGAGTCTCAATGTCCTTCCTAAACTGAGGTGCCCAGAACTGGACACAGGACTCAAGGTGTGACCTAACCAGTGCTGAGTCCAGGGCAGAATGACTTCTCTGCTCCTACTGGCCACACTATTCCTGATGCAGACCAGGATGCCATTGGCCTTCCTGGCCTCTTGGGCACACTGCTGGCTCATGTTTAGCCTACTCTCAACCAGTACCCCCAGGTCCCTCTCTGCCTGGCTGCTCTCCAGCCACTCTGTCCTCAGCCTGTAGCACTGCATGGTGTTCTTGTGGCCAGGGTGTCTGAGTCCAAGCAGGCCATGCAGGTAACTACTGAATCAATGGAGAGAAACAGGAACTTTCTGCTGGTGATTCATCTAATCTGAAACTCAAGGTCTCAGATAGTGTGATGATTTAGCCTCTGGAACTGCCTGTGCTTTTAACTCGGGCACAGGGGATGATTTAGCTGTGCAATCTTTAGGCAGTAAAAGTGAGGAAGGTTCATTGAGCAGAAGAGATACAGTGATGAAAGAAGAACACTTAAAAGATTCCACATAGGCACAGTTTGATGATTTTGAGACTGTCCTGGCAGTAGATGAGAAAGCATGCTACAAAAGACCACTCTATTAGGTGAAGGGGGTTGGAACAGATAATCTCCAGAGGTCCCTTTCAGCCCCTATCATTCTGTGATTAGATGTTTCTCCTTTATAAAGTAGGTATTACTGCAGTGAAAATGCCTTGGAATCAAAGTTCTCACTGATTTCAGAGCACTTATAACACAGTGCAACCCTTCACAGGATGTGGTGGAGTCACCATCCCTGGAGGTGTGCAAGAGGGGATTGGATGTGGCACTTGGTGCCATGGTCTAGTCATGAGGTCTGTGGTGACTGATTGGACTGATGATCTTTGAAGTCTCTTCCAACATTGGTGATTCTGTGATTCTGTTAGGGGTTGGAAGGGACCTCCAGAAATCATCAAGTCCAATTCCTCTGCCAGAGCAGCACCACAGAATCCAGCACAGGTCACACAGGAACACATCCAGACAGGGCTGGAAAGTCTCCAGAGAAGGAGGCTCCACAACCTCTCTGGGCAGCCTGCTCCAGGGCTCTGCCACCCTCACTGCAAAGAACTTTCTCCTCATGTTGAGATGAAACCTTCTGTGTTCTAGCTTGAACCTGTTGTTCCTTGTCTTATTACTGTGCACCACCCAAAAGAGCTTGGTTCCATCCACTTGACCCCCACCCATCAGATATTGATAGACATCAATCACATCCCCTCTCAGCCTTCTAGCCTCCAGACTAAACAGCCCCAGGGCTCTCAGTCTCGCTTCACAGGGCAGATGCTCACATCCCCTGATCATCCTCATGGCTCTCCCTTAGAATCTCTACATCAGGTCTCTGTCTCTCTTGACCTGGGGAGCTCCAAACTAGACGCAGGTGTGGTCTCAGCAGGGCAGAGTAGAGGGGGAGAAGAACCTCTCTACCCCTGCAGGAATATACTTAAATCCTTGTTTTATTAATCTCTACAATAAGGAGAGGAGTTCCTCTGATTACTCCAGGCAACAGCAAAGACCTCTTCTGTTCATTGCTCTCCACTAAGGCTTTTGTGCAACATAGGAAAAGCATTCAACTTAAACAACTGAAGAAACCACCTCAGTGATTTTGAGTTAGCTCATGGAGAATTCACGACTTCCTCCTGAGTCACTCCAATGTGATTGCCTAGACAGGGTGAATCCCCATCACTACTTCTCAGTTGCATTCAGCACAGCTTGGCTGAAGCCAGTTTTATCTACAGAATTAACCAGGTTGGGAAAGACCTTGGAGATCATCAATCCAACCTATCACCCAAAACCATCTAATCAATTAAACCATGGCACCAAGTGCCTCATCCAGGCTCTTCCTAAACACCTCCAGAGATGATGATCATAGAATTGTTAGGATTGGAAGGGACCTCAAGGATCAGCCAGTTCCAAACCCTCTGCCATGGGCAGGGACACCTCACACTACAGCAGGTTGCTCACAGTCTGGCTGCAAAAACCACCAGGGATGAGACTTCTACCACCTCCCTGGGCAACCTGTGCCAGTGTCTCACCACACTCATGGGCAATAACTTCTTCCTAATATCCAATTTGAATCTACCTATTTCTAGTTTTGTTCCATTCCCCCCAGTCCTATGACTCCCTGTCACCCTAAGAAGTCCCTCCCCAGCTTTCTTGTAGCCCCCTTCAGATCCTGGAAGGCCACAATTAGGTCACCTCAGAGCCTTCACTTCTCCAGGCTGAACAGCCCCAACTCCTTCAGTGTGTCCTCATAGCAGAGCAGCTCCAACCCTCTGTGCAGGTATTGTTCCTTCCCCAGGAACTGTGTGCCCCTACAGCCCCAGGATAAAACGTATTGAAGTTGTTCCACACAGTTATCTTTTACACCACAGTTATCTTTCTACCACTTCTTCCTTTTATGGCAAGTGTTACCCCTGGCTTGTTTTCATTAGGAAAGTGATTTCATATTAAGCAGCTTTGCTTGCTGCACAAGCTCTCTTTAATACACCAGTTGGTCTCAGAGCTGATGCGAGCAAGGGTGCCTACAAAGGCATTTCTTTTATCTTCTGTTCTTTCTGCAGCCAATTAATCATCATTATGTTGCCTCTTATTTCCAGATCTCAGTTTATTTTCCTGAATACATACTGATAAAGGAAATGTGGTTTTAGGTGGCCTTTAGTGCAGTTGGTGGAAATGCTGATCTCGTGGTATAATGTAGGGCACTTGCAGAAGCTTTGAATGCTGACCTGCCAGAGGCTCTGGTGGAGTTCTGAAGGCTGGTAAAGTGTGCTCATTTACACCACATAGGATCATGGAAGCACAGAAACATAGAAGCACAGAATCACAGAATCATGGAAGCACAGAATCATAGAGTCAAAGAATCATAGAATCACAGAATCATAGAGTCAAAGAATCATAGAAGCACAGAAACAAAAGCATAGAAGCACAGAATCATGGAGTCAAAGAATCATAGAAGCACAGAATCATAGAGTCAAAGAATCATAGAAGCAAAGAATCAAAGAATCATAGAAGCACAGAAACAGAAGCACAGAATCATAGAAGCACAGAATCATAGAGTCAAAGAATCATAGAAGCACAGAAACAGAAGCACAGAATCATAGAAGCACAGAATCATAGAGTCAAAGAATTACAGAATCATGGAAGCACAGAATCATAGAGTCAAAGAATCATAGAAGCACAGAATCACAGAATCATGGAAGCACAGAATCATAGAGTCAAAGAATCATAGAAGCAAAGAATCAAAGAATCATAGAAGCACAGAAACAGAAGCACAGAATCATAGAAGCACAGAATCATAGAGTCAAAGAATTACAGAATCATGGAAGCACAGAATCATAGAGTCAAAGAATTACAGAATCATGGAAGCACAGAATCATAGAGTCAAAGAATTACAGAATCATGGAAGCACAGAATCATAGAGTCAAAGAATTACAGAATCATGGAAGCACAGAATCATAGAGTCAAAGAATCATGGAAGCACAGAATCATAGAGTCAAAGAATCATAGAAGCACAGAATCATAGAGTCAAAGAATTACAGAATCATGGAAGCACAGAATCATAGAGTCAAAGAATCATAGAAGCACAGAATCATAGAATCAAAGAATCACAGAAGCACAGAAGCACAGAATGTTCTGGGTTGGAAGGGACCTCCAAAGGCCATCCACTCCAACACCCTCTGAAGTCAGCAGGGACATCCCCAACTAGATGAGGTTACCCAGAGCCCTGTCAAGCCTCACCTTGAATACCTCCAGGGAAGAGACTTCAAACACCTCCTTGAACAACCTGTTCCAGTGTTCTACCACCCTCATAGTGAAGAAGTTGTTCCTAATATCCAACCTAAATCTGCTCTTCTCTAGTTTGAAGCCATTTCCCCTTGTCCTGTCACTGCAGGCCTTTGCAAACAGTCTCTATCCATCTTTCTTGTACCCTCCTTCAGGTACTGGCAGGCTGCTGTAAGGTCTCCCCTGAGCTTCCTGTTCTCCAGGCTGAACACCTTCAGCTCCCTCAGCCTATCCTTGTAGCAGAGGTGCTCCAACTTCCTGATCATCTTGAAGATGTGTCCAGTTCTGGGCCCCTCAATTCAAGTAAGATGCTGAGTTGATGAAACATGTTCAGAGAAGAGCAACAAAGCTGGGGAGGGGTTTGGAGCACAGCCCTGTGAGGAGAGGCTGAGGGAGCTGGGGTTGCTTAGCCTGGAGAAGAGGAGGCTCAGGGGAGACCTTCTTGCCCTCTACAGCTAGCTGAAGGGAGGTTGTAGCCAGGTGTGGGTTGGTCTCTTCTCCCAGGCAACCAGCACCAGAACAAGAGGACACAGTCTCAAGCTGTGCCAGGGGAGGTTTAGGATGGATGTTAGGAAGAAATTCTTCCCAGCAAGAGAGATTGACCATTGGAATGTGCTGCCCAGGGAGGTGGTGGAGTCTCCATCACTGTAAGTGTTTAAAAAGGGACTGGATGAGGCACTTGGTGCCATGGTTTAGTTGATTAGATGGTGTTGGATGATAGGTTGGATGATCTCTGAGGTCTCTTCCAGCCTGGCTGATTCTGTGATTCTTTGATTCTGTAATATAGATTCTGTCTTACTTCAGCTACAGTAGGGAGGAGATCTGGGGGAGGATTGAGGTATCAATGGCAACTGCAGTCAGCATATTTCCAAGAAGGAAGCTTTGAATAGCTCTCATGAAATTCTACTTAGCTACACATGCATGGGAGATGGAGTCCTATCTCAGAGTGGCCAGGGTTCAAACTCTTCAGTTGTTTGGAGAGCTTTGGCTAAGCTTTTTAAAGTGCCTAAGGGCAGATGAAGGTAAACTGATCTCAGCCAGAAGTCATTCTGCATTTAAAAGAAAGGGATTCCTCCACTTCTTTATATTTTCTCTAGTGAAACACAAAGGTTTGCACAGTTTCAGACAGCTTCTGGATTTTTAGGGCTTTATTTCAGACTAAGAATTCTTTCTCCTATAGAGGTGCAAGGCTTTCTAAATGACAGCTTTGAAGCCTGTGTCCCTGTGATGGAAATCTAAAACTAGCCTGGGAATAACTGCAGGGGATGCATGCTTGAAAACAATCTGGTCCTGGAAAAGGAGTAGATCAGGAGAAGCTTAAAATCAGTACATGCTTGGCCATTGTTTCAGTCTAAACAGGTTGGGTGATGGGCAGTCTCCTTCTCTGGAGACTTTCAAGACCCGCCTGGATGCATTCCTGTGCGACCTGTGCTGGATTCTATGCTCCTGCTCTGGCAGGGAGGTTGGACTCAACAATCTACCTTTCTACTCTGCCCTGCTGAGATCACACCTGCAAAACTGTGTCCAGTTTGGGGCTCCCCAGGTCAAGAGAGACAGAGACCTGCGGGAGAGAGTCCAAGGGAGAGCCAGGAGGATGCTTAGGGGACTTGAGCATCTGCCCTGTGAAGAGAGACTGAGAGCTCTGGGGCTGTTTAGTGTTGAGATGAGAAGGCTGAGAGGGGATCTGAGCAGTGTCTATCAATAGCTGAGGTGGTCAAGTGGAGGGGCCAAGCTCTTTTAGGTGCTGTGCAGTAATAAGACAAGGAACGTTTGATACAAGCTTGAACATAGAAGGTTTAACCTCAACATGAGGAGAAACCTCTTTCCATTGAGGGTGACAGAGCCCTGGAGCAGGCTGCCCAGAGAGGTTGTGGAGTCTCCTTCACATGAGTCACTCCAAACCCACCTGGGTGTATTGAAATGCAGACTCCCCTGGGTGATGTGCTCTGGCAGGGGGGTTGAGAGGGGATCTATCAATGTTTATCAATAGCTGAGGAGTGGGTTTCTATTCTATTCTATTCTATTCTATTCTATTCTATTCTATTCTATTCTATTCTATTCTATTCTATTCTATTCTATTCTATTCTATTCTACTCTTCTACTCTACTCTACTCTACTCTACTCTACTCTAATCTATTTTAAGTGGAGGGGGCAACGATCTTTTCAGTGGTGCACAGTAATAAGACAAGGAACATCAGGTTCAAGCTTGAACATAGAAGACTTCATCTCAACATGATGAGAAACTTCTTTCCAGTGAGGGTGACAGAGCCCTGGAGCAGGCTGCCCAGAGAGGTTGTGGAGTCTCCTTCTCTGGAGACTTTCCACCCCCACCTGGATTCATTCCTGTGCAGACTCCCCTGGGTGATGCTGCTCTGGCAGGGGGGTTGGACTGAATGATCTTTCAAGATCCCTTCCAACCTCTACCATTCTGTGATTCTGTGATGGTTTTGTTCCCTGTTAAGATCTCATTTTGTGAGCAGTGATGTAACTTCACCTTTGTTACAGAAAGCTCCAACCAGACCTTCCTGCTCAAATGTGACAGAAATTGAACAGGAGCAGAATGTAAAAACAAAAATACCCCAAGCCCAGCTTCCTGCAACAACTTTTCGACTTTCATATATTCACACAACTTTGAGTTTTTATTAGTGGCTTCCAGATCCTCTAAAAAGCAGCAGCATATGTTCCTTATTTTATATAAGTTCATCAAACTCCCAGAGCCATATGTTTTTCTGCAGAAAGTTGGCAGAATGCTACATTATCTATACAAAGGGCAAAAATAAAGAGGTGCCATTGTTACTGCCTGCCCTATTTCTCTTTCCTCTAAGGATGCCTTCTCTTCTCCAGACTAAACAGCCCCAGGGCTCTCAGTCTCTCTTCACAGGGAGATGCTCAAGTCCCATAAGCATCCTTGTGGCTCTCTGTTGGACTCTTTCCAGCAGGTCTCTGTCTCTCTTGGCCTGAGGAGCCCCAAACTGGACACAGTATTGCAGGTGTGGTCTCACCAGGGCAGAGTAGAGGGGGAGAAGAACCTCCCTAGATTTCCTCCTGGCCACACTGTTCTTGCTGCACCCCAGGATCCCACTGACTCTCTTGTCCAGAAGAAGAAATGGGTAGATTGAGATTGGATGTGAGGAAGAAGTTCTTCCCCATGAGGGTGGTGAGAGACTGGCACAGGTTGCCCAGGGAGGTGGTGGAAGCCTCATGCCTGGAGGTTTTGCAGCCAGGGTGGATGTGGCTGTGAGCAACCTGCTGTAGTGTGAGGTGTCCCTGCCCATGACAAGGGGTTTGGAACTGGCTGATCCCTGAGGTCCCTTCCAACCCTGACAATTCTCTGATTCTCTTACTGGGCAGCAGCCAGCCAACCACCACCCATGAATGGAAACTCATAGTGCTACCATGACCCTTTGCAGGCTACAGGGACCAAGTGCTTTCCCTAGAGAATATGGTTCTCAAAAGAGAGGACATGGGACTTGTTTCAGACCTGAAGGGTCTTCTCACACAGTATGGTGTGGTGTCAGATGTATGCACATGAAGTAGAATGGAATGGAATGGAATGGAATGGAATGGAATGGAATGGAATGGAATGGAATGGAATGGAATGGAATGGAATGGAATGGAATAGACCAGACCAGGTTGGAAGAGACCTTCAAGATCATCACATCCAACCTATCATCCAACACCACCTAATCAACTAAACCATGCAACCAAACATCCTATCAAGTGTCCTCCTGAACACCTCCAGCAACAGTGACTCCACCACCTCCTCAGGCAGCCCATTCCAATGGGCAATCTCTCTCTCTGTGTAAAACTTCCTCCTAACCTCCAGCCTAAACCTCCCCTAGCACAGCCTGAGACTGTGTCCTCTTGTTCTGGTGCTGGTTGCCTGGGAGAAGAGACCAACCTCTGCCTGCCTACAACCCCCCTTCAGGTAGTTGTAGAGAGTGATAAGGTCACCCCTGAGTCTCCTCTTCTCCAGGCTGAGCAACTCCAGCTCCCTCAGCCTCTCCTTACAGGGCTGTGTTCCAAACCCCTCACCAACTTTGTTGCTCTTCTCTGGACTCACTCCAGCAAGTCAACCTCCTTCCAGTGCAGTGTCCAGGGGCAGAATGACCTCCCTGCTCCTGCTGGCCACACTGTTTGCCTAGGAATTTAGAGGCAGCATTTTTATGGCCAAAGCTTTTCTCCCTGGCAGAGAGTGCACCTTTTGGGTAAGCTGTTAACACTCAGAACTCTGGGGTCACCCTAAGGAGTGAATTGATTGAATCCTTGCAGCTTTCAGGGAAGTGTGCTTCACTGCAGCAGCCCAACAGGCCTTTTAAAAGCTACAAATCAGCCTTTATGGATATGACAGCAAATCTTTCTTCCTGTAACTTGGCAACCCAACCTCCACTCGTTTGCATGGTTAAGTGCAGTGTTTTATTTGTGCTGAGCTGTGCTGATTGTGTCCCTGATGGAGAAATCATCTGTCTGATACTGGAAAGTGCTTCACTTAAGAATCTCATCTACCCACTTCTAGTTTTGCTCCATTCCCCCCAGTCAATCACTACCTAACACACTAAAAAGTCCCTCCCCAGCTTTCTTGTAGCTCCCTTCAGATACTGGAAGGCCACAGTTAGGTCTCCTTGGAACCTTCTCTTCTCCAGACTGAACAGCCCCAACTCCCTCAATCTGTCTTCATAGCAGAGCAGCTCCAGCCCTCTGCTCATCCTCATGGTCCTTCTCTGCACACCTTCCAGCACCTCCAGATCTTTCCTGTAATAGAGGCTCCAGAACTGGACACAGTACTTCAGGTAGGGTCTCACCAGAGCAGAGTAGAAGGGGAGAACCCATCACTGGAGGCATTTAAGAGGAGACTGGATGAGGCACTTGGTGCCATGGTTTAGTTGGTTAGATGGTGTTAGGTGATAGGTTGGACTTGATGATCTCTGAGGTCTTTTCCAACCTGGTCTATTCCATTCTATTCTATTCTATTCTATTCTATTCTATTCTATTCTATTCTATTCTATTCTATTCTATTCTATTCTATTCTATTCTATTCTATCCCATCCCATCCCATCCCATTCTATTCTATTCTATTCTATTCTATTCTATTCTATTCTATTCTATTCTATTCTATTCTATTCTATTCCATTCCATTCCATTCCATCCCATCCCATCCCATCCCATCCCATCCCATCCCATCCCATTCCATTCCATTCCATTCCATTCCATTCCATTCCATTCCATTCCATTCCATTCCATTCCATTCCATTCCATTCCATTCCATTCCATTCCATTCCATTCCATTCCATATCAATGACTCTTCACAAGAAGGTCTGCTTGGAGCCTTCTCTTCTCCAGACTGAACAACCCCAACTCTCTCAGTCTGTCTTCATAGCAGCAGAGCTCCAGCCCTCAGATCATCCTCATGGCCCCTCTCTAGAGATGTTGATTCAAGAGTCCTTGCCATCTGTGAGTGACAGGGTTAATAACTCCTGTGTGCATGAGCATCTTTTCTTGGCTATGCTTGTCTCTACTTTATAAACTCTTCCTTGCTTGGACTTTATTCTGGGCCTTGTACTGTTCCATGGATATTACTGGCTCATAAATAACTTGGCTCAGGAACAGCAATGCTAAAATAAGTCATGATTTGAATCTCAGTACACTAAGATATTTAAGCACATGCTTAACTTACATGAGGCAGCACACTGTTTGGATGCTAAGGTATTTGAAGGGAATTTGGTGCTGAGAGGGCTGGAAACAAAAGGGAAAGGTCAGCATTCTGGCACTGCAGTCGAGGAGTAATGATAAAATATTAGTTTGAAAAGGGCCTTGCAGAAAGCAATGCTCCTGACATTTCAACACCCAATGGTGTTTGGGGAAACTAAATACAAAAAGGCAATCAAATCTCTCAATATATAGGATATCTTTTACAGAATGGAACACAGAATTAACCAGGTTGGAAAAGACCTTGGAGATCATCAAGTCCAACCTAGCACCCAACGCCATCTAATCAACTAAACCATGGCACCAAGTGCCCCATCCAGGTTCTTTGTGAACACCTCCAGGGATGGTGCCTCCATCACCTCCCTGGGCAGCACATTCCAATGGTCAATCTCTCTTTCTGGGAAGAACTTCTTCCTGACCTCCAGCCTAAACCTCCGCTGGTGCAGCTTGAGACTGCATTCTCTTGTTCTGGTGCTGGTTGCCTGGGAGAAGAGACCAACCCCCACCTGGCTACAGCCTCCCTTCAGGGAGTTGGAGAGAGCAAGAAGGTCTCCCCTGAGTCTCCTCTTCTCCAGGCTAAGCAACCCCAGTTCCCTCAGCCTCTTCTCACAGGGTTGTGTTCCAAACCCCTCCCCAGCTTTGTTGCCCTTCTCTGGACACCTTCCAGTATCTCAACATCTTTCCTAAACTGAGGAGCCCAGAACTGGACACAGGACTCTAGGTATGGCCTAACCAGTGCTGAGTACAGGGCAGAAAGAATTCCCTGCTCCTGCTGGCCACAGTGTTCCTGGTGCAAGCCAGGATGCCATTGGCCTTCTTGGCCAGCTGGGCACACTGCTGGCTCATTCTCAGATGTGTGATTCTGAGTGTGTAGGAACTCAGGAGGAGACAATGAATTTTGCTGGTTTAAAATGGATTTTCAGTGTTAGGTTATGAGGACAACTTCCCATATCACACCATAGTGAAATAGAAAATAGAAACTGAAATAGAGCCATGATTACAGACAGGAAAAGAGATTAGGTTTAGATTCTTAAGGTAGTTAAAGTCCCAGACTCTCAAAGCACTCAGTCCACAGGAGATGAACTTTGGATGAATCTGGATGCATTCCTGTGTGACCTGTGCTGGATTCTATGGTCCTGCTCTGGCAGTGGGGTTGGACTTGATGATCTTCAGGGGTCCCTTCCAACTCCTAACATCCTGTGATCCTGTGAACTCTGGAAAGTTCCAGAACCTGTTTTAATACTCCAACCATACAGCTGTTTTGGCATCTAAGTTTCTCCAGTTGGGCATAGAAGGAGCCAGCTAAGACTCACTGCCTCTATCTCTGTCAGTGTTATAGATGGGTGTCATAGGTGGGACTTGATGGAAAGATGTTGAGTTGCTGGAGTGTGTCCAGAGAAGGGCAACAAAGCTGGGGAGGGGTCTGGAGCACAGCCCTGTCAGGAGAGGAAGAGGGAGCTGGGGTTGCCCAGCCTGGAGGAGAGGAGGCTCAGGGGAGACCTTCTTGCTGTCTCCAACTCCCTGAAGGGAGGTTATAGCCAGGTGAGGGTTAGTCTCTTCTCCCAGAGAATCACAGCATCATAGAATGACAGAATCATAGAATCATAGAATGTTCTGGGTTGGAAAGTTCATCTAGACCGATGCCCTCTGAAGTCAGCAGTGGAATCCCCCAACTAGATCAGGTTGCCCAGAGTCCTGTCAAGCCTCACTTTAAATATCTCCAAGGATGGGACCCCTCCCTGGGCAACCTGTTCCAGTGTTCCACTACCCTCATAGTAAAGAACCTGTCCCTAACATCCAATCTAAATCTGCTCTTCTCTCCTTTGAAGTCATTGCCCCTTGATTAGGTGGTGTTGGATGATGGGTTGGACACGATGATCTTCCAACCTGGTCTATTCCATTCCATTCCATTCCATTCCATTCCATTCCATTCCATTCCATTCCATTCCATTCCATTCCATTCCATCACCACAGGCCTTTGCAAACACTCTGTCTCCATCCTTCTTGTAGGCCTCCTTCAGGTTCTGGCTGGCTGCTATTAGGTCTCCCCAGAACCTCCTCTTCTCCAGGCTGAACACCCCCAGCTCCCTCAGCCTGTCCTCATAGCAGAGGTGCTCAAAGTCCCTGATCACAGTCTCAAGCTGTGCCAGGGGAGGTTTAGGCTGGAAGTGAGGAAGAAATTCTTCATAAAGAGAGAGATTGGCCATTGGAATGTGCTGCCCAGGGAGCTGGTGGGGTCACCATCCTTGGAGGTGTTTAGGAGGAGACTGGATGGGGTGTTTGGTGCCATGGCTTAGTTGACTAGATGGTGTTGGGTGATAGGTTGAACTCAGTGATCCCAAAGGTATTCAGTATTCCTAAGGTTGGAAGGGACCTCAAAGATCATTGAGTCCAACCTGTCATCACTACAGACCTCATGACTAGAGTAGAGAGGACACTACTGCCCACTGCAGGCTTGAACTCTCGACCTTCCCATTAAGGGTCTGATGCGCTACCAACTGAGCCACCTGAGGCCTCTTCCAACAGGGTTTATTGTATTCTATGTTATCATTTCCATGGCCTTCCTCTGGACCTGCTCCATCAGATCCCTGTCCTTCCCATGTTGAGGGCTCCAGAGCTGCACACAGTACTCCAGGGGAGGTCTCAGCAGAGACTTGTAACCATGGAGTGCTGGAAAAAATCATTGTCTAAACATAACTGCATTGAATGGAAGAGAATTTTTTTTCCCCCTGTACAAAATGACCCTTTGGCCATTCCCAGCCAACATTTCCCTGTTATATTGCTACTGTTAGCCCAGAACCTGCCAAAAGCCAAACCATATTTTAGGAGGAGAGAAAACAGAGCAAACTTACATTTATGTGTAAATCAGTGGCTGATGTTTACTTGCTCAAGTAAACAAAGTGTGTTTGCTTTAAGTGGAAGAGGAAATGAAAAAGGCCAGACAAGCAGCCCTCAGTGTCCTCTAGTTGAAATTAAAGTAGGACCAACATTTCTAATTGAGAGAAGGGAAGGAAAAACTGGGAGCAAGTATTGTAAGGCACTTTGGTTTCTTCTCTATTTCAAGGGCTTGCTGTTTTCCTCTGCTTGAAATGCTGAAGGCAAATTTCTCCTGGCATTCCAGGTGGCAGATCCTTGAGTCTGTTCAAGGGCACCAAGAGATCAAAATGGATCAAGTATGTTTAAAAGGTGATCACAGTATCACAGTAGCACTAAGGTTGGAAGAGACCTCGAGGATCATCGAGTCCAACCTGTCAGCACAGACCTCATGACTAGACCATGGCACCAGGTGCCACGTCCAATCTCCTCTTGACCACCTCCAGGGATGGTGACTCTACCACCTCCCTGGGCAGCACATTCCAATGGCTAACAACTCTCTCAGTGAAGAACTTCCTCCTCACCTCCAGCCTAATCTTCCCCTGGTGCAGCTTGAGATTGTGTCCTCTTGTTCTGGTGCTGGTTGCCTGGGAGAAGAGACCAATGCCCTTCTGGCTACAATCTCTCTTCAAGGAGTTGTAGAGAGCAAGAAGGTCACCCCGAGCCTCCTCTTCTCCAGGCTAAGCAACCCCAGCTCCCTCAGTCTCTCCTCACAGGGCTGTGCTCCAGACCTCTCCCCAGCCTTGTTGCCCTTCTCTGGACACATTCAAGTGTCTCAATGTCCTTCTTGAATTGTAGGGCCCAGAACTGGACACAGTGCAGTTGTTTCCAACTCTTATCAGATCAGTTCAATGGCTAAACACTTCAAATTAGTCAGCACAAAGAAGTAAAAAGAATGCAGATCATTTTAGATACTATTTTATAATCACTATATCCACTATGGTGGAGTCACTATCACTGGAGGTGTTCAGGAGGAGGCTTGATAGGGTGCTTGGTTCCATGGTTTAGTTGATTAGGTGGTGTTGGATGATAGGTTGGACACGATGATCTTGAAGGTCTCTTCCAACCTGGTCTGTTCTATTCTATCCTATCCTGTCCTGTCCTATCCTATCCTATCCTATCCTATCCTATCCTATCCTATCCTATCCTATCCTATCCTATCCTATTCTCAAGAACAATGTTAGAATTGCCCAGTACCTGTCTCTTTTTAACCTGTCTGACAGAAATTTCTGAGGCTGAACTTTGAAGGTCAGAGTCTTCTACTTTTCCTCAGCAGTCTTTCCTTCACCATCACAGTTCAGTTAAAAAGATTTGTGGGAAAAAAAAACCCAAACCCAAACCAGTGAACCAACCAACCAGCACAACAAAAAAACCCAACAAAACAACCATCCACAAAACATTTCTTTGTCAAATAATTACTTTTGGTTTATGGCAGCCCTAAGGTATGGGCCCTGTAGTGGCAGACTTTAAATCCTGATAGGACTAGGGGGAATGGAATGAAGCTGGAGGTGGGGAGATTCAGGCTAGATGTGAGGAGGAGGTTCTTCACCATGAGAGTGGTGAGACCCTGCAATGGGTTGTCCAGGGAGGTGGTTGAGGCCCTGTCCCTGGAGGTGTTTAAGCCCAGGTTGGATGAGGCTCTGTCCAGCCTGATCTAGTGTGGGGTTTCCCTGCCCATGGCAGGGGGGTTGGAACTAGATGATTCTTGTGGTCCCTTCCAACCCTGAATGAAACTATGAAACTATGAAACTATGAAACTATGAAACATGGATATGTTAGTTAGCTTGGAGTATTGCTATAAGCACACAGAAAAGTGTACACTGAAGGTATCACAGGATGTTAGGGCTTGGAAGTGACCTTCAAAGCTCATCCAGTCCAACCTCCTGCCAGAGCAGCATCACCTAGAGCAGGTCACACAGGAACACATCCAGGTGGGGTTTGAATATCTCCAGAGAGAGAGACTCCACAAGCACTCTGGGCAGCCTCCTGTTTCCATGGAACCTCCTATACCTCATCTCCCACCATTGCCCCTTGTGCTGACATTGGGCATCATTCAGCAGAGCCTGGCTCCAGCCTCTTGACAGTCACCCTGCACATCTTTATCAACATTGATGAGGTCACCTCTCAGTCTCCTCTTCTCTAAGCTGAAGAGCCCTCAGCTCCCTCAGGCTCTCTTCATAAGGAAGATGATCCACTTCCCTCATCACCTTTGTGGCTCTGTGCTGGATTCTTTCAAACAGGGAAGGAAAAATAGAAAGAAAGAAAGTGAGAAAGCAAGGAAGGAAGAGAGGAAGAGAGGAAGGAAGGAAGGAAGGAAGAGAGGAAGAGAGGAAGGGAGGAAGGAAGGGAGGAAGGGAGGAAGGGAGGAAAGGAAGGGAGGAAGGAAGGGAGGAAGGAAGGGAGGAAGGAAGGAAGGAAGGAAGGAAGGAAGGGAGGAAGGAAGGGAAAATGAAGAAAAGGGAAAAAATGAGTGGGATAAAAAACAAGGCCCAAAGGTATTTAAGTTCTCCTGGAGTTATTGAATTTTCATAGTTTCATAGTTTCATAGTTTCATTCAGGGTTGGAAGAGATGTTGTAATAATTTTCCAATGTAACAATTATCTCTTGCTAGTTTGGGTTGTATGTTAGAGATTGGAGCCTACAGACTTTCTCTTTCCTCCATTTCCTGTGTTCTTTCATTTGCTCTGTGGATATTCAGCTGGCTAGGAGGACGAGATGCACTAAGTGGCATTGACAACAGCCTGGAGAGCATGGAAGCAGCCAAGGATTGTAGTGAACCAGAAAGAGAACAGCAGCTGAAGTGATTTATGTGTTGCTCTCATTTCTGATTCATCTTTGTTTTCTCCTTACTTAATTCTGAGCAGATAGACTTCTTTTCCAGAGAGCACAGACCCATGTGCAAATACATTTGTTTGCTAATTATTCAAGCAAGCATATGTGTTTGCAGCTCAATTCCTCCACCCTTTACTCTAATACTTAGAGGGGATTTAATAAATGTTTATCAATATCTGAGGGCTGGGGGTCAGGAGGGAGGGGACAGGCTCTGCTCACTTGCTCCCTGGGATAATAGGACCAGGAGCAATGGATGGAAGCTGCAGCACAGGAGGTTCCACCTCAACACAAGGGGGAACTTCTTTACTCTAAGGGTCACAGAGCACTGGAACAGGCAGCCCAGAGAGGTTGTGGAGTCTCCTGCTCTGGAGACTTTCAAGGCCTGGTGCCACATCCAGTTGGAGGCCAGTCACTAGTGGTGTCCCCCAGGATCAGTGCTGGGCCCCATCCTGTTCAATATCTTTATTAATGATCTGGATGAGGGGATTGAGTCCATCATCAGTAAATTTGCAGATGACACCAAGCTGGGGGCAGATGTTGATCTGTTACAGGTTAGAAGGGCACTGCAGAGGCACCTTGACAGGATGGACAGATGGCCAGTCCAAGGGCATGAGATTGAACACATCTAAGTGCTGGGTTCTACACATTGGCCACAACAACCCCATGCAGTGCTACAGGCTGGGGTCAGAGTGGCTGGAGAGCAGCCAGGCAGAGAGGGACCTGGGGGTACTGGTTGACAGTAGGCTGAACATGAGCCTGCAGTGTGCCCAGGTGGCCAAGAAGACCAATGGCATCCTGGCGTGGATCAGAAACAGTGTGCAGCAGGAGCAGGGAGGTCATTGTGCCCTGTACACAGCCCCAGTTAGGCCACACCTTGAGTCCTGTGTCCAGTTCTAGGCTCCTCAATTTAAGAAGGATATTGAAACACTTGAATGTGTCCAAAGAAGGGCAACAAATCTGGGGAGAGGCCACGAGCTCAGCCCTGTGAGGAGAGGCTGAGGGAGCTGGGATTGCTTAGCCTGGAGAAGAGGAGGCTCAGGGGAGACCTTCTTGTTCTCTACAACTACCTGAAGGGAGGCTGTAGCCAGGTGGGGGTTGGTCTCTTCCCTCAGGCAACCAGCACCAGAACAAGAGGACACAGTCTCAAGCTGCACCAGGGGTAGTTTAGGCTGGAGGTGAGGAGAAAGTTTTTCCCAGCAAGAGAGTTTGGCCATTGGAATGTGCTGCCCAGGGAGGTGGTGGAGTCACTGTCCCTAGAGGTGTTCAAGAGGGGCTTGGATATGGCACTTGAAGCCATGGCTTAGTTGTCAGGAGGTCTTAGGTGACAGGTTGGACTTGATATTTGAGCTATCTTCCAACCTTACTGATTCTATGATTCTATGATGTGTTACTGTGTGACCTGAGCTAGATTCTATGGTCCTGCTTTGGCAGGGGAGTTGGACTCGATGATCTCTTTGAGTCCTTTCCATCCCCTCACATCCTGTCCTCCTGTGATGCTGTAGTACTACATAAAAGATCTGGAGAACAGAAAGTAACTGCAACTGTTTATGGACCATCAGTGCAGCATTCATTCCACACAGACATCTCTCAACTAGGCATGTACCTAAAGCAGGTTTTGATCAAAACCAATTTGTTGTGCAGTCTGTTTGTTTTGATTTGTATGTTGGCCTCTTCCTCTGTGATTTGCTAAGACGATCCTTACAAGGAATGAATGATTAACTACAAATGTTTGCCTTACTTTTAGAGAAGATGTTCAAAAAATGCTGTGTTGGAAGTTCAGGCTTGATCTTAGAAAGAAGCTCTTCCCAGAAAGACAGCCCTGTGAGGAGAGGCTGAGGGAGCTGGGGGTGCTTAGCCTGGAGAAGAGGAGGCTCAGGGGAGACCTTATTGCTCTCCAACTCCCTGAAGGGAGGTTGTAGCCAGGTGAGGGTTGGTCTCTTTTCCCAGGCAACCTGCACCAGAACAAGAGGACACAGTCTCAAGCTGTGCCATGGGAGGTTTAGGCTTAAGATGAGGAGAAAGTTCTTCCCAGACAGAGAGATTGGCCATTGGAATGTGTTGCCCAGGGGGGTGGTGGAGTCACCAACCCTGGAGGTGTTTAGGAAGAGCCTGGATAAGGTACTTGGTGCCATGGTCTGGTTGATTAGTTAGGGTTTGGTGATTGGTTGGACTTGAGGGTCTTGGAGGTCTCTTCCAACCTGGTTGACTCTGTGAAACCACATTATGCACAGTGTACACACAGACACAGACACACATATATATGGTCTTGAGAAAAGAAGACTGAGAGGGAATCAGACAAGGAACAACAGGTACAAGCTTGAATATTGAAGGTTTCAGCTCAACATGAGGAGAAACTTCTTTGCAGTGAGGGTGACAGAGCCCTGGAGCAGGCTGCCCAGAGGGGTTGTGGAGTCTCCTTCCCAGGAGGCTTTCCAAACAGTGACAGAGACCTGCTGGAGAGAGTCCAACAGAGAGCCACAGGGATGATTAGGGGACTTGAGCATCTCCCCTGTGAAGAGAGACTGAGAGCCCTGGGGCTGTTTAGCCAGGAGAAGAGAAGACTGAGAGGGGATCTGATCAATGCCTATCAGTATGTGAGGGGTGGGTGTCAAGTGGAGGGGTCCAAGCTCTTTTGGGTAGTGCACAGGAATAAGACAAGGAACAACAATAGGGACAAGGAACAATGGAGACAAGCTTGAACATTGAAGGTTTCAGCTCAACATGAGGAGAAACTTCTTTCCAGTGAGGGTGACAGAGCCCTGGAGCAGGCTGCCCAGAGAGGTTGTGGAGTCTCCTTCTCTGGAGACTTTCCAACCCCACCTGGATTCATTCCTGTGCAGACTCCCCTGGGTGATGCTGCTCTGGCAGGGGAGTTGGACTTGATAATCTCTGGAGGTCCCTTCCAACCTCTAATATACAGTGATACTATGATCTTCAGAGGTCCTTTCCAGTGCCTGATGTCCTGTGGTGCTGTGAACCTGTGACAGGAGCCTTAGCATCTAAGTGCCATTAAACATTAGATAATGCATTTGCTTTCCCTACTTACTACAGGGTTATACTGCAGGGTTGCTTTGTCATTACCATTACCACAATGTCTTTGCATCCTTTTACAATCACTGTAGGTTTAGGTTATTTTCTGTTCATCAGAGGCCAGAGAGATACATTTTCTAAAGACTTATGCTGATAATTTCCTTCCCTGGACTTGTCATTTTAATGCACTGCAGCATCTGCAGTCTCCCACTCAAAGTGCAAAATGATCTCTTGTGGCATTCACAGAGATTGTTTTCTCAGTGCTGACAGATTCTTGGAGCAATATTTTGCTGATATTATCAACACTGTTAAGGAAATGTAACCTCTGAGGATGCCTGAGAGGTTTGCTCATGTTACTCAGGGAAGAAAGGTGAGCTGAACTGAGTTGTAAAGCAGAAAGAAGATCAGAGGATGCAACATGGTGGATGGCAAACTGGCTCGGCAACAGAGATCAGAGGGTTGTCATCAGTGGCACAGAGTCAACTTAGAGGGCTTTTCCCAGTGGTGTTCCCCAGAGATCAGTACTGGGCTCACTTTTGTTCAATATCTTTATCAACAACCTGGCTGAGGGGATTGAGAGGACCCTCAGTAAGTTCTGATGATACAGCACTGGAGGGTGGCTGACACCTGCCAGGCTGTGCTGGCATCCAACCAGAGCTGCACAGGCTGGGAGCTGGCTGCAGACAAACCTCATGGAGTTCAATAAGGACAAGTGCAGGGTCCTGCATCTGGGGAGGAATAACAGCAGGCACCAGGACAGGTTAGGAGCTGACCTGTTGGAAAGCAGCTGCATGGAGAAAGACCTTGGAGTCCTAGGGGACAGCAAGTTCTGCATGGGACAGCAATGTGCCCTGGTGGCCAAGAGAGCCAATGGGATCCTGGGGTGCAGCAAGAAAAGTGTGGCCAGCAGGGCTAGGGAGGTTCTGCTGTGCCCTGGTGAGACCACAGCTGCAATCCTGTGCCCAATTTGGGGCTCCCCAGGTCAAGAGAGACAGAGACCTGCTGGAGAGAGTCCAACAGAGAGATACAAGGATGATTAGGGGACTTGAGCATCTCTCCTGTGAAGAGAGACTGAAGCCCTGGGGCTGTTTAGTCTGGAGAAGAGAAGGCTGAGAGAGGATCTGATCAATGTCTATCAATCTCTAAGGGGTGGGTGTCAAGTGGAGGGGACCAAGCTCTTTTTGGTGGTGCACAGCAATAAGCCAAGGAACAATGGGGACAAGCTTGAACACAGAAGGTTTAACTTCAATGTGAGGAGAAACTTCTTTGCAGTGAGGGTGACAGAGCCCTGGAGCAGGCTGCCCAGAGAGGTTGTGGAGTCTCCTTCTCTAGAGACTTTACAAACCCTCCTGGATGCATTCCTGTGTGGACTACCCTGGGTGCTGCTGCTCTGGCAGGGGGGCTGGAGTGGATGATCTCTGGAGGTCCCTTCCAACCTCTAATGTACTGTGGTACTGTGATACTGTGAACATCCCTCAGAGCAAGCTGGTCACTTTGCCATCTTCTTCAGTGTCAAAATGTTGCACTGGTGAAACATTTATTGCAGCAACATTTCAAATGCATACTTCAGCTCATGAGTGGAGTTTGTAAAAGCTGGTGAGAGATCCCTAAGTGACTTTCTACCATGGTATTGGAAGGTATCAGTTATGGATTGGTACTGATGATTAATATAAAAAACAACAATTGAGAAATAGAATAGAATGGAATGGAATGGAATGGAATGGAATGGAATGGAATGGAATGGAATGGAATTAACCAGGTTGGAAAAGACCTTTGAGATCAAGTCTAACCTATCACCCAACACCATCTAATCAACTAAACCATGGCACAAAGTGCCTCATCCAGCCCCTTCCTAAACACCTCCAGTGATGGTGACTCCACCACCTCCCTGGGCAGCACATTCCAATGGGCAATCTCTCTTGCTGGAAAGAACTTCTTCCTAACATCCAGCCTAAAGAAAGTATTTGCAACTCATGCCATTGTCTACCAAAACATTATCACAGACAATAAGTGCAAATTTCAGCCCACATTTAGCAAAAGCTATCCCAGGAGAGCTGGGGAGGGACTTCTTAGGGTGTCAGGGAGTGATAGGGCTGGGGGGAATGGAGCAAAACTAGAAATGGGTAGATTGAGATTGGATGTGAGGAAGAAGTTCTTCCCCATGAGGGTGGTGAGATACTGGCACAGGTTGCCCAGGGAGGTGGTGGAAGCCTCATCCCTGGACGTTTTGAAGGCCAGGTTGGATGTGGCTGTGAGCAACCTGCTGTAGTGTGTGGTGTCCCTGCCCATGGCAGGGGGGTTGGAAGAAGATGGTCCTTGAGGTCTCTTCCAGCCCTTACAATTCTGTGATTCTATGATTCAATGTCTAAAGTGTCATCAGTCAAGAAGTGAAGGTTTTCCTCTAAATCTTGGCCTTCTTTTCAACCTGCTGAACATATGGCTCCCTGAAGCATTGTAAATGGACAGGCTGGCAGACAGATACTCACTGCAATATATTTCCCAGTTTTCCTCTCTTGCAAAGTCCACTAACATCACACAAGACCATAAATCTGGGGGAAAGATCCAGGCTGTTATTTGAAAGGAGGAAATAAAGCAGCACTGTCAAGAGTGATGGAATGGAATGGAATGGAATGGAATGGAATGGAATGGAATGGAATGGAATGGAATGGAATGGAATGGGATAGAATGGAATGGAATGGAATGGAATGGAATGGAATGGAATGGAATGGAATGGAATGGAATGGAATGGAACAGAATTAATCAGATTGGAAAAGACCTCAGAGATCATCAAGTCCAACCTAGCACCCAACACCATCTAACCAACTAAACCATGGCACTAACCACCCCATCCAGTCTCTTCCTAAACATCTCCAGTGATGCTGACTCCACCACCTCCCTGGGCAGCACATTCCAATGGCCAAACTCTCTTGCTGGGAAGAACATCTTCCTACCATCCAGCCTAAACATCCCCTGGCACAGCTTGAGACTGTGTTCTCTTGTTCTGGTGCTGGTTGCCTGGGAGAAGAGACCAACCCCCACCTGGCTACAACCTCCCTTCAGGTAGTTGTAGAGAGCAGTATGGTCTCCCCTGAGCCTCCTCTTCTCCAGGATAAGGCAGCACTTGTTAGTAGCTCGTTCTGCTTGTCTGTCCTCTGTGTACAACTCCAGCTGCAGGTCGATTCCGCTGGCGCTACTCAGTGCTTTGCTTTAAGAAGCTAAGGCTAAAAGCAGAGAGGGATTAAGCACAGATTTACAGACAGGTGTTCTGGAGAGCTTGAGTCATGATGTCCAACTCTCATTGAAAGGGCTTATGGGCACAGACGTTTTCCATTACCTCAGTGAAACCTGGCTGTGAAAATCACACAAGAGAAGAGACGCAGCGCGGTCCTCAGACGTGTGGAGCCAGCAGCAGCAGATGGAGGCAGCACACTCGAAACCAATGAAGCAACTGATTGTAGGGCAGAAAGCATTTTGTGTCTCTTGGGTAAGGTAGGGAAGGCAATACAACGTGAGTACAACAAAAAGACTCTGAAGTAGGACAAAAAGCAGTCAGGACAGAGATTCATCGTTAATAAATCACAGAATTCCAGGGCCTGGAAGGGATCTCCAAAGCTCATCCGGTCCAACCCCCCTGCCAGAGCAGGAGCACCTAGGGCAGGAACACATCCAGGTGGGTCTTCAATATCTCCTGAGAGGGAGACTCCACAACCCCCTCGGGCAGCCTGTTCCAGTGGTCTGTCACCTTCACAGGAAATAATTCTTCCTCCTGTTTCCATGGAACTTCCTATGCCTCAACTTCCACCACTGCCCCTTGTGCTGGGTATCACCCAGCAGAGCCTGGCTCCAGCCTTTGGGCACTCACCCTGCACATCTTTATCAACATGAAGGAGGTCACCCCTTAGTCTTCTCCAAGCTCAGCTCCCTCAGGCTCTCCTCCTAAGGAAGATGTTCCACTCCCTTCATCATTTTTGTAGCTCTGTGCTGGACTCTTTCAAGCAGTTCCCTGAGGTCTTTCTTGTACTGAGGAGTCCAGAACTGGACACAATATTCCAGATGCGGCCTCACCAGGGCAGAGTAGAGGGGGAGAAGAACCTCTCTCCACCTACTAACCACAGCCCTTCTAATCCATCCCAGGATGGCATTGGCCTCCCTGGCCACAAGAGCACATTGCTGGCTCATGCTCAACCTCCCATCCACTAGGACCCCCAGGTCCTTTTGCCTTTCATTTCTGTTCAGTGAGTCAGTCCCCAACCTATACTGCTCCATGGAGCTGTTCTTTCCCAGGTGCAAGACTCTACACCTGCCCTTGTTGAACCTAATTAATTTCTCCCTGCCCAGCCTTGCAGCCTGTCCTTCAGGGAGTTGTAGAGAGCACTAAGGTCTCCCCTGAGCTTCCCTTCTCCAGGCTACACAACCCCAGCTCCCTGAGCGTCTCTCATAGGGCTGTGCTCCAAACCCCTCACCAGCTTTATTGCCCAAATGCTAAGGTCTATACAATTCACTGGCTTGCTAATGAGCATACAGAGAAGAGGCATAAATAGTTCTCTCTCTTTTTCCTTCTGTTACTTCTGCTTGCAACTTCTCTGTGTCTTCTCGTGGCCTTGCCAGGGGACCCCTGTTTTGACTACTTTGAGGAGGAAGTTCTTCCCCATGAGAGTGGTGAAGCCCTGGAATGGGTTGTCCAGGGAGGTGGTCGAGGTCCCGTCCCTGGAGGTGTTTAAGCCCAGGCTGGCTGAGGCTCTGGCCAGGCTGATGTAGTGTGGGGTGTCCCTGGCCCATGGCAGGGGGGTTGGAAGTAGATGATCCTTGTGGTGCCTTCCAACCCTGACTGATACTATGATACTGTGTGAGGTAACAGGAAGGAAGGAGGGAGGGAGTGGGGGAGGAGGTGAATGGGTCCTCTGGATCCATGCAGGGAGGTCTGAGGGCTTTCTGTGTTCTTTCTGAATTGCAAAAATACATCTGTGTTGTCCATATATTGTTTGTTTTGCACATAGTATCATAGTATCATTCAGGGTTGGAAGGGACCACAAGGATCATCTAGTTCCAAGCCCCCTGCCATGGGCAGGGACACCCCACACTACAGCAGCCTGGCCAGAGCCTCAGCCAGCCTGGGCTTAAACACCTCCAGGGACGGGGCCTCGACCACCTCCCTGCACAACCCATTCCAGGGCTTCACCACTCTCATGGGGAAGAACTTCCTCCTCCCCTCCAGCCTGAATCTCCCCACCTCCAGTTTCATTCCATTCCCCCTAGTCCTATCACTACCTGAGAATGTAGTACTTGAATGTACCTGAGAATGTACATATTCATTCCATTCCATACTTCTAGGTTGCAGTTTGCTTGCACATAGAGCTTCAGTTGCTTCCAAAACCTTCTGAGCTAGTCTGGCAATTTTATTTTGGGGGGGATAATTCTCCCAATTAGTTGGGGGGTGGGGTGGGGGGGTGATTTCCAACCCACCACAGCATCAAATATTTTTCAATCTCTTGGCTTTATGATTCCACAACAGTCAGCTCATTGGGAGTGCAAGTGAAAAAGCCAGGCACAAGGGTGCCAGGCACAAGGGTGCCAGGCACAAGGAAGGGAGAAGGGCAGAAGCACTGAGACTGCAGTAAGCCACCTGTGAGAGGAGAGGCTGTGGAAAGAATGGAGGAAGCAGCTTGTTAGCAAGGAGCACAAGCTGCAGCCAGCACTGTAAAGGTACATCATTGTTTTCAGTCCTTGCTGTTGAACCTGCTGAGATCACTTTCAGCTCCTGCTGTTTGAAATTGTATCATTAGAACCTTTAGCACAGAGATAAATAAATTGGATTTTGACTGAACTGGTTGTTTTTTTCCAGACACGTTTTTTCCCTTTGAAGGAAACCTTGGACCATCCCTGAGAGCCTCCCTGCTGTTAGCTTCAAATGTCTTTTGGGCTACCCTGCTGGTTTCCTATGCCATTGTTCTTCCACAGAACACACACTTAGTTAATGGGATGGAGAGGCTGAAAACCTCCACCTGGGGAGGATGGCTCCTCTGAAATACACTTATACCAGTCCAGGGAGGTGCTCTGAGTACTGGCAACACCTCATCACCTCAACACCTCCACACCTCCTCTATGAAAGGAATAGGATAGGATAGGATAGGATAGGATAGGATAGGATAGAATAGAATAGAATAGAATAGAATAGAATAGAATAGAATAGAATAGAATAAGATAGAATAGAATAGAATAAGATAGAATAGAATAGAATAGAATAGAATAGAATAGAATAGAATAGAATAGAATAGAATAGAATAGAATAGAATAGGCAACCAGCACCAGAACAAGAGGACACAGTCTCAAGCTGTGCCAGGGGAGGTTCAGGCTGGAGTTCAGGAAGAAGTTCTACACAGAGACTGTGTAGAACACCAAGCTGAGTGGTGCAGCAGACACACTGGAGGGAAGGGATACATCCAGAGGCTTGACAGGCTGGAGAGGTGAGCCCATGACAACCTCATGAGGTTCAACAAGACCAAGTACAAGGTCCTGCAACTGGGTCAGGGCAATCCCAAGCACTGATATAGGCTGGGCAGGGACTGGCTTGAAAGCAGCACTGAAGAAAAGCACTTGAGGGTGCTGGGGAATGAGAAGCTTAACAGGAGCCAGCAGTGAGCACTTGCAGCCCAGAAAGCCAACCAGAGCCTGGGCTGCAGCAAGAGAAGCACAGCCATCAGGGTGAGGGAGGGGATTCTCCCCATCTGCTCCACTCTGGTGAGACCACACCTGGAGCTCTGTGTCCAGTTCTGGAGCCTCTATTGCAGGAAGGATCTGGAGGTGCTGGAAGATGTTGAGAGAAGGGCCACGAGGATGAGCAGAGGGCTGGAGCTGCTCTCCTGTGAGGGCAGACTGAGGGAGTTGGGGCTGTTCAGTCTGGAGAAGAGAAAGTTTAGTTGTTTTGCCATGGTTTAGTTGTTTAGGTGGGTTGGATTGGTTGATGAGTTGGACGCGATGATCTTGAAGGTCTCATCCAACCTGGTTTATTCTATGTATATGTAAGGCTCTGAGGAGACCTAATTGTGGCCTTCCTGTATCTGAAGGGGGCTACAGGAAAGCTGGGGAGGGACTTTTGAGGGTGTCAGGGAGTGATAGGACTGGGGGGAATGGAGCAAAACTAGAAATAGGTAGATTGAGATCAGATGTTAGGAAGAAATTCTTCCCCAGGAGGGTGGTGAGAGCCTGGCACAGGTTGCCCAGGGAGGTGGTGGAAGCCTCATGCCTGGAGGTTTTTGTAGCCAGGCTGGATGTGGCTGTGAGCAACCTGCTGTAGTGTGAGGTGTCCCTGCCCATGACAGGGGGGTTTGGAACTGGCTGATCCTTGAGTTCCCTTCCAACCCTGACAATTCTCTGATTCTATTATCTATGTGCCTGCAAACTCCACTCTCAGATTTAGATTTAACCACAATTAGTAGTAAAAAAATTGCTAGTGAGGAGGTAACAGACTCACCTTGCATGTGTCCAGCTTGGGAGTCTCATACACACTTATTTTCTCCTCATCCCAGTATGAAGCCAACCAGCAGGAACATGATCTGTTGAGAGCTGAGCCTTGGGTGAAAAGTGGCTAGTCATAAACAGCACACTTATTTTGCTCACCTGTAATGTTGATCCCTTTCCTTAGGACTGGGACACAGTGACATGATAGCATTAGGGAAAACTGTTCTCTGGATTAACTGCAGATTTCAGCTTTCACTGGAGACCTCAGGATGAAAATGCTGCTAGTAGAAAGCCAGAAAGAAACAAAGGCTATATTATAGCTAGGAGTACCCATTTTCACCTAATAAAGGGGATGTGTAGCTACTCACTTTACTAGATTCTCGTTGTATTTGCACTTCAGAGGCTTTAAACTCCCTGCTGCTAGGGGGAGGAACACATCTGGGAAGCTTTTGGCGTAGAAGGCTCAGGCAAATGAGGAGATTTTGATGTGTTATGGCTGTCACATCAAGAGCAATGCTGTTAGTAGGTGTTCAGATGTTTCAGGGCTTTGTTTTTGCTTTAAGGATCAGTGTATATCAGAGTTCAGCACTTCCCCTGAGATACACACTGCAAATGCAGGTTAGATGCCTCAGAGGAAATCACAGACACATTCAGGTTGGAAAAGACCCTCAGGATCACCAAGTCCAACCCAGAAACCTACTCTACAAGGTTCACCCTTAAAACATAGCCCCAAGCACCACATCCAAACCACCTTTGAACACATCCAGGCTTAGGGACTCAACCACTTCCCTGGGCAGCACATTCCAAGGCCTGGCCAGTCTTGCCATCAAACAATGTTTCCTAATGTCCAGTCTAAACTTACCCAGTGGCAGATTGAGGCCATTCCCTCTTGTTCTATCCCTAATTCCCTGTGAGAAGAGACCAAGAGCAGCCTCTTCCCAACCTCCTTTCAGGTAGTTGTAGACAGCAATGAGGTCTCCCCTCAGCCTCTTCTGTTTCACACTAACCATCCCCAGCTCCTTCAGTTGCTCCTCATCAGACTTATTCTCCAGGCCCTTTCCCAGCTTCCTTGCCCTAAAATGGGCAGTGGTAGGAAGGAGAACAGTTTGCATCAGCAGAGGAGATTATGAGTTCAGCCTCAGGTAAAATGCCTGATGAAATGATATTTCCCATGGAATTCCTTTCACTGTTCCAGGACAACATTGAGCTGTTTGCATTGCAGTCTGTGCTGCATGTGGAAAGTATGACAGAGGAGTTCTTGCCACAAAGCAGAAATTGTAATGCTTGTTCCTCAGAGCATGAACCTCTGTGGTTGTTGTTGTTAATGTAACTCATTGTGTCATGAACATGCTATTAAGAATATTAGCCTTTAATGCAGCTGATCTCTCAAGTAATCCCCCTTGCAGAAATGCATCTGCAACCATTTTAATCTTCTCCTCATTTTAGAAACCCAGGGGGTCTGAGCAGCTCCTGCACAGGCTGGAGCCTCTGTGCCTAGGTTAAATATGCAGATACACACTGAGCAAGAATGGCTCTGAGGAGGAGGAGCTGAAATTGGTCAGGAATTTCTGCAAGGGATGACGTGTGTCTTCTTGAAACAGAGAAGTTTAGACACCTCTCAGCATAATAGCAACAGACAGCTGTGAAGGCAAAGATTAGCAAGGGGCTGAGGGAAAATAGAATAGAATAGAATAGAATAGAATAGAATAGAATAGAATAGAATAGAATAGAATAGAATAGACCAGACCACACCAGACCAGACCAGACCAGACCAGGTCGGTAGAGATTTTCAAGATCATTGTGTCCAACCTGTCATCCAACACCATCTAATCAACTAACCCATGGCACCAAGCACCCCATCAAGTCTCCTCCTGAACACTTCCAGTGATGGTGATTCCACCACCTCCCCAGGCAGCCCATTCCAATGGGCAATCACTCTCTCTGTGTAAAACTTCCTCCTAACCTCCAGCCTAAACCTCCCCTGGCACAGCCTGAGACTATGTCCTCTTGTTCTGGTACTGCTTGCCTGTGAGAAGAGACCAATCTCTGCCTGTCTACAACCTCCCTTCAGGTAGTTATATAGAGTAAGAAGGTCATCCCTGAGTCTCCTCTTCTCCAGGCTAAGCAACCCCAGCTCCCTCAGCCTCTCCTCGTAGGGCTGTGCTCCAAACCCCTCACCAACTTCATTGCCCTTCTCTGGACTCACTCCAGCAAGTCAACCTCCTTCCTAAACTGAGGGGCCCAGAACTGGACACAGGACTCAAGGTGTGGCCTAACCAGTGCAGTGTACAGGGGCAGAATGACCTCCCTGCTCCTGCGGGCCACACACTTCCTGATGCAGGCCAGGATGCCATTGGCCCTCCTGGCTGCCTGGGCACACTGCAGGCTCATGTTCAGCCTGCCATCGACCAGCACCCCCAGGTCCCTCTCTGCCTGGCTGCTCTCCTGCCACTCTGCCCCCAGCCTGTAGCTCTTCATGGGGTTGTTGTGGCCAATGTGCAGCACCTGGCACTTGGATGTGTTCAATCGCATGCCCTTGGACTCTGCCCATCTGTCCAGCCTGTCGAGGTCCCTCTGCAGAGCCTCTCTACCCTCCAGCAGATCAACTCCTGCCCCCAGCTTGGTGTCATCTGCAAATTTACTGCTGATGGACTCAATCCCCTCCTCCAGATCATCAATGAAGATGTTAAAGAGCACAGGGCCCAGCGGAATGGAATGGAATGGAAAGGAATGGAAAGGAATGGAATGGAATGGAATGGAATGGAATGGAATAGAATAGAATAGAATAGAATAGAATAGAATAGAATAGAATAGAATAGAATAGAATAGAATAGAATAGAATAGAATAGAATAGAATAGAATAGAATAGAATAGAATAGAATAGAATAGGAAGATAATTAACCAGCTTGGAAAATACCTCAGAGATCATCAAGTCCAACCTATCACCCAACACCATCTAATAAATCTTGTAATGTGCTGCCCAAGGAGGTGGTTGAGTCCCCAAGCCTGCATGTGTTTAGAGGTGATTTGGATGTGGTGCTTGGGGGTATGGTTTAGGGGTGAAGCTTGTAGAGTAGGGTTCTGGGTTGGACTTGGTGATCCTGGAGGTCTTTTCCAACCTGAATGTTTCTGTGTGACTTCTGTGATCCTCTCTTTTTTTCCTAGTAAGGCAGAAATAAATCAGCCTTTGACTGTCATCAAAGATTTAGTGTGAAGAAAGTTTCTTGCTAGCATCCTTCAGCTGTCTGGGAACAGTTGAACACACTGAGGCTGAAGGTTCATATTTTTATGGACATTCATTAGTCATGGTCTACGAAGTAGGTAAGGCATCTGGCCATGAATCTATTATAGGACTCTGACCAAAGGCCTCCTGGGGTAACCCAGATGGTTTCTGTCCTTCATGTCAAGCCAGGCTAGCAATGATGCTAAGCAGATCACCTCTTACATGTCAGTGGCAGACAGAAAGATTGTGGTAGCCAAGTTTTAGGCATTTGCTTCCCCCTGCAGAGCTTTTGAAACTCTGGAGGTAGAGAGCCAAGAGGAGCCTGTGAATCATTTGGGCCATAAACATCTTCCAAAACATAGTAACCATTAGGAAAAAAAGAAACCAACAACAAAGAAAGGAAAAGAAAAGGGAATTCTTGTTTAAACAAAAGGCCATGTAAAGCACATTTAATGTACTACTTTCTCAGCTTAACTCAGTCTTCATCAGGCCAAGGCTGCAGTAAATGAAAACCTGCCTTGTACTCCATAAAGAAAATGCTTATTAAGCTCCTCAAGTTCTGATGAACTAATGTATGCTACATTTGCTTTACCTACATTCAGTTGCTCCCAAGTCTTGTTGCACGCATTGAGCAGGGGCAGATCCTGCCTCACCAACCTGATCTCCAGTTCTGGGCCCCTCAGTTTAGGAAAGATGTTGAGTTGCTGGAAGGTGTCCAGAGAAAGTCTACAAAGCTGGGGAGAGGTCTGGAGCACAGCCCTGTGAGGAGAGGCTGAGGGAGATGGGGTTGAGAAGAGACCAGCAGCAGCCTCTCCACAGCCTCCTTTCAGGCAGTTGTAGACAGCAATGAGGTCTCCCCTCAGCCTCCTCTTTTCCAAACTACCCATCCCCAGCTCCCTCAGTTGCTCTTCATCAGATTTATTCTCCAGGCCCTTCCCCAGCTTCCTTGTCCTCCTCTGCACTGGCTCCAGCACCTCCACATCCCTCTTGTATTGAGGTGTCCAACACTGGACACAATACTTGTGGTGTGGTTTCACCAGAGTGGACAATCCCCTCCCTGCTCCTGCTGGACACAGCATTGCTGATCCCAGCCAGGATGCCTTTGGCTTTCTTGGCCACCTGGGCACACTGATGGCTTCTCTGCAGCTGCTTGTCCATTAGAACCCTCAGGTCCCTTTCTGCCAGACAGCTTTCCAGCCACACTGCCCCAAGCCTGTAGCTCACTACTCACAGGCCAGGCTGCTATGTTATACAGCAAGGTTGTGCAAGCAGCATTTGCCTTCTTTGTCATGCCCCATAAGAATACCTCTGAAATACAGTGTGTAGGAATGACAGAAACTGCTTTTGGGTAGCTCCTTTAAGACATCTATGTGATCTCCACAGAATCCTCAGGAGAGATTGTATGGCAGAGCCCTCAGGCAGAGGGGTTGGTGTCTTCTCCCAGGCAACCAGCACCAGAACAAGAGGACACAGTCTCAAGCTGTGCCAGGGGAGGTTTAGGCTGGAGGTGAGGAGAAAGTTTTTCCCAGAAAGAGTAATTGGCCATTGGAATGTGCTGCCCAGGGAGATGGTGGAGTCACCATCACTGGAGGTGTTCAAGAGGGGACTGGATGTGGCACTTGGTGCCATGGTCTAGTCATGAGGTCTGTGGTGACAGGTTGGACTCAATGATCTTTGAGGTCTCTTCCACCCTTGGTGATACTGTGATACTGTGTTTTCCATACTTCCATCATCTTCCAGCAAATCTAACCAAATGCCCAATTCTATAGAGCAGCCCTGAAGAAATGGACTTGGGAGTGCCGGGGAATGAGAAGCTCAATGTGAGCCAGCAGTGAGCACTTGCAGCCCAGAAAGCCAACCAGAGCCTGGGCTGCAGTAAGAGAAGTGTGGCCAGCAGGGCCCGGGAGGTGATTCTCCCCCTCTTCTCTGCTCTGGTGAGAACCCACCTGGAGCTCTGTGTCCACTTCTGGAGCCTCTGTTACAGGAAGGATCTGCAATGTGTCCAGAGAAGGGTCATGGGAATGATTAGAGGGTTGAACCATCTCTCCTCTGGAGACAGACTGAGAGAGTTGGGGCTGTTCAGTCTGGAGAAGAGAAAGCTCTGAGGAGACCTAATTGTGGCCTTCCAGTATCTGAAGGAGGCTACAAAAAAGCTGGGGAGGCACTTTTGAGGGTGTCAGGGAGTGATAGGACTGGGGGGAAGGGAACAAAACTAGAAATGGGTAGATTGAGATTGGCTGTTAGGAAGAAGTTGTTCCCCATGAGGGTGGTGAGAGACTGGCACAGGTTGCTCAGGGAGGTGGTGGAAGCCTCCTGCCTGGAGGTGTTTGCAGCCAGGCTGGCTGTGGCTGTGAGCAACCTGCTGTAGTAAGAGGTGTTCCTGCCCACGGCAGGGGGGTTTGGAACTGGATGATTCTCGAGGTCCTTTCCAACCCTAACAATTCTGTGATTCTATAACCTTCCAGAAAATGCCCACTTTTCCCCAGAAGTATCCATGCTTCCTCCTTCATTTGCTTTCTTTGATGCTGTCTCACATAATGTGATCAGCTGCAGAGTTCAAGAGCTCTTCTGGCACCAGATTTAAACCCTGGGTTACGCTCTTCCCCTGCAGACTGAAAGAAAAAAAAAGCTGAGACATAAATAGGTAAACTAAACAGCTTTTGTCACTGATTCCATTATTGTAATCCCTGCTCTGGCTGCTCTTGTGAAATAATGAATCATCACCAGCTTATTGTAAGGGAACATGTTCCCTCAGCACCAGGGTGATTTCTCGTGGCAAGAGCCTATCCATTCTGAATTGCTAATAGAATCTCCTCTGCATTTGTATGATTACACTGGTGTGTGCGTGTGTTTCTTCTTTCCAGAAGGTTTAATGGAGCATCCTGCTGGCAATAATGGTGATGGAAAGGCTGGAGACGTTTTCAGCCCCCCTGATTATGACAGCACGCTTCTGACTGATGCCACTCCTGCTCTTGTGATTGCATGGGTCTACCTACTGCTGCTTTTGTCAGCCATGGGCAAGGAGGAGATTGCACACACTGATGGCTGCTCTCACAGGTGCAGTTTTTACACACATCCAGCTTTGTATAACTTGCATAATTTAGCTTAATATGAGCTCTCAGTGTGCACTTACAGCCCAGAAAGCCAATCAGATCCTGGGCTGCATCAGGAGAAGTGTGGCAAGCAGGGCAAGGGAGGTGATCCTCCCCCTCTACTCATCTCTGGTGAGACCCCATCTGGAGTACTGCCTCCAGTTCTGGAGCCCCTATGACAAGAGGGATGTGGAGGTGCTGGAAGGTGTCCAGAGAAGGGCCACAAGGATGATCAGAGGGCTGGAGCACCTCTCCTATGAGGACAGACTGAAGGAGTTGTGGCTATTCAGTCTGGAGAAGAGAAGGCTCCCAGGAGACCTAATTGTGGCCCTCCAGTATCTGAAGGGGGCTACAGGAAGGCTGGGGAGGGACTGCTCAGGATCTCAGGGAGTGATAGGACTAGGGGGAATGGAATGAAGTTGGAGGTGGGGAGACTCAGGCTGGAGGTGAGGAGACTCAGGCTGGAGGTGAGGAGGAAGTTCTTCCCCATGAGAGTGGTGAAGCCCTGGAATGGGTTGTGCAGGGAGGTGGTCGGGGCCCCATCCCTGGAGGTGTTTAAGCCCAGGCTGGCTGAGGCTCTGGCCAGGCTGATGTAGTGTGGGGTGTCCCTGCCCATGGCAGGGGGCTTGGAACTAGCTGATCCTTGTGGTCCCTTCCAACCCTGACTGATACTATGATAGAATCAGAGAATGGATGGGGTGCTTGGTGCCATGGTTTAGTTGATTAGGTGGTGTTGGGTGATAGGTTGGACACGATGATTTCAAGGGTCTTTTCCAATCTGGTTAATTCTATTCTATTCTATTCTATTCTATTCTATTCTATTCTATTCTATTCTATTCTATTCTATTCCGTTCCGTTCCGTTCCGTTCCATTCCATTCCATTCCATTCCATTCCATTCCAATGTTAGGGGCTGGAAGGGATCTCCAAGGATCTTCCAGTCCAGCCCTGCCTGCCAGAGCAAGATCACCTAGAGCAGATCACACAGGAACACATCCAGGTGGGTTTGGAATATCTCCAGTGAGGGAGACTCCACAGCCCCCCTGGGCAGCCTCTTCCAGTGCTCTGTCATCCTCACAATGAAAAATTTTTTCCTCATGCTTCTATTCTATTCTATTCTATTCTATTCTATTCTATTCTATTCTATTCTATTCTATTCTATTCTATTCTATTCTATTCTATTCTATTCTATTCTATTCTATTCTATTCTATTCTAATTCTAATTCTAATTCTAATTCTAATTCTATTCAACTTACTATGCCTCAACTTCCATCACTGTCCCTTGTGCTGGCATTGGGCATCACCCAGCAGAGCCTGGCTCCAGCCTCTTGGCACTCACCCTGCATGTCTTTATCAACATTGATGAGGTCACCTCTCAGTCTCCTCCTCTCCAAGCTGAAGAGCCCTCAGCTCCCTCAGGCTCTCCTTGTGAGGAGAGAATAGAAACCAATTTATGAAAGCATCTCACAGTGTTTCTGAGTGAGCAATGCCCTGATCCTTTCTATTTTTGCATAACCTCCATGCTTTCTGCTGTGTGATCTTCTTATGTGTGCAGAGAGAGGATCACAGTCATGTTCAAAAGATATTAATGAGATAAAGGCATACATAGGACGATAATTGTCAAAGATCTTCATGAATTGAACAGGGATAAATTACTCCTAAGAGATGAGAATATTAGAGAACACTGAAAATGAGATTTTTGCCTCTGATGTTTCTTCTTATTCTTATCATTTTGTGCAAATCTTCTCCACTAATGTTTGTTCACTCCTTTAGAGCTTCTTGGGCTTTTGGAGAGAGGATTCCCAGTTGTCATCAGAGAATTTTCAGGGTTGGAAGGGACCTCAAGGATCAGCCAGTTCCAAGCCCCTGCCCATGGGCAGGGACACCTCACACTACAGCAGGTTGCTCACAGCCACATTCAGCCTGGCTGCAAACACCTCCAGGCAGGAGGCTTCCACCACCTCCCTGGGCAACCTGTGCCAGTGTCTATTCAGTCTACTCTCAACCAGTACCCCCAGGTCCCTTTCTGCCTGGCTGCTCTCCAGCCACTCTGACCTCAGCCTCTATCCTGAATATATTCACTTAATCTGTAGCCTGAACGCTTCCAGACTCACACTGCACTCATCATTTCACAGTCTCACAGTATCACTAAGGTTGGAAGAGACCTCGAGGATCATTGTGCCCAACCGGTCACCACAGACCTCATGACTAAACCATGGCACCAAGTGCCACGTCCAATCCCCCCTTGAACACCTGCAGGGATGGTGACTCCACCACCTCCCTGGGCAGCACATTCCAATGCCTGACAACTCTCTCAGTGAAGAACTTTCTCCTCACCTCCAGCCTAAACTTCCCCTGGCACAGCTTGAGACTGTGTCCTCTTGTTCTGGTGCTGGTTGCCTGGGAGAAGAAACCAACCCCTTCCTGGCTACAACCACCTTTCAGGTAGTTGTAGAGGACAATAAGGTCACCCCTGAGTCTCCTCTTCTCCAGGCTAAGCAACCCCAGCTCCCTCAGCCTCTCCTCACAGGGCTGTGCTCAAGACCTCTCCCCAGCCTTGTTGCCCTTCTCTGGACACCTTTAAGTCTTTCGATGTCCTTCCTAAACTGAGGGGCCCAGAACTCAACAGAGGACTCAAGGTTTGGCCTAACCAGTGCTGAGTACAGGGGCACAGTGACTTCCCTGCTCCTGCTAGCCACACTATTCCTAATGCAGGCCAGGATGCCATTGGCCTTCTTGGCCATCTGGGCACACTGCTGGCTCATGTTCAGGCAGCTGTCTCTATGCAGAATTCAGCTCCACTATCCTAGCTGTCAGAAGGAGAAGTCAATAAAGCTTGCCCTACTCAGAACAGACACACCATGAACAGAGGAACCATTCTCTGCTTGCTCAAGTCTCTTAACTATCTGGGGAGAAGGAAACACTGTGTGAGTAATAGAAGTCTAAATGAATTTCCTGGCTACTGTTTATTCAACAAATAGAAAAATAATAGGTTGTATTCTAGGCAGTAAAATGTGAGACAGCCTGACATGTGGTGATGATGTTAAAGCCTGGGACTCCTAATCCCAGAATTATGGTAGGGAAGCCCTGAAATTGGAGTGCCTTTTTTATTCTTCCAACTCCAATAATTTACTTCTGAAGTCTCTGCAGTTCAGTGATTGTTTGCATGAGCAGAAGCCTCCAGAGGCCTTTTGCTTTCCATGCTGCAGTCTCACAATGGCTTTTGCAGGCTTGGTCTGGAAATTTGCAACACCCTGTTCTTCCATGGTTTCATTGCTGACAGTTTGGTGTGTGCTGAGCAACAGCTGTAAGTGGTAACAATTTGCAGCAGGGCTGTGCGTGCCTCTTGCACCGAATCAAGGCTGTCTCTGTGCTTCCCTGCTCACTGTACATCTTTGTAAAATGCCTCTGTTGACAACTTTAGAGAGTGGTGCATCTGGAAAGCCTGGAGCACTTGAAAAGCTGGATGGGCAGTGCTGCAGGTCTGTTCCAGGAGTCTTCTTCCCTCAAGTCTCCTCTCCTCGAGTCCTCTCTCCTTGAGTCTCTTCTCTTCTCTTCTCTTCTCTTCTCTTCTCTTCTCTTCTCTTCTCTTCTCTTCTCTTCTCTTCTCTTCTCTTCTCTTCTCTTCTCTTCTCTTCTCTTCTCTTCTCTTCTCTTCTCTTCTCTTCTCTTCTCTTCTCTTCTCTTCTCTTCTCTTCTCTTCTCTTCTCTCTCCTCTCCTCCTCTCTCCTCTCTCCTCTCTCCTCTCCTCTCTCTTCTCCTCTTCTCTCTCCTCTCCCTCTCTCTTCTCTCCTCTCCTCTCCTCCTCTCCTCTCTCTCTCCTCTCCTCTCCTTCTCTCTCTTCTCCCCCCTCCCCCCCCTTCCCCTTCCCTTCCCCTTCCTTCCCTTCCCTTCCCTTCCTTCCCCCTTCCCTTCCCTTCCCTTCCCTTCCCTTCCCTTCCCTTCCCTTCCCTTCCCTTCCCTTCCCTTCCCTTCCTTCCCTTCCCTTCCCTTCCTTCCTTCCCTTCCCTTCCCTTCCCTTCCCTTCCCTTCCCTTCCCCTTCCCTTCCCTTCCCTTCCCTTCCCTTCTTCCTTCCCTTCCCTTCCCTTCCCTTCCCTTCTCTTTCTTCTCTTCTCTCTCTTGTATGTGGGGGGGGTTTGGGGGGGCATTGAGGCCTGCAGTTTTGCCCTGGTCGGGAGAAGGTTTGCAGATGATGTTAGCCAAGCTGGAATGGAATGGAATGGAATGGAATGGAATGGAATGGAATGGAATGGAATGGAATGGAATGGAATAGAATAGAATAGAATAGAATAGAATAGAATAGAATAGAATAGAATAGAATAGAATAGAATAGAATAGAATAGGAATACAAACTGTGTCCTCTTGTTCTGGTACTGGCTGCCTGGGAGAAGAGACCAACCTCTGCCTGTCTACAACCTCCCTTCAGGTAGTTGTAGAGAGCAAGAAGGTCACCCCTGAGTCTCCTCTTCTCCAGGCTGAGCAGCCCCAGCTCCCTCAGTCTCTCCTCACAGGGCTGTGCTCCAAACCCCTCACCAACTTCATTGCCCTTCTCTGGACTCATTCCAGCAAGTCAACCTCCTTCCTAAACTGAGGGGCCCAGAACTGGACACAGGACTCGAGCTGTGGCCTAACCAGTGCAGTGTCCAGGGGCAGAATGACCTCCCTGCTCCTGCTGGCCACACTCTTCTTGATGCAGGCCAGGATTATATTGGCCCTCTTGGCTGCCTGGACACACTGCAGGCTCATGTTCAGCCTACCATCAACCAGCACCCCCAGGTCCCTCTCTGCTTGGCTGCTCTCCAGCCACTGTGACCCCAGCCTGTAGCACTGCATGGGGTTGCTGTGGCCAATGTGCAGAACCTGGCACTTGGATGTGTTTCAATCTCATGCCATTGGACTCTGCCCATCTGTCCAGCCTGTCCAGGTCCCTCTGCAGAGCCTCTCTACCCTCCAGCAGATATATATCACTCAAATGTCTTGAAGTTTGACACTGAAGACTACAGCATCCATTCCTTTTGTAGTGATAACCAGACACCTTTAAAGTCCATTTTTTCTGACATCTGTCAGGCATTTATTTAAGTATAAATTGATCTGATAAGTACTTTCTTTCTTCTTTTGCTTTGAAGGCAATCTGGACATCGTGGTTCTCAACAGCACCACTGACAACGGAGCTGAACCCTCTACAAATCAACAGAACTCAACTCTTAACTATTTTACCACGGGATTTGGGGTTGGCTGAATGACTTCTATTAACTGCCTGTTCAGCCCAGAGTTTAATTTGGCAGCACTCAAGTGTTCTCAGTGAAGTTAGCACAGCTGATGACTTCCACGTCCAGCCATCCACAAATATCTCAACATGTTGGAAGTCACGGAAATCTGCTGGAAACACGGACCCCACGGACTTCAGAGCTCCCAAGAGAGCTGTAACAAAATACAGGCAGGGGTCCTGACCCTGCAAATGCTCAGTTCATTAGGTTCATGCAGGAGAATTAGTAGTTGAAGTCACAGCCCTTTGGTTAAGCACTCAGTGCACCAGCAGCTGGCATGCTGTGACAGACATTCATTAACAGCTCATGACTTAATTCCCTCTACTGCTATTTTACCCCCTTTGTGGTGATTTTCTTCTTTCTGCTGCTGTTTTCTTTATATCTGACTGCTATTTCTTACAACATTTTTAGGTGGGAACTCCTTGAGACCTGAGAAAGGCCTAATTTGACATATGCTGCCTAAACCCACACATAGAATCAACCAGGTTGGAAAAGACCAACCCCCACCAGGCTACAACTGCCCTCCAGGGAGTTTTAGAGAGCAATAAGGTATCTCCTGAGCCTCCTCTTCTCCAGGCTATGCAACCCCAGTTCCCCCAGCCTCACAGTATCACAGTATCACAAAGGTAGGAAGAGACCTCAAAGATCATCGAGTCCAACCTGTCACCACAGACATCATGACTAGACCATGGCACCAAGTGCCACATCCAATCCCCTTCTGACCACCTCCAGGGATGGGGACTCCACCACCTCCCTGGGCAGCACATTCCAATGGCTAAAAACTCTCTCAGTGAAGAGCTTTCTCCTCACCTCGAGCCTAAACCTCCCCTGGTGCAGCTTGAGACTGTGTCCTCTTGTTCTAGTGGTGGTTGCCTGGGAGAAGACACCAACCCCTTCCTGGCCACAGCCACCTTTCAGGTAGTTGTAGAGAGCAATGAGGTCTCCCCTGAACCTCCTCTTCTCCAGGCTAAGCAATCCCAGCTCCCTCAGCCTCTCCTCATAGTTCTGTGTTCAAGGCCTCAAGGCTCAAGCCTCTCCTCACAGGGCTGTGCTCCAGACCATTCAGCAGCCTTACTGCCCTTCATATTCAGCCTCAGCCCAGTTCTCCTTCCTGGCCATACTAAAACCTCACTGGTCAGGCCACACCTTGAGTCCTGTGTCCAGTTCTGGGCCCCTCAGTTTAGGAAAGATGTTGAGATGCTGGAACATGCCCAGCAAACCAGAATCTCTTTCTGCTTTAATAGAATCTGAACAGCACTCAGCTTTTCCAGAGTGTTCCCATTACTTTTCTGAATCACCCTGAAGATTAGCAGAAAAGATTACTGCTGCTGGTTTCTCTTTGTTAATCTTTATGCCTGACATCTACATGATCCTGCAGCCCACTGCAGAGGGATATAGCTCAGGATAGATTAAGTTTGGTCATTGGAAGTGAAAGGTTTGGCATTTTGGGAATACAAAAAAAAAAGGGGAAAGAAGAATGGTTTTGTTTTAATGCTCTGATAACTAAAGGTACAATGATAAAGGAAGGACCACAAGGATGAGGAGAGGGCTGGAGCTGCTCTGCTATGAGAACAGACTGAGGGAGTTGGGGCTGTTCAGCCTGGAGAAGAGAAGGCTCTGAGGAGACCTAATTGTGGCCTTCCAGTATCTGAAGGGGGCCTACAGGAAGGCTGGGGAGGGACTTTTGAGGGTGTCAGGGAGTGATAGGACTGGGGGGGATGGAACAAAACTAGAAATGGGGAGATTCAGATTGGATGTTAGGAAGAAGTTGTTCCCCATGAGGGTGGTGAGAGACTGGCACAGGTTGCCCAGGGAGGTGGTGGAAGCCTCATCCCTTAAGGATTTTGCAGCCAGGCTGGCTGTGGCTGTGAGCAACCTGCTGTAGTGTGAGGTGTCCCTGCCCACAGCAGGGGTGGGTTGGAACTGGCTGATCCTTGAGGTCCCTTCCAACCCTAACAATTCTATGATTCAATGATTTAAGGTGGAATATATATCACTCAAGTGTCTTAGAGTTTAACACTGAAGACTGAAACATCCCTTCCTTTTGTAGTGATCACCAGGCACCCTCAAAGTGCATTTATTCTGACATCTGTCAAGTGTTTATTTTAGTATAAATTGATCTGATTTGCATTAAGAGATTATGAAGATACTTAAAGCATGGTTAGCTTGGATTTGGAGTTAACTTTTCATTTATGGTTGAGAAGATGAACCCCACACTTTGCACCCTACAGCAGCCTTCTCTACCTCATGGATCAATATCTGAGCAGTGGGAATCTGGAGATTTATTCATATTCTTGCAACAAAATAGGTGGAATGGTTCTGGAAAACATTCTTGCCATCTTAATGGATGCACTTTCCCTCTATCTGAGATTCTGGAACAGGCTGTCCAGGGGGGCTGTGGAGTCTCCCTCTCTGGAGATATTCAAACCCCACCTGGATGTGTTCCTGTGTGATCTGCTCTAGGTGATCCTGCTCTGGCAGGGGGGTTGGACTGGTTGAGCTTTCAGGTCCCTTCCAGCCCCTGGAATTCTGTGATTCTGTGATTCACTTCTTGGATGTTAGGAGGAAGTTTTTCCCAGCAAGAGAGATTGGCCATTGGAATGGGCTGCCCAGGGAGGTGGTGGAGTCACCATCACTGGAAGTGTTTAAAAAGAGTCTGGATGAGGCACTTGGTGCCATGGTTTAGTTGATTAGAGGGTGTTGGGTGATAGGTTGGACTCTATGATCTCTGAGGTCTTTTCCAACCAGCTTAATCTTCTCTTCTCTTCTCTTCTCTTCTCTTCTCTTCTCTTCTCTTCTCTTCTCTTCTCTTCTCTTCTCTTCTCTTCTCTTCTCTTCTCTTCTCTCTCCTCTCTTCTCTCTCTTCTCTCTCTCTCTTCTCTCTCTTCTCTTCTCTTCTCTTCTCTCTCTTCTCTTCTCCTCTCCTCTCCTCTCTCCTCTCTCTCCTCTCCCTCTCCCTCTCCCTCTCCTCTCCTCCCTCCTCTCCTCTCCTCCCTCCCTCTCTCTCTCCTCTCCTCTCTCTCCTCTCCTCTCCTCTCCTCTCTCTCCTCCTCTCCTCTCTTCTCTATTCTTCTCCCTCTGCATTCCATCCCATTCCATTCCACTCCATTCCATTCCATTCCATTCCATGCCATTCCATTCCATGCCATTCCATGCCATTCCATGCCTGGAGAAATGGCATGGGTATGATGTTATTACTAGCTAACTTTGGCCCACCGCAGTTCTTTTAGTTTGACATGCAGGGCTAGGTTTTCTGAAGCCTGAGGTGAGCGTCAGTGGTGTGCACCAGTGGTTTCTGTACTCAGTGTGCTCTTCCCTTTTGTGATACAGAAGCTGTGCTGCTGTGTCACCAGGCCAACAAACCAGGCATTCTACCACCAGATTGTTTTTGGCTTCACTCATTAATTTCCCATAGCTAATGGCATTGATATTGTGCTGCTGTACTGAAAACACATTCTTCTGGACTGCTTGTAATGTGAGAGACACAAAAACAGTGACCAAATTAAGCAAGGTGAATGATCAAAACTAGCTTGGATCCCTGAGTGTTTGCAGACTTCTGAACACAAGGAAGAAAAAGAATAAGCACACACAAGCCATGTGGGGGTTGGACTCTTCTCCCAGGCAACCAGCACCAGAACAAGAGGACACAGTCTCAAGCTGTGCCAGGGGAGGTTTAGGCTCGAGGTGAGGAGAAAGTTCTTCACAGAGAGAGTTGTTAGCCATTGGAATGTGCTGCCCAGGGAGGTGGTGGAGTCACCATCCCTGGAGGTGTTCAAGAGGGGATTGGATGTGGCACTTAGTGCCATGGTCTAGTAGTCATGAGGTGTTGGGTGATGGGTTGGACTTGGTGACCCTTGAGGTCTTTTCCAACCTTGTTGATTCTATGATTCTATGACAACAGTCTTTATAAATCATATTTCCTCCTTTGTCTTTTTAATGATGTAGATTCCTCTTTGGTGCATTATGCTTCCTAGGTCTCATAAAAAGAACTTATCAAATGCATTTTATGGAGATTGGTTTCATAGAATCATGGAACCACAGAATTGTCAGGATTGGAAGTGACCCCAAGGATGATCTACCCCCAGGCCCCTGCCATGTGCACAGACAGTATTAACCATGTTGGAAAAGACCTTATTGAGTCCAACCTATCACCCAACACCATCTAATCAACTAAACCATGGCACAAAGTGCCTCATCCAGGCTCTTCCTAAACACCTCCGGTGATGGTGACTCCACCACCTCCCTGGGCAGCACATTCCAATGGCCAAGCTCTCTTTCTGGGAGGAACTTCTTCCTACCATCCAGCCTGAACCTCCCCTGGCACAGCTTGAATATTGAACACAGAATCAACCAGGTTGGATCATCAAGTCCAACACCATCTAATTAACTAAACCATGGCACCAATTGCCTCATCCAGGTTCCTTTTAGACACTTCCAGTAACTGTCTCCTAAAACTGCTGCTGATGTTCAAGTAGTTTGCAACTGTCTATCCATTCCAGAGACATGAAGAATGTGTCTTATGTTAAGTGAGCTAGAGCCAAACATTAATATCTGGGGGGTGGAACATGGATCTAATCTTCCCAATCTGGCTCACATGCTGAGCTTCTGCCCCAGGCAATTCACCATTCTGAAAGGGGCACAGCAGCCTCTGTTCTGCTATTTAACATCAGATTAGCATGGTATCCAGACAGAAATCTGCAGAGATATCATGCTTGGAAAACTGAATGCATTCAAAGAGAGTTCAGGGGGTTTCAGGAAAAAAAGCAAACAGCTGTCGTCATCCTTCCTCTTTTGGTAAGTGCTCTCTGGTTTCTGACATTGTATGGACTCCCACTGCAGCTCTGTGCTCATAGATCTAAGCTGGGAAAACAGAAAGATATGAGAAAGCCTACAGGCTGGGGTCAGAGTGGCTGGAGAGCAGCCAGGCAGAAAGGGACCTGGGGGACTGGTTGACGGTAGGCTGAACATGAGACAGCAGTGTGCCCAGGTAGCCAAGAAGGCCAATGGCATCCTGGCCTGCATCAGGAATAGTGTGGCCAGCAGGAGCAGGGAAATCATTCTGCCCTGTGCTCAGCACTGGTTGAGCCATACATTGAGTCCTGTGTCCAGTTCTGGGCTCCTCAGTTTAGGAAGGACATTGAGACACTTGAACGTGTCCAGAGAAGGGCAATGAGGCTGGGGAGAGGCCTTGAGCACAGCCCTGTGAGGAGAGGCTGAGGGAGCTGGGGTTGCTTAGCCTTTAAAAGAGGAGGCTCAGGGGTGACCTTTTTCCTATCTCCAACTCCCTGAAGGGAGGTTGTAGCCAGGTGGGGGTTGGTCTCTTCTTCCCAGGCAACCAGCACCAGAACAAGAGGACATAGTCTCAAGTTGTGCCAGGGGAGGATTAGAATGGATGTTAGGAAGAAATCCTTCCCCTTGATCAGTGGAGGTTTAGGCTGGAGGTGAGGAGCAATTTCTTCCCAGAAAGAGTAATTGGGCATTGGAATGTGCTGCCCAGGGGGGTGGTGGAGTCACCATCCCTGGAGGTGTTCAAAAAAGGCTTGGATGTGGCACTTGGAGCCATGGTTTAATTAGTCATGAGGTGTTGGGTGACAGGTTGGACTTGATGACCTCTGAGGTCTTTTCCACCTTATTGATTCTATGATTCTGTGATGAGTGATTACTTCACAGCAGCTGCTTTTCCTAGGCTTTTGTGCTTAGTTACTCTTTTACCTGCTTCTGGGCTGCCTTGCTACAGGTAGTTCCCACCTTCTAACAGTACAAAAAGATTCTGCTACTTTGATAGTGACTGTGTTTTTTAACCCACTATTTTTGTGTGTAGCTGTATGCTTGCATTGCTGCTTTCTCATGATGTCCTGAACACAGTGCAGTTGCCTCTCTGTTCTCTTTTCAGGTGTTAGCTCAATTCAAAGGGTTTCTCTGCTTCTCAAAATGTAAAGACTCAACCAATCTGCAAATCCAGTAAAGGTGCACACCTCCACCTAAGTAATCTGGACAGAAGTTTTAAGAGTCTGCTGTCTCACCAAGGCTTTTGGGTAAGCCAAAGTATAAAACTGCTCCTTAGGTGTGCTAAGACCTAGGATGAAACATCCCAGATGTTAGTCTTTCAAGTCACTTGTTGCGCTCATACAAAAGGAAAAGCTACAGGACTATATTTATATCTCTATATTTCTCTCTCTCTCCATCTCCACCTCTCTCCATCTCTATACCTCTCTCCTTCTCTATCCCTCTCTACCCATCTCTATCTCTCTCTCAATCTCCATCTCTCTATCTCTCCCTCATCTATCATCTATCTCTGTCATCTCTATCTATATCATCCCTCTCTCTCATCTCTATCATCTCATTTCTCTCTCTGTCTGTATCATCTCTGTCTATATCATCTCCCTCTCCCTCTCATCTCTCTCTAATCTCTATCTGTATCATCTCCCTCTCTCTTTCTCATCTCTATCCCACCTTCTGTATCCTCCCTCCCGCTCTGTATCCTCCCCTCTCTGTATCATCTCTGCCTCATCTCTCTCTCTCTGCATCATCTCTATCTCTATAATATGTCCAGCGGATCGAGGAAGGCTCTCCTCCCCCTCTCCTCAGCCCTGGTGAGGCCTTCCCTGGAATATTGCCTCCAGTTCTGGGCTCCCCAGCTCAAGAAGGACAGGGATCTACTTCTGAGAGTCCAACAGAGGGATACAGGGATGATGAAGGGACTGGAGCACTGCCTGATGAGGAAAGGCTGAGACACCTGGAGCTGCTTGGTCTGGAGAGGAGAGGTCTGAGAGTGGATCTAATAAACGTCTATAAATATCTGAGGGCTGGGTGTCAAGAGAGAGGGGACTGGCTCTGCTCCCTGTGATAGGACAAGGGGCAAGAGATGTAAACTACAGCACAGAAGGTTCCACCTCAACATGAGGAGGAACTTCTTCACTGTGAGGGTCACAGAGCACAGGAGCAGGTTGCCCAGGGAGGTTGTCATGTCTCCTTCTCTGGAGGCTTTCAAGCCCCATCTGGATGCATTCCTGTGTGACCTGTTCTGCATTCTGTGGTCCTGCTCAGGCAGGGGGGTTGGACTTACAGATCTCCAGAGGTTCTGTCCAACCCCTAACATCCTGAGATCCTGTAGTATCGACTTTAAAACAGCAGCTGTGTCAAAGCATTTTTTCTGTGTGTTTTAGGGGGCTTCTGCCCATGGAATCCTATGAAGAAAGCCCTTAGGCTCACATGGAGCCCATCAATAGCTTACACTAAATTTACCATGGACTATAAGTCAGGAGAAGGCATTGAAGCTGACGAGAAGTAGTATATATGTATGGATTTCATGCAAGCTTTATGCAGGTTTGTCATGCAAGGTTATGGCAGGAACTCCTAATTAACTTTATGTGATTTGGAAGCTAGCTGATCAAGGAAACCATCCAGCAGCCAGGCTTGTAAAAAGACCTTTCCTGACTGACAGCCCCAAGGTTGGTACAAGATTTATATGCACAGTAACCCAAACTGGTAGCATTAGCATGGGGCTGTAAAACCTTTTTGGCACCCAGGATTGTCAGAGGGACGCAGGCAACCCAGCTGAAGGGACTGAACAAGATGTGTTGAAGAAGTGTGTGGCAGCTCAAAACCAGACATTGTGCTTCCAAAGGCAAAGCTTTCAGTGAAAGCAAGTTGGTATTGCAAAATCTTTAAAGCTGTTTATAATTCCCTGACCTATAAAGTGACAATAATAAATGACACAAAAGGGGTTTTTTCCTCTCTCTCTCTATTTCTATAGTTTCTGGCAAACAAATGGCCATAATGACTTTTCCAGGACTATGTCTTTAAAACAGAGTCTTGTTAAAAAGCATTTACACTACAGCTGGAGTTCCTCTGTGTAAATGTTGCACTGTTTAACAGCCCTAATGCTCAGCTCAGTTGTGACTCGTACTGAGAATTAGAAGGAGGGGAAAATAAAACACCAAAGCTTTAATGAAAGCCTGATATTTAAAGGGATACTGGTTGATAGTAGGCTGAACATAAGCCAGCAGTGTGCCCAGCTGGCCAAGAAGGCCAATGGCATCCTGGCCTGCATCAGGAACAGTGTGGCCAGCAGGAGCAGGGAAGGCATTCTGCCCTGTATTCAGCACTGGTTAGGTCACACCTTGAGTCCTGTGTCCAGCTCTGGGCTCCTCAGTTTAGGAAAGATGTTGAGATGCAGGAAGGTGTCCAGAGAAGGGCAACAAAACTAGGGAGGGGTTTGGAGCACTACCCTGTGAGGAGAGGCTGAGGGAGCTGGGGTTGCTTAGCCTGGAGAAGAGGAGGCTCTTTTTGCTCTCTACAACTCCCTGAAAGGAGATTGTAGCCAGGTGGGGGTTGGTCTCTTCTTCCAGGCAAGCAGCACCAGAACAAGAGGACACAGTCTCAGGCTGTACCAGGGGAGGTTTAGGCTGAATGTAAGGAAGAAATTCTTCCTAGCAAGAGAGATTGGCCATTGGAATATGCTGACCAGGGTCATGCCATGGTTCAGTTGATTAAATAGTGTTGGGTGATAGGTTGGACTTGATGATCTCCGAGGTCTTTTCCAACCTGGTTAATGCTGTTCTATTATAGTGCATGAGTATGTAAGCAGCAGCTGGGGCTCTTAGTCTGGGAAAGAGGAGGCTGAGGAGAGACCTCATTGCTCTCTACAACTACCTGAAAGGAGGTTGTGTAGAGTCTGCTGCTGGTCTCTTCTCACAAGAGATTCACAATTACTGATAGAACAAGAGGGAATGGCCTCAGGCTGCAACTGGGTAGGTTTAGACTGGACAGTAGCAAAAACTCTTTCCCAGCAAGAGTGGTCAGGGATTGGAATGTGCTGCCCAGGGAGGTGGCTGAGTCCCCAAGCCTGGCTGTGTTTCAAGGTGGTTTGGATGTGGTGCTTGGGGCTCTGGTTTAGGGGTGACCCTTGCAGAGCAGAGTAACCACATGGTTCCAGACTTCATGTCCAAGTGCCAGATGGTGGGAATCCTTCCCTTCCTTCTGCTTTCAGCTCTTTATTTCCTCACCTCTTAATAAAATTGTACTTTTGAGAAGTGATATAGAATCAGTTGGCTAATTTTAACTTGCAGCTTTCTCAGCCTGCTGTGTCCACAATTAATTAGGGCATCATCTAGAATTGCAGTGTTTGTCATTAACAGGAAATGAGAGTGACCAGCTCCCCAAGTATCACAGTATCACTAAGGTTGGAAGAGACCTCTCCCTACTCTAGTCAGGAGGTCTGTGGCGACAGGTTGGACTCGATGATCTTTGAGGTCCCTTCCAACCTTAGGAGTACTGAATACTTAGGAGATCATCAAGTCCAACCTGTCACCCAACACCTCCTGACAACTAAACCATGGCTCCAAGTGCCACATGCAATCCTTTTTTGAGCACCTCCAGGGATGGTGCCTCCACCACCTCCCTGGGCAGCACATTCCAATGGCCAGTCTCTCTTTCTGGGAAGAACTTCTTCCTAACATCCAGCCTAAACCTCCCCTGGTGCAGCTTGATACTGTGTCCTCCTGTTTAGGTGCTGGTTGCCTGGGAGAAGAGACCAACCTCCACCTGGCTACCATCTCCCTTCAGGTAGTTGTAGACAGCCATAAGGTCTCCCCCTGAGCCTCCTCTTCTCCAGGCTGAGCAGCCCCAGCTCCCTCAGCCTCTCCTCATAGAGCTGTGCTCCAAACCACAAGGTGAAATCTTCATCAAGTCTTCATGACAGGTCTGCTTCAAATGCACTTCAGTTCTGCAGCATGGACAAAAATGGATGTTACAATTGAAAAGTTGCAGCTATCCTTTCTGCATCTTTCTTATTGTGTTTCTGCTTTTGAACAGGGTAACACTGCAATTGAAAACATATGGTGACCTGGCCTCATACTTACCTCAACTGCTGTGGTCTGTACCAGGCTGAAGTGGAGAAGCTTTGAAATGTCTTAGAGAAGCATTCCCCAAGAGGCATCAAGTTGGCTTTAGAGGCATCCAGTGGACTTCAGGCATCAGGACAGAACTTTTGATGTGCAATTGCAAAAAGTCCCACTAAGGAATGGGAAATGCTCTCCCACCATCACTCCCCTTCATTGTCCTAAATCAGCTCATGCTCCCCTACCAGCAACCCTCCTTTCATCTTCCCAAAGCAGCATCTGCACCTTCTACCTCATCCTCTCCCCTGCCTAAACAGCTCCTGCTCCACCAACATCATTGCTGCACCCATCCCAGAGCCAGAGGCAACACCCTCACCAGCCAAGATACCACCCAGAGGAGCTCAGCCCCAGTGAGGAAGCCCAGCCAGCACCCATGGATGATATTGGAGTGGTCATCAGTCATTGCCCTAACAACCGGGGGGCCACCAGGCCCCCCGGCCTTTGTTGTCACCACCACCATCACCCAGTGTGCACCAGGGGCACTCACCAGGGATGAGAGGAGGATCCTCAGCCCAGATGGGCTCAGCTTAGGGCTTCTGCCCTTCCTGGAGGGGATTAAAAAGGGGAGTGGGAGGGGAGGGCCAAGTGGCCACACCTGGGGTGGGAGGAGACTCCACCAGAGCCCAGGTGCCCTGGGTTTGAGGGGAAAAAGGGGAAAATGGGGCAGGTGAGGGACTTTAAGGGTGTCAGGGAGTGATAGGACCAGGGGGAATGGAACAAAAAGGTAGAGATGAGTGGATTCAGATTGGATGTTGGGAGGAGGTTCTGCCCCATGAGGGTGGTGAGACACTGGCACAGGTTGCCCAGGGAGGTGGTGGAAGCCTCATCCCTGGGAGTTTTCTGGACCAGGCTGGATACAGGTCTGGGAGGCAGGAGACCTGGTGGAAAAGGACAAAGGAAAGAAAAGGATGACCTTCGACTCTGACCTGCCTATTCTTTCTTTGTTGCAGTCCATATGTCTATCTAGAATGGAATGTGTCCAGAGAAGGGCCACGAAGATGATCAGAGGGATGGAGCTCCTCTCCTCTAAGGGGACAGACTGAGAGAGTTGGGGCTGTTCAGTCTGGAGAAGAGAAGGCTCTGAAGAGACCTTATTGTGGCCTTCCATTATCTGAAGGGGGCCTCAAGAAAGCTGGGGAGGGACTTTTAGGGTGTCAGGGAGTGATAGGACTGGGGGGATGGAGCAAAACTAGAAATGAGTAGATTTAGATTGGATGTTAGGAAGAACTTCTTGCCCATGAGGGTGGTGAGACAGTGGCACAGATTGTCCAGGGAGGTGGTGGAAGCCTCATCCCTGGGAGCTTTTGTGGCCAGGCTGGATGTGGCTCTGGGTGGCCTGATCTGGTGTGAGGTGTCCCTGCCCACGGCAGGGGGGTTGGAACTGGATGATCCTCGAGGTCCCTTCCAACCCTAATAATTCTATGATTCTATGTGTGGGAAAGGTTTTTGGGACAGGGTCAGAGTTAAGGTTTCTAATTCCCTTCATTATTATTTCTGGACAGTCAATTAGAAAGAAAGAAGAGGAAGGGTGGAAGGGAGGAAGGGAGGGAGAGCGGGAAGGAGGGAGGAAGGGAAGAAAGAAGGGAGTAAGGAAGGAAGGGAGGAAGGTCAAATATGGTACATTTTTCAAAGACCCAGGTTGTTTTTGCTGAGAAATCCTCCTGCACTACAGTTTCTGTGTGTTTACTTTGTGAAGTATTACATAATTGGAAGTTAAGTTTGCACATTATTCGCTTGGCATGATGCAGACATTAACATTCCCCAGTGCCAGGAGGAAAGCAGAGCAGGCACCACACGTGCAGCCCCAGAGAGTCCTCCACACGACTGCACCTGCTGATGGGAATCTGGCATATGTCCCTCCTGCACCTGCTGCTTTGCTGTTGCTCAGGGACAGGCTGCTGCTCTCACATCATCTGCTTCTGATCAGAAACAGTGGCCAGCAGGAGCAGGGAAGTCATTCTGCCCCTGTACTCAGCACTGGTTAGGCCACAACTTCAGTCCTGTGTCCAGTCCTGGGCTCCTCAATTAAGAAGGATATTGAGACACTTGAACATGTCCAGAGAAGGACAATGAGGATGGAGAGAGGTCTGGAGCACAGCCCTGTGAGGAGAGGCTGAGGGAGCTGGGGTTGCTTAGCCTGGAGAAGAGGAGGCTCAGGGGAGACCTTCTTGCTGTCTGCAACAGAAAGGAGGTTGCAGCCAGGTGGGGGTTGGTCTCTTCTCCCAGGCAGCAAGCACCAGGACAAGAAGATACAGTCTCAAGCTGTGCCAAGAGAAGTTTAGGCTTGAGGTGAGAATCTGGAGGTGCTGGGAAGTGTCCAGAGAAGGGCCACGAGGACGAGCAGAGGGCAGCAGCTCCTCTCCTATGAGGACAGACTGAGGGAGTTGGGGCTGTTCAGTCTGGAGAAGAGAAGGCTCTGGGGAGACCTAATGGTGGCCTTCCAGGATCTGAAGGGGGCTACAAGAACGTTGGGGAGGAACTTTTGAGGGTGTCAGGGAGTGATAGGACTGGGGGGGATGCAGCAAAACTAGAAATGGGTAGATTCAGACTGGATGTTAGGAAGAAGTTCTTCCCCAGGAGGGTGGTGAGAGGTTGCCCAGGGAGGTGGTGGAAGCCTCATCCCTGGAGGTGTCTGCAGCCAGGCTGGATGTGGCTGAGAGCAACCTGCTGTGGTGCGAAGTGTCCCTGCCCATGGCAGGGGGGTTGCAAGTAGATGATCCTTGAGTTCCCTTCCAACCCTGACAATTCTATGATTGTAAAGCACTGATGAATGCTTTCATCTACCAGTGTGAAACACCCTTCATAGAATATGTTTCTCAGGGCTCTTTTTTTCCCTGTGAGATTAAAACTCCTCCCAAAATGCAGTGGGGAATTCCTTCCACCAACAGGCTGGTTGGAGGAAGGAAACCCTTCCTTGTAATACACACCACAGAAACTGTCATGCTGTGAGTAACTGCACATTCCATCACATGCCACGAGAGCGTTGTGGGGTTAGGACAGCTCCAGGATAAAGTCATTTTCCCCCTCAACATTTGTTGAAGCCAAAATTGCAGCAGATTCTCCGTGGGCACTTGAAAGGAGGAGAAAATAGCTTGCTGTTTGGCACATCCTGGATGATGGGTACGCTCTGCTGAAACACAAAACCTGTGGTCTCCCCACTGCTTGCTTAATAGGGAATCTCTAGGAGGGTTTTAAAAGCACAGAAGCCTCCTGGGAACAGCCTGGGTTGCATTTAATTTAACTGCAGGATGCTCGTTGATGGCACTGGTTTGGAAACTAAGTAGAAATACATGGAATACATAGAATAAACCAGGCTGGAAGAGACCTTCAAGATCATCAAGTCCCACCCTTCAACCAATCCAACACCACCTAAACAACTAAACCATGGCACCAAGCACCCCATCACATCTCTTCCTGAACACCTCCAGTGATGGTGACTCCACCACCTCCCTGGGCAGCCCATTCCAATGGGCAATCACTCTCTCTATATAGAACTTTTTCCTAACATCCAACCTAAACCTCCCCTGGCACAACCTGAGACTGTGTCCTCTCGTTCTGGTACTTGCTGCCTGGGAGAAGAGACCAACCTCTGCCTGTCTACAACCTCCCTTCAGGTAGTTGTAGAGAGCAAGAAGGTCACCCCTGAGTCTCCTCTTCTCCAGGCTAAGCAACCCCAGCTCCCTCAGCCTCTCTTCATAGGGCTGTGTTCCAAACCCCTCACCAACTTTGTTGCCCTTCTCTGGACACTTTCCAGCAAGTCAACCTCCTTCCTAAACTGAGGGGCCCAGAACTGGACACAGGACTCCAGGTGTGGCCTAACCAGTGCAGTGTACAGAGGCAGAATGACCTCCCTGCTCCTGCTGGCCACACTCTTCCTGATGCAGGCCAGGATGCCATTGGCCCTCTTGGCTGCCTGGGCACACTGCAGGCTCATGTTCAGCCTACCATCAACCAGCACCCCTAGGTCCCTCTCTGCCTGGAATCTGGTGCACATCTCTGCTCACAATATAGTCAAACAGCTATTAATAAAATCAACAGTCATGGAATTTTGTTCAGTTATGTGTATGCACCTTCTGTGTGCTTTGTATACAGCAAAAGTCATTATAGTATGGGATAGGATAGGATAGGATAGGATAGGATAGGATAGGATAGGATAGGATAGGATAGGATAGAATTAACCAGGCTGGAAAAGACCTTTGAGATCATCAAGTCCGACCTACCACCCAACACCACCTAATCAACTAAACTATGGCACCAAGTGCCTCAGCCAGGCTCTTCCTAAACACCTCCAGGTATGGTAACTCCACCACCTCCTTGGGCAGCACATTCCAACAGGCAATCAGCCTCTCTATGAAGAACTTCTTTCAACATCCAGTCTAAACCTCCCCTAGCACAGCTTGAGACTGTGTCCTCTTGTGGCACCAAGTGCCATGTCCAATCCGCTCTTGAACACCTCCAGTGATGGTGACTCCACCACCATCCTTGGTAGCACATTCCAATGGCCAACAACTCTCTCTATGACAGAACTTTCTCCTCCCCTTGAGCCTAAATTTCCCCTGTTGCAGCTTGAGACTGTGTCCTCTTGTTCTGGTGCTGGTTGCCTGGGAGAAGAGACCAACCCCCACCTGGCTACAACCTCCCTTTAGGTAGTTGTAGAGAGTAAGGTCTCCCCTGAGCCTCCTCTTTTCCAGACTAAGCAACCCCAGCTCCCTCAGCCTCTCCTCATGGGGCTTGTTCGAGTGCCTGTAAGAGACTAAATCTTGTCTCTCTTGATGTGTATCAGCAGAGATAAAAACATCTTTGCTCCTCACTCAGACCATAGCTGCCAAGGGAGGGGATGGTAAGCAGACATCACTGAATAAGGACTCTCTGGAAGGTGCAGAGAAGATAATCTCTACCCATCAGCTATCCTGGAAAGGGAGGATGGTGAAAAGGACAATGGATTCCCCACTTGGACACTTACCTAAAACCCTGTGACTACAAAACTGTCTAAAAGACCTGAGCAATGCCTGCTCAGGAGAAGAAAAAGACCTAAGCAATGCCTGCTCAGGAAGAAGAAAAATTGAGAAGAAAATACCAGGAGAGAAAAGGACAGACACAGGAGAAAAGACATCACCATGGAGCCTGGAAGCAGCAGAGCAGGAGGAACCCTCTCTGTGTCCTAAGCTTTGTCTGCTGCAAGTCATGGAGCTGAAGAGGTTGCTCAGAGAAGAACTTGGGCTTCGACTTTGGGATCTCTTCCTCCACTCCTCTAGCAGAGGGCAGCACAGCTGACAAGGATGACCTCTCCTCCACGCTAAAGCGGCAGCAGCCTTCCTCCACAGACCCAAACAGTCTTGGGGGCTGGGGGGTGTGCTAATATAATTCCTTTCCACTCCTATCTCACTCTTCTCCCTCTCTCTATTTTTTTATCTATTTTATCTCTCTCTCTCTCTTTTTCCCTCACTCTCTCTATTGTCCCCTCTCTCTCTATTTTGTCCTGCTCTCTATTTTTTCCCCTCTCTCTTTCTATTTTTTCATCTCTCTATTTTCCCCTCTCTTTCTATTTTCCCCTCTCTCTCCATTTTTCCCTCTCTCTGTATTTTTCCCTCTCCATCTCCATTTTTCCCTCTATTTTCCCTCTTCCTCTCTATTTTTCCCTCTCCCTATTTTCCCCCTCTCTGTTTCCCCTCTATTTCCCCCCTCTATTTTCCCCCTCTCTCTCTATTTTTCCCTCTTCCTCTCTATTTTCCCCCTCCCTATTTCCCTCCTCTCTGTTTCCCCTCTATTTCCCCCCTCCATTTTTTCCTCTCTCTATGTCCCCCTGCTCTCTATTTTTCCTCTCCCTATTTGTTCCTCTCTCTCTTTTTTCCCCCTCTATCTCTAATTTTTCCCTCTCTATTTTCCCCACTTTTTCCCCCCTCTCTATTTCCCCCTCTCTAGTTTTCCATCTCTCTATGTTTTCCCCCTCTATTTTTCCCCTCTCTCTCCATTTCCCCCTTCCCTCTCTATTTCCCCCTCTATTTTTCCCCCTCTCTCTCTTTTTCCCTTCTCCCTCTCTATTCCCCCCTCTCTATTTTTCTCTCTCTCTCTCCTTCCTTCTGCTCCATCCACTTTATTCTGTTAAATACACAGCCTTGCCATTGATATTTTGGCCTCATTTGTGCCTCTAATTTCATAACACAGGAATATTCAAGAGAACTGAGTCTCTCTCCCTCTCCAGACAGAGACAGTGCCTGGAAGCCTCAAACTCTTCCATGAAACAAATCTAATGTGCTTCACAGGAATCAGAAGTGTGATGATGGACATTTAACCACTATGACCAATAAAACAGCACTTGGCAAAGCAGAAACAGCAAATGTCTGGCATTAAAGCATGACAGAAATGAGCACAGATCTCTGGCCTTGTGAAACTCCACCTCTCCTCCTGTGCAAAAGTTTGGTCTCTCCCCTGCTTTCACAGCTTCTGAATCTCCAAGATATCCACTCCAGATAAGCAGTGCCTCATGGATGGGAACAGCTCTGTGTACTGCCACGAGAGTATTCCCTCTTGCTCCCTCTTATGCATGCACACACATGCACAAGGGTCAGTTTTACAGGAGCTTAGAGGTTGCAGTGCCCCTCTAGGCAGAGCCAAGTCTGGGTAAATCTGACCAAATAATCCTGTCTAGGCTTTACTTCTCACTTCCCACCTCTGCAGGAAAGAGGTGTCATGCTTAATGTCACCAGCCACCGCCTTGGAGTGTCCTTTGGCATTTTAAAGTATGCTAACATCTCTCTGCAGATATGCTGCAGGCTTTAAAGCAGTTATTGGGGAAGACACACAAGGCTTTTTTTGTGCTCAGGCAGTCATACCCTTCTCTCTGGCTGGCCTAAAGGCCAGCCCTGTGGAAAGGAATGTCAGGCAAGAAAGTCTGAAAACAGCTAGGAGGAACACGGCATTCCAAGCCTGGATATCCAAAAATACCTCTGAAGCAGCTTAGCATGAGGGAGAGCTAAAAGAATGAGCAAAGAAGAGAGTGCCTGTCTGCTTTTCCCCTCTCCTCCCCCAGATAATGAGGAGAACTACAAGCAGTGTTTATTTGTTTTTTCAAGGAGAGATCCCACACAGTATCTGCAGGCCAGAGGCCCTCATAAAGTGACCCACATAAATCACTGCCCTCCCCATTCCCTGTCTCTGAGCCCTGCCCAGTGCGACAGACAGCTCCTCTTTTTCTCCTGTATGGGCCTCTGAGCCTTGTCTCTGCTGGAGCTGTTTGTCTGCAGTGACTCATCCCAGGATGTGCACCAGGAAAAAGCAGGCTAAACTGTCTCTCCTGCAAGGAGGGAGGAGAAAGAAGTGACCCACATGTTCCCAAAGCCTGCATGTGTCCTGCTCTCCCTGAAAGGCAGGAATGACTGCAAGGTTGGATTTCTGGACCGCAGGATTTCAAACACCAGGGATGTTTTCAATGAGCACTGTGGATGTTTGGCTCAGGACCTGATTCAGATTCTGCATTTCAGGCTGCAGAGTGAGGAAATCTGTCTCCACAGCATATGTCAGCAACCTGAGTGACCTTCTCAGTGCTGGAGCAACAGGGAATCTGCTGCTCTCTCTTCATCTCACTGCTTGCACCCACGGCTCTCATTAGCCCTGAGTCACCAGTGCACCCGGGGGGCTCAGGGGAGGTGTAACAGGCACCATGAGCTCCTGGGGCTTCAAGGGATGCATAATTTTCTTGGGGTAGATTCTCTTTCTTTTTATTTTGCCTCTCCTCTCCCTCTCCTCGAGTCTCTTTTCCCTCTCCTCTCCCACTCTCTCCCTATCCTCTTCCTCTCCTTCTCCTCTCTCTCTCCTCTGTCTCTCCTCTCCTCTTAGAATCATAAAATTGCTAGTTAGGGTAGGAAGGGACCTCAAGGATCAGCCAGTTCCAAACCCCGTGCCATGGGCAGGGACACCTCACACTACAGCAGGTTTCTCACAGCCACATCCAGCCTGGCTGCAAACACCTCCAGGCAGGAGGCTTCCACCACCTCCCTGAGCAACCTCTTCCAGTGTCTCACCGCTCTCATGGGGAACAACTTCTTCCTAACATCCAATCTGAATCTACCCATTTCTTGTTTTGTTCCATTCCCCCCAGTCCTATCACTCCCTGACACCCTCAAAAGTCCCTCCCCAGCTTTCTTGTAGCCCCCTTCAGACCCTGGAAGGCCACAATAAGGTCTCCTGGGAGCCTTCTCCACACTGAACATCCACAATTCCCTCAGTCTGTCCTCATAGGAAAGCAGCTCCAGCCCTCTGCTCATCCTCACAGCCCTTCTCTGGACACCTTCCAGCACCTCCAGATCCTTCCTGTAACAGGGGCTCCAAAACTGGACACTGTACTCCAGGTGTGGTCTCACCAGAGTGGAATATAGAGGGAGAATCACCTCAACTACAAAGAGCACAAACAAAGCAGGAAACTTTTACCTTTGGTCTTATTTCTCCAATTCCATCTCTTCATGCAGAAAATCTTTACTTATCTAAGCTAAGACTGAGGTCTTCTCATGATAACCATAGTAAACATCAGATAAAACAAAAGTGCATCAAAATAAACACCTTATACACTGCTTTCATCTGTCTGTACTGTACCTGCTTCTCAGTTTAGGGTTCACCCTTCTGGATGAGAAAAAGATTTTTGTGAAGGATGGGTGAGGGATAATTTTCCTTCTGCAATGTCCAAGTGTGGAAGCTTAAACTTATTTAGGATAGGATAGGATAGGATAGGATAGGATAGGATAGGATAGGATAGGATAGGATAGGATGGATAGACTAGACTAGACTAGACTAGACTAGACTAGACTAGACTAGACTAGACTAGAATAGAATAGAATAGAATAGAATAGAATAGAATAGAATAGAATAGAATTTACCAGGTTGGAAAAGACCTTTGAGATCATCAAGTCCAACCTACCACCCAACACCACCTAATCAACTAAACCATGGCACCAAGTGCCTCATCCAGCCCCTTCCTAAACACCTCCAGTGATGGTGACTCCACCACCTCCTTGGGCAGCACATTCCAACAGGCAATCACCCTCTTCATGAAGAACTTCTTTCTAACATCCAACCTGAACCTGCCCTGGTGAGACTGTGTCTTCTTGTTCTGGTGCTGGTTGCCTGAGAGAAGAGACCAACCCCCACCTGGCTACAACCTCCCTTCAGGTAGCTGGAGACAGCAAGAAGGTCTCCCCTGAGCCTCCTCTTCTCCAGGCCAAGCAACCCCAGCTCCCTCAGCCTCTCCTCAAAGGGCTGTACTCCAAACCCCTCCCCAGCTATGTTGCCCTTCTCTGGACACCTTCCAGCATCTCAACATCTTTCCTTTAATCTGTAGGTGACAGAGTAGTGACAAAAAGTGGTCCCTGATGGGAGAATTTGCCTGCAAGCCATGCAGAGGCTGCAAGAAAAATGCGAGTTTGTGTACCAGTGGCTCACCTACCACAGCTAGGAGCAAATAAGGACTGAACAACAAAACTCTTCAGCAGGGATGAAAAGGACTTGGAGGTTGGAAGGGAATCCATTTTGCCAGGGCATTTGGAAGCTTGGTGAGATAACAGCAGTTAATGACACATGGCTGGCTACCCACTGGGGAGCCCTGTTCATCTTGTACAGCCAAAGAGTTAAAATGCCTGCTGGCTGGGATGATCCTGGCTGCAGTTTTCCTTTTGAAAGCATCAGAAGGCAGAATAAAAAGCAGTTATTTTGCCTTCAAACCACTGACATGCTGTTAAGACAGAGGTTTTGAAACCATGAAGCAAAGTGAAGCTGACTTAAAGGCTGATGAGGGCATAGCCCCCCTAAGCCCATTTCATCTCATACAATCATAGAGTAGCTTGAGTTGGTAGAGACCTTAAAGATCACTGAGTTCCAACACCCCTGCCATGGGAAGGGACACCTCCTGCTATGCCAGGTTGCTCATAATCTCATGCAGTCTGGTCTTAAACACTTCCAGGATGAGGTGCCCAGAAGAGGACACAGTCTCAGGCTGTGCCAGGGGAAGTTTAGGCTGGAGGTGAGGAGAAAGTTCTTCCCAGCAAGAGACATTTGTCATTGGAATGTGCTGCCCAGGGAGGTGGTGGAGTCACCATCCTGGAGGTGCTCCAAAAAGGATTGAATGTGGCACTTGGAGCCATGGTTTAGTTGTCAGGAGGTGTAAAGTATTAGGTAATAGGTTGGACTTGATGATCTCTGAGGTCTTTTCCAAACTGGTTGATTCTGTGATTCTCTGGACAGCCTGTTTCAGTGACTCACAGAATAGAATAGAATAGAATAGAATAGATAGAATAGAATAGAATAGAAGAATAGAATAGAATAGAATAGAATAGAATAGAATAGAATAGAATAGAAGTAGAGTAGAGAAGAATAGAGTAGAATTGACTGGACTTGAATCAAATTGACTTGAATCAAACTGAATGGAATGGAATGGAATGGAATGGAATGGAATGGAATGGAATGGAATGGAATGGAATGGAATGGATTAGCTTGAAAAAGACCTTTGAGATCATGAAGTCCAACCTATCACCCAGCACCATCTAATCAGCTAAACCATGACACTAAGTGCCTCATCTAAGCTCTTTTTGAACACTTCCAGTGATGGTGATTCCACCACCTCCCTGGGCAGCACATTTCAATGGCCAATTATTTTCTGGGAAGAACCTTCTCCTCACCTCGAGCCTAACCTTCTCCTGGTGCAGCTTGAGACTGTGTCCTCTTGTTCTGTTGCTGGGGGTTGGGTGAGAGCAACCCCCACCTGGCTGCACCCTCCTTTCAGGTAGTTGTAGAGAGCAATAAGGTCTCCTCTGAGCCTCCTCTTCTCCAGGCTAAGCAACCCCAGCTCCTGCTCCAAAATATCTGATCTGAATCTACCCTGCTCTAGTTTAAAATGGTATTCTCTTGTTCATGCCCTGACAGCAAAGGTGCACAGCATCCTCTGCTTTTCATCTGGAGAGACACAACAGCAGCACAGAGCCAGTCAGCCACAGCCTGGAGACAACCTCCCCTGTCACACGCATCCTGAACACAGATATGCCACTGTAGGACATGTTGGAAGAAGAAATGGAGTACACATAGTGACTTTCAGAAAGATGAGGCTGACCTGATACACTCAGCTGTGGAAATTATAAAGTCATTCAGTAGGAGCTGCCAATAGCAGTATAGAAAAATCTGGAGCTCCTCCACTTTTACAGTGAGGGAACTGTGTGCAGGCTTGGCAGGCAGCTCTGCTTTCATATGCAGGAGGAAGGGAGCTGAGTCTGAAGATAGGCACTGTCTGGAGACTGAAAATTGTTAATTACTGCAAATATCAGAGCTGATGGAATGGGGTGTGGGGGGTGTTGTTGGCTTGGAGGGGTTGTTTGGTTGGTTGGTTTGGGTTTGTTGTTTTGTGGCAGCTCCAAACAACAATAAATGTGCAGAAAGCTTTCCCCCATTCCTCTCTGTAGTGCTGTTCATTTCACAGTCACAGATTTCAGAGTATTTCCTTCCTTAATCTCCCATCTCTCCCTCAGCATCCTCCTCCTGGTGACCCCAAACCCCTTCAACTTTCATGGAACGAACTGAAAAGGAAGTGTGTGGTTTGCTAAACATACTGAGGAGTTCTATGTGTGAGTCAGGATCACTGTTCCTTAGGAGTAGCTAGCAGAGTCTGCCAGCTTTTAGTTTATAGAACTATAAAATCCAGCTTATGTGCATCACCATAGCTGCTTCCCATCTAGGCAGGCCTGTTAATGTCTGTGGATGTGTACTGTTTAAATTCATTATCTCCTCACACTGAAATTGACACAAATTCCAAGGAGCAGTGTTCATGTCTGGTGCCAGGGGAAGTGCTTGGCATGTGCTCTGCACTGCGTTTGAAGCCTTCTAAATCAATTCCAGAATTAACAGTTGACTCAGGAAAAACATCTGACAAGAGTCTGAGTGTGATTTGGTGGGGAGTCTGCTGGGGGAGTCTGTAGCTGGCTGGCAGAACAGAGCAGTGCCATAAAGCACTAATGCATGATTGTGTAGTGGATACCCAAGCACAGTCTGTGCTTCACCTGTGGAATGGAATGGGAGGAGAGGGGAGGGGAGGGGAGGGGAGGGGAGCGGAGTCCCTCAGGGATCAGTCCTGGGACCTGTCTTGTTCAACATCTTTGTGGGTGCCATGGACAGTGGCATTGAGTGCACCCTCAGCAAGTTTGCTGATGACACCAAGCTGTGTGGTGCAGCAGACACGCTGGAGGGAAGGGAGGCCATCCAGAGGGACCTGGACAGGCTGGAGAGGTGGGCACAAGCCAATCTCATGAAGGTCAATAAGAGCAAGTGCAGGGTCCTGCATCTGGGTCGAGGCAATCCCAGGCACAAATCCAGGCTGGGCAGTGAGTGGCTGGAAAGTAGCCCTGAGGAGAGAGACTTGGGGGTGCTGGTGGACAAAAAGCTCAACATGAGCTCTCAATGTGCACTTGCAGCCCACAAAGCCAATCAGATCCTGGGCTGCATCAGGAGAAGTGTGGCTAGCAGGTCGAGGGAGGTGATTCTCCCCCTCTACTCAGCCCTGGTGAGACCCCACCTGGAGTACTGTGTCCAGTTCTGGAGCCCCTATTCCAAGAGGGATATGGAGGTGCTGGAAGGTGTCCAGAGAAGGGCCACGAGGATGATCAGAGGGCTGGAGCACCTCTCCTATGAGGACAGACTGAAGGAGTTGGGGCTGTTCAGTCTGGAGAAGAGAAGGCTCCCAGGTGACCTCATTGTGGCCTTCCAGTATCTGAAGGGGGCTACAGGAAGGCTGGGGAGGGACTGCTTAGGATCTCAGGTAGTGATAGGACTAGGGGGAATGGAATGAAGCTGGAGGTGGGGAGATTCAGGCTGGAGGGGAGGAGGAAGTTCTTCCCCATGAGAGTGGTGAGACCCTGGAATGGGTTGTCCAGGGAGGTGGTCGAGGCCCCGTCCCTGGGGGTGTTTAAGAGCAAGCTGGATGAGGCTCTGTCCAGCCTGATGTAGTGTGGGGTGTCCCTGCCCATGGCAGGGGGGTTGGAACTAGCTGATCCTTGTGGTCCCTTCCAACCCTGAATGAAACTATGAAACTATGAAACTATGAAGCTATGGAAGCCGACCCCCTCCCCACAACAACCATCCTCTTCTAGCAAGAATGTGCTGGGTTGAGGCAGCCCCCCTCCCCACCACGGGCAAAAATAAACAACTCAGACAAATGGGTTGCAAAAGTGATGGAAAGTTTAAGTAGAAAGCAGTGAATGTTTACAGAAAGCCAGAAGCACAGTGACAAAGAAAGATCCCAAAACAGACCCAGGAACATCCCATCCCCACCTGAGGGTACACCCAAGACCCCCCACAGGTGGTGGTGGGGTCAATGTCCCTGGAGGTGTTTAAGCAAAGCCTGGATGAGGCACTTAGTGCCATGGTGTGGTTGATTACTTAGGGGTGGGTGATCGGTTAGAATCATAGAATCATAGAATCAATAAGTTTGGAAAAGACCTCAAAGATCATCAAGTCCAACCTGTCACCCAAGACCTCATGACTACTAAATCATGGCACTAAGTGCCACATACAGTCCCCTCTTGAACACCTCCAGGGATGGTGACTCCACCACCTCCCTGGGCAGCACATTCCAATGGCTAACAACTCTCTCAGTGAAGAACTTTCTCTTCACCTCGAGCCTAAACTTCCCCTGGCACAGCTTGAGACTGTGTCCTCTTGTTCTGGTGCTGAATGCCTGGGAGAAGAGACCAACCCCCTCCTGGCTACAACCTCCCTTCAGGTAGTGGTAAACAGCAATAAGGTCTCCCCAGAGTCTCCTCTTCTCCAGGCTAATCCCAGCTCCCTCAGCCTCTCCTTGTAGGGCTTGTGCTCAAGGCCTCTCACCAGCCTTGCTACCCTTCTCTGGACATGTTCAAGAGGGGCCCAGAGTTAAACTGAGGGGCCCATTACTGGACACTACTCAAGGTCTGGCCTAATCAGTGCTGAGCACAGTGCTGAATTAGGAAGGTAAGAAGAAATACTCACTTCATGATCTTGCAGATCTCTTCCAACCTGGGTGATTCTGTCTGTAGCTGAGTGCACGCTGTCCAGGCTGTTTGCAGATGATGTATGACCACATTATCAAGACACAGTTTAGACATAATCACAGAATGTGTCCCAACCACTGTAAGTCTAATTTGTGAGTTGTTTTCCTGTGCTGGTTCTGATACTTCATATGCTTTTACAGTTACCCTTTACATCATGGGAAGCCTTCATCAAATGTGAATGCAATTAGCATTAGGAGCATAAACAATTCCTGAATTGAAGTCAAAGGTCTCATTTTCCTAAGCAGTTGCTAGGGGAAGAGATTATTTTAAGCTCTGAAACATTTTCCAGTTTCCTGGGTCTGTAGCTTTCACCAAGTATGCAAATGTTAAACGAGTACAAATTAATTCCTTGATGGCCTCCCTTAGCAAAGAGTAAATCTGTTAAAGCTCATGGAAAAAGAGCAGTGGTCTTCATGTAAACTATTAACAATAAAGGCTTCTCCCCATTTGATGTGATGCTTGTTTGCAGCCATCTGCCCAGCTTATATCAGTGCTGGGGATTGCTGCAACCCAGATGCAGGACCCTGCATTTGGTCTTGTTGAACCTCATGAGGTTGGTTTGTGCCCACCTCTCCAGCCTGTCCAGGTCCCTCTGGATGGATCCCTTCCCTCCAGCCTGTCTGCTGCACCACACAGCTTGGTGTCATCAGCAAACTTGCCGAGGGTGCACTCAATGTCACTGTCCATGTTGCCAACAAAGATGTTGAACAAGCCTGGTCCCAGGACTGAACCCTGAGAGACTTCACTTGTCACTGGACTCCACTTGGCCATGGACCCATTGACAGCCACTCTTTGAGTGTAGCTATCCAGCCAGTTCCTTATCCCTTGAGTTGTCCATTATTACTCTACTATGCCTGTGAGAGACTAAGTTTTGTCTCCTCTGATGTGACTCAAGAAAGATAAAATCACTTGCTGATATGACAATAGCTGATATGTGCTGGGCAGAGCCACTGGAACGACTCTTGGAAGGTGCAAAAATACCATCATGATAACTGGACTGCAGCTGGCTTACAACAATGGACCAAGGACCCAGTCATCAAGCCTTCAGGACAAGATCATTTTCCAGCCATCAGATACCCCAGGAAGGGAGGATGGTGAAACAATGGATTCACCACCTGTTTCCTGATGTGTAAGGAGTGTGTGGGCAGGTAGATGGAGAAGGAGGAGGTGGAGGTGTCCCTCCCCCCCATCCAGACCTCCGCCCAAACACACAGTGATGCACCGAAAGCTTTCCTGGGGAATGATACCTGGGTATTTACCTAAGGATGATTTCCTGGCCCCTGAATTCCTGAGGTACAATACTTGGACACATACCTAAGGACTAAAAACTGTATAAAAGACTTGAGCAACTACTGGCTTGGTGGCAGAAAAGCGCAGAAGAAAAATGGAGACCTTCTTGCTCTCTACAACTCCCTGAAGGGAGGTTGTAGCCTGGTGGGGGTTGGTCTCTTCTCCCAGGCAACCAGCACCAGAACAAGAGGACACAGTCTCAAGCTGCACCAGGGGAGGTTTAGGCTGGAGGTGAGGAGAAAGCTCTTCCCAGAAAGAGTAATTGGCCATTGGAATGTGCTGCCCAGGGAAGTGGTGGATTCCCCATCCCTGGAGGTGTTCAAGAGAGGATTGGACGTGGCACTTGGAGCCATGGTTTAGTTAGTCATGAGATGTTGGGTGATAGGTTGGACTTGATCTTTGAGGTCTTTTCCAACCTTATTGATTCTATGATTCTATGAAATAGGGGGGGAAAAAAAGAGGAATTAAGAAAACCTCATTTAAAAAGTCTTCTTCTCATTGCTAGGATTTGGGTTGGCCTTTTCTTATATATATATATATACACACCCCAAACTTTGAGATAAAAGCAGTGAAAAAAAAGAAGCTTGTGAGGTAAAATATGCAACTCTATTTTAAAGGGAATTAGAAAAAGAGAAAGAAGTAGAGAATATTGGTAAATCCTTGTGAAAAATAAAAGTGGAAAAGAGATGATTTTAATTTAGAAATTAATTTCAAACTGTTTAAAAGACTTCATCTTTGGAGTAGGAAAAAACCAACTAGCATTTACTCAGGTTATATTTAGACAGAGGCAAAAAAAAATGCCAATATTTATTGGAATTTATGAGAAGCCAAGATGTCAGCATTTATTTCTGTAACTCTATGTGTGTATATATATCATCACAACAGCTTCTGTGAGGTGCTTTCCAGCTTTATATTTGCACACAGAAGCAGGGTAATGAAGAATCAGCCCAGCCTAAATGAGTAATTATCCCAATTGTATCTCAGCCTGTGAACAAAATTAAGCAGAAGTGATTCTCTTCTAAGATTAGTCAAAGTCAGAAGTGGAGAAATTGGATAGAAAGTACAATGTAGTGCAGGACATGAGGCTCAAAGAGTTACAGGATGAAAGAATGGGTTTGGTTGGAAGAGACCTTTAAGATCATTCACCATGGGCTCAGCACTGCCAAGTCACCACTAAACTGTGTCCTGAAGCACCATGTATAAGAGAATGACAGAATTCATAGTATCATAGTATCAGTCAGGGTTGGAAGGAACCACAAGGATCATCTAGTTCCAACCCCCCTGCCATGGGCAGGGACACCCCACACTACATCAGGCTGGACAGAGCCTCATCCAGCCTGGGCTTAAACACCTCCAGGGACAGTGCCCCAACCACCTCCCTGGACAACCCATTCCAGGGCTTCACCACTCTCATGGTGAAGAACTTCCTCCTCATGATCATCCAGTTCCAACCCCCCTGCCATGGGCAGGGACACCTCACACTACAGCAGGTTGCTCACAGCCGCATCCAGCCTGGCTGCAAAAACCTCCAGGCACGAGGCTTTCACTACCTCCCTGGGCAACCTGTGCCAGGCTCTCTCTACCCAAATGGGGAAGAACTTCTCCCTAACATCCAACCTGAATCTATCCATATCTAGTTTTGCTCCATTCTCCCCCAGTCCTATCACTCCCTGACACCGTCAAAAATCCCTCCCCAGCCTTCTTGTAGCCCCCTTCAAATACTGGAAGGCCACAACTAGGTCTCCTTGGAGCCTTCTCTTTTCCAGACTAAACAGCCCCGACCCTGTCAGTCTGTCTCCATATTAGAGGTGCTCCAGCCTTCTGATCATCCTCATGACCCTTCACAGGACACATTCAAATAGTCCACATCTGTCTTGTAATACGGGCTCCATGATCCTTGTGGTCCCTTGTGGTCCCTTCCAACCCTGACTGATACTATGACACTATGTTTCACCAGTCTAACCTCCCTGTCTTCTTTTCATCCCATTTCTCCTATTGAGCACTGTGCCCAGCCCCATTTGCAAGGAACTTTTCAGCATGCAGTGGTTTGAAGTGGTTAAACCTGAGAAGAGCCATAAATAACCCCCCAGAAAAATCTATCTCACTGCTTTCTCATTTTCTAAGGTGTTTTTGGTCCCAACACTTAACTGCAGAGGACATTTAGACAGAGGCACATTTGAAGCTCTGGGCTGGCAGTGAGCAGAGACAGCTTAGCAGTTCATTGCCCAAGCCTTCATGCTGGCATAAATCCAGCAAGCCATGCTACAGGGGTTAGCTGTGAATCCTCAAGAGCCCTCATCCCTAGCTAATTGCGTGCCAATCAATGCACCACCACTGCTGGCACACTCAAGATCTCATGATTTATGCCAGAGTAAAAGTGTTTGAAAAGGCCATTTGTCAACACTTTTTTTTTTTTTCCTTTCATCCTTTAATTGCTCTTCCCTTTATTATTGTTGTTTTCATCCCTCCATTCTCTCTCAGAAACGGGTGGTGACAGAAGCCACATAATTAGCTTCTGAGAGCATCAGTTACAAACAAAGTTCTGTTCTGCTGGTAATGGAAACAAGTTTCAAATGAATAATAACTTAGTGTATACCAATATCACAGTACCACAGTGCATTAGAGGTTGGAAAAGACCTTCAGAGATCATTCAGTCCAACCCCCCTGCCAAAGCAGCATCACCCAGGGGAGTCTGCACAGGAATGCTGCCAGGTGGGTTTGGAACATCCCCAGAGAAGGAAACTCCACAACCTCTCTGGGCAGCCTGCTCCAGGGCTCTGTCACCCTCACTGGAAAGAAGTTTCTCCTCATGTTGAGATGAAACCTTCTGTGTTCAAGCTTCTATCCATTGTTCCTTGTCTTATTACTGTGTACCAGATCTTGGCCCCCTGCACTTGACCCCCAGCCCTCAGCTATTGATAGACATTGATCAGATCCCCTCTCAGCCTTCTCTTCTCCAGACTAACCAGCCCCAGGGCTCTCATTCTCTCTTCACAGGGGAGATGCTCAAGTCCCCTAAGCATTCTCATGGCTCTCCCTTGGACTCTCTCCAACGGGTCTCTGTCTGTCTCAAACTGGGGAGCCAGTACTGGTAGATTCAGACTGAATGTTAGGAAGAAGTTCTTCCCCATGAGGGTGGTGAGAGCCTGGCACAGGTTGCCCAGGGAGGTGGTGGAAGTCTCATCCCTGGAGGTTTTGAAGGCCAGGCTGGCTGTGGCTGTGAGCAACCTGCTGTAGTGTCAGGTATCCCTGCCCATGGCAGAGGGTTTGGAACTGGATGACTCTTGAGGTCCCTTCCAACCCTGACAATTCTATGAATCTATAATTCTTAAGCAGTGCTTCCCAGAACATGCTAGTCAACTTTCCAGCATTAAGAATTGGGCAAAGAAATTCACTTGGTATTCTTCTCCTGCTTGTCCACGTATGCTTGGTGGCAGAAGTGGTTTCAAGGTAAAGCACATGTGATGCTCTTGCAGCTTGCTTAAAGACAAGCAGTGAGAAGAGTAGTTTGATGAGGGCTGCACCAGGGAAGGAAGCTTTCCCTCCCATCACCAACCTGGGTGCCGGGATGCAGAAGCTTTCCCAAAGACATGGGTTTGGCGTGGGTGTTGGGCATGGAACAGATCCTTCCCAAAGGATTCATTAGGCACATGGAGGAGAGGGACGTGAGTCGACACCTCACCTTGAGTACTTGGATAAGGAACTGGCTTGATGGCCGCACCCAAAGAGTGGCTGTCCATGGCTCCATGTCCCAGTGGAGGCCAGGGACAAGCGGAGTCCCTCAGGGATCAGTCCTGGGACCTGTCTTGTTCAACATCTTTGTTGGCAACATGGACAGTGGCATTGAGTGCACCCTCAGCAAGTTTGCTGATGACACCAAGCTGTGTGGTGCAGCAGACACGCTGGAGGGAAGGGAGGCCATCCAGAGGGACCTGGACAGGCTGGAGAGGTGGGCACAAGCCAACCTCATGAAGTTCAATAAGAGCAAGGGCAGGGTCCTGCATCTGGGTCAAGGCAATCCCAGGCACAAATCCAGGCTGGGCAGTGAGTGGCTGGAAAGTAGCCCTGAGGAGAGAGACTTGGGGGTGCTGGTGGACAAAAAGCTCAACATGAGCTCTCAATGTGCACTTGCAGCCCGTAAGGCCAATCAGATCCTGGGCTGCATCAGGAGAAGTGTGGCAAGCAGGGCAAGGGAGGTGATCCTCCCTTTCTGCTCAGCTCTGGTGAGACCCCACCTGGAGTACTGTGTCCAGTTCTGGAGCCCCTATTACAAGAGGAATGTGGAGGTGCTGGAAGGTGTCCAGAGAAGGGCCACAAGGATGATCAGAGGGCTGGAGCACCTCTTCTATGAGGACAGAGTGAAGGAGTTGGGGCTGTTCAGTCTGGAGAAGAGAAGGCTCCGAGGTGACCTCATTGTGGCCTTCCAGTATCTGAAGGGGGCTACAGGAAGGCTGGGGAAGGACTTCTCAGGATCTCAGGTAGTGATAGAACTAGGGGGAATGGAATGAAGCTGGAGGTGGGGAGATTCAGGCTGGATGTGAGGAGGAAGTTCTTCCCCATGAGAGTGGTGAGACCCTGGAATGGGTTGTCCAGGGAGGTGGTTGAGGCCCCGTCCCTGAGGGTGTTTAAGAGCAAGCTGGATGAGGCTCTGTGCAGCCTGATGTAGTGTGGGGTGTCCCTGCCCATGGCAGGGGGGTTGGAACTAGCTGATCCTTGTGGTCCCTTCCAACCCTGAATGAAACTATGAAACTATGAAACTATGAAACTACTGTGTCCAGCTATGGGGCCCTTGTAGTGGCCTTCCCGTGCCTGAAAGGAACCTTGAAGATATCTGGGGAGGGACTGTTTACAAGTGCACGTAGCAGAAGGAGGGGTAATGGTTTGAAAGAAGACAAGGGCAGATGTAGATTGCATTCTGTGATCTGATCCAGCTGAGCAGCTCCCATGGGCCACAGAATGGATCAGGCAGAAAGAAGCAGTAGGAACAGTTGTAAAGTTGTAACCTTTATTTAAGGTCAGCATCAGCATTAACATTTCCAGTAACACCAAAAAGTGTCCAGTCCAGGGCCGAGCAGCACAGTCAGTAGCATGTCCTGTGGGCCTGCGGAAGGCCTGTGGCACCATCCGTGCCCCCATCCCATCTTGTGGGTTCTGGCGTCCCCCCCGGCCCTCCCCATTGTGCTGCTTCTGAATGCTGAGGGCCAGGTGGGGACTTGTTGCCAGGTGCTGGCAGCAGTTCCTACTCTCACCTGTAGGAGGTGAGAGCACGGAAAACTCTGCACAGAGCTTTCAGTGTCCTCCTGAAGATGGAGGGCCGTTTGTGCAGAGCCCAGGCTGGCTGGTCTAAGCCTGCATCTGCCCGAGGGCCTGGAGGAGGGGAAGGACATCTCTCATCCTCACATGGTGCTGGGGACATGGTGGCAGTCACTGCATCCCTTCCTGCCTGCCAGTTTGGTCCTTGGCCCAGCTGTCCTGGCATCATGCTGCTGCTCCTGATGTGGGGCAGAGGTACCTTCCGTGCCAGGCTGTCAGTCTGCAAGCGAAGGCTATGGGAAAGGTTGTTTGTGAGCAGTGTGGTAGCTCTTTCCCCTGCCCTCCAGCGTGGCTCCCAGGCACCCACACCTCTTAGCTCCCCTGTCATCCTGCTATGCTTACCCATGACTATGTAGGGACACACTAGGGCCCCTTAAGCCCAGCTGTGCTGGTATTGTCCTGCCTCTTCTGATGCGGGACAGTGATACCATGCATGCCAGGCTGTCGGTCTGCAAGAGGAGGCAATGGAAAAGGTTGTTTGTGAGCAGTGTGGTAGCTCTTTCCCCTGCCCAGCAGTGTGCCTCCCAGGCACCCACACCTCTTAGCTCCCGTGTCATCCCACCATGCTTACCCATGACTGTGTAGGGACACACTAGGGCCCCTTAAGCCCAGCTGTGCTGGTATCGTCCTGCCTCTTCTGATGCGGGACAGTGATACCATGCATGCCAGGCTGTCGGTCTGCAAGAGGAGGCAATGGATAAGGTTGTTTGTGAGCAGTGTGGTAGCTCTTTCCCCTGCCCAGCAGTGTGCCTCCCAGGCACCCACACCTCTTAGCTCCCGTGTCATCCCACCATGCTTACCCATGACTGTGTAGGGACACACTAGGGCCCCTTAAGCCCAGCTGTGCTGGCATCATCCTGCCTCTTCTGATGCGGGACAGTGATACCATGCATGCCAGGCTGTCGGTCTGCAAGAGGAGGCAATGGAAAAGGTTGTTTGTGAGCAGTGGGGTAGCTCTTTCCCCTGCCCTCCAGCATGGCTCCCAGGAACCCGCCCCCCTGAGCTCCAGTGTCATCCCGCTCCCAGATGCTTACCCATCACTGTGTAGGGACATGCTAAGGGCTCTTGTCCCACAGCTGTCCTGGCATCATCATCCTGCTCCTTGTGATGCGGGACAGTGATAGCATCCATGCCAGGCTGTTGGTCTGCCAGAGGAGGCAATGAGAAAGGTTGTTTGTGAGCAGTGTGGTGGCCCTTTCCCTTGCCTCCAGTGTGATGCCAAGGAGCCCGCACCCCTGAGCTCCAATGTTACCCTCTCCCAGAGCAGCCATGCTTAATGCTTACCCAAAACTGTGTTCCTGTGTCTCTTTCCTACACCTCCTGCCTGCCGTTTTGGACCTCGGCACAGCTGTCGTGCATCACAGTGCAGCAGCAGGGCAGTGGTACCATTTGTGCCAGGCTGTCAGTCTGGAAGAGGAGGCAATCAGAAAGGTTGTTTGTGAGGAGTGTGGTGGCCCTTTCCTCTGCCCTGCATCGTGCCTCCCTGGCACCCGCACCCCTGAGCTCCAGTGTCATCCTGATCCCAGAGCTGCCATGCTTACCCTCACTGTGTAGGGACACGCTCGGGACCTTCGGCCCAGCTGTCCCACATCATCCTGCTGCTTCTGATGCGGGGCAGTGGGACCATTTGTGCCAGGCTGTCAGTCTGGAAGAGGAGGCAATCAGAAAGGTTTCTTGTGAGGATTGTGGTGGCCCTTTCCTCTTCCCTAATTCCTTCACTGTGCCCTGTTGCACCCGCAGCCCTCAACTCCAGTGTCATCCCAGTCCCAGAGCAGCCATGCTTGATGCTTACCCATCACTGTGTAGGGACATGCCAGGGCAGTGGTACCATCTGTGCCAGGCAGTGAGTCTGCAAGAGAAGGCAATGAGAAAGGTTGTTTGTGAAGAGGGTGGTGGCCCTTTCCCCTGCCCACCAGCGTGCCTCCCTGGCACCCGCACCCCTGAGCTCCAGTGTCATCCTGCTCCCAGAGCTGCCATGCTTACCCTCACTGTGTAGGGACACACTCAGGACCTTCGGCCCAGCTGTCCCACATCATCCTGCTGCTTCTGATGCGGGGTAGTGGTACCATCTGTGCCAGGCTGTGAGTCTGCAAGAGGAGGCAATGAGAAAGGTTGTTTGTGAAGAGGGTGGTGGCCCTTTCCCCTGCCCACCAGCATGCCTCTCTGGCACCTGCACTCCTCAGCTCCAATGTTACCCTCCCCCAGAGCAGCCATGCTTAATGCTTACCTATCCCTGTGTCTCTGTGTCCCTTCCTGCACCTCCTGGCTGCCCGTTTGGCCCTCGGTCCAGCTGTCCCGCATCATGGGGCAGCAGTAGGGCCGTGGTACCATCCGTGCCAGGCTGTTGGTCTGCAAGAGAAGGCAAGAAGCGGCTGCATATGAGGAGTGTGGTCCCTTTGTCCCTGGCACCCCAGGCTGGAAGAGCTCCTGCAGCTGGGCTTCCCTGGCTCCTACAAAACTGCACCCCCCTACTTTTCCCACCACACTATCACCCTGTGCCACAGCACCAGTGACCACCCATCCCTTGTCCCTTCCCACACCTCCTGCATGCCTGTCATTTGGCCTCCCAGGCTCCCTACCTGTGTGGGGTTGTCCGAGGGTGCCCTGTGAAGGAGGCAACAGTGGGAACTGCTCCCCAGGAAAGGTTGGAGTCCCAGGTCTGGCGCTGCCCTGCAGGGACTTAATTGTGCTCCAGCCTGTGGTAAACCTGGCGATGCCCCCTCTGCCACCGGCTCAGCAGCCTTGTGTCAGGCCATAAGGGGCTATTGGCTTCCGTCTCCGTGGGCATCTTCAGCATCTTGTGCCTCAGAGCTTTTGCAGACGCTCAGGGTAGGATGCTGCCTCTGAGAGGCGCTCCTCTGGGAGTGCAGATGGCACTTGTTACATACATAGTGTCAGCTCCTGGACGCTGCAGGCTCAGGGCCCGGTGGTGCTGTCTCCAGGGACAGGTTTGTCCCTGGAGGCAGCAGGTCCTAGTCATCTGTCTGTGGCCTCGTGCAGGAGGTGAGAGCACGGAAAGCTCTGCGCAGAGCTTTCAGTGTCCTCCTGAAGATGGAGGGCCGCTTGTGCCGAGCCCGGGCTGGCTGGTCCGTGCCAGCATCTGCCATAGTGTCTGGAGGAGGTGAAGGAGACAGCTCATCCTCGTGCGCTGCTGGGGACATGGCGGCTGTGCTGGCTTCTCCCTGTGGCTTTCCAGCCAAGGGGGACTCAGTGTCTTGAGAGGGCGCTGCTGTGCTTTCTGGTGTTTTGTTCGTGTCTTGCAGCAGTTCTTGCTGGATGATGGCCCCAGCCTGGCACACAGTGATGCTGACAACGCCTCCAGCAGTCTCCATGATTATGTTGGGAGACTCAGTGTCCTGAGGGGCTGCCAGTGCCAGGGCTTCTTGTTCCTGATCTTGAAGAGCTCCCTCTGGAAATGAAGCTGGTGACTCAGCCTGTGAGTGCCCCATGGTGAATGAGCTGGGCGACTCCTGGGTTCCAGAGGGTGGAATCTGGTCCTGGAAGAGCTCTGGGTACGAGGAGTTGATCCAGATAACGGTGATTTTGACGTCTAGGGACATCTCCATGTTGCTGTCCTCCTCGCATATCTGCATGTGGGTCGAGGCCCCCAGCATGTTCCCACGTGGCACTTGCTTCTGGTCTGTGCCCTGTTCCTGTCTCTTGCTGTTGGGTTCCAGCTGCCCCAGCACCTCCTTGTTGTTGGTGGTGTCCTCTGTGTATACCTGCTCCTGAGCTGGTGGGAGTGCCAAGAGCAGCAGCAGCTGGGACCGCGATGGGGAAGATGATAGTGGTGCAGGGGAGCAGAGCTGGAATGACTGAACCCAGGTAGCTTCATCCCTCGTCTGGGTGGGTATGAGCAGCTGCCGCTGGAGCTGGCTCTGCTGCAGGCCATGCCACTGCTGGCAGAAGGTGAATCTTATCCCGAGCTGTGGCTGTCTGTGCCCACTGCAGGCCAGGGCACCTGTGTCCTGCTCCCTCCTAGGCTTGTTCACCGTGGAGAGGACAGTGTAACGATTGGCAACAGCCTGATCCTGCGCCCGCTGCTGTGGCCTGCTGCTGACCGGGTAGCAGTGGATCTGCAGCACTGGTGCTCCCAGCTTTGCAGCTCGTTCCTGCTGCCCTGGCCCTGGGTCCCTCCCGGTGGACACTGTCATACAGCCCCGAGGTGTGCTGGCTTCAGGCAAAGAGAGAGCTGGGTGGTCCCTGCGTGGCTCCTCCTCCCTCTGTGCCACTGGCTGCTGGCTATGTCCCTGGATGCCTGGGCGAACCTTAGGTAGGACATCCTTCACCAGGTCGTGGAGCACTACTTTTGTGTCCTCATGGCAGGCTGTGCATCTGTGTCTGTATGGGACCAGCCTCCGGTTGTTCCTCACCCTTGGTGCTGTACCAGGCTCAGGGCGGGTGTCCCGCGGAGGTGGCACCGGCTGTCGGTAGGCGGTGGGTGCTGTGCCGCTAGCCCTTTCCCTGCAGGTTTGGCTGCTGGCAGATGATGGAGAGAGTGGTGGCAGAGGTGGCAGCTGGCCATAAGAGCCAGTCTGTTGCCGTGCCAGAGCCCCGGGTGTGTCCCGGGGTGCCGCTGCCTGGCTTGGTAGCCAGGTTGTCGCACGGGTCACGCTGTCCCGCATCAGCGTGCTGTTTGCGATGGCGGGCAGTCGTACTGTCCGTGCCAGGCTGTCGGTCTGCAAGAGAAAGCAAGAAGCTTGGTGTGAGGAGTGTGGTTCCTTGGGTCCTGGCCCCAGGTGGAAGAGGTACATTGGACCACATGTGCGGAATTCCCTGGAGCACCTTTATTTAGAATAAACCAAACCAGGTTGGAAGAGACCTTCAAGATCATCACATCCAACCCATCAACCAACCCAACCCACCCAAACAGCTAACCCATAGCACCAAGTACCCCATCAAGTCTCCTCCAGAACACCTCCACTGACGGCGACTCCACCACCCACCTGCAACCCACTCCTCACTCCCAGTGTCCCCCCAGTTCCCACCCATCCCTCTTCCCTTCCCGCACCCTCCTGCCTGCCCACCGTGTGGCCTTCTGGGGTCCATACCTGTGTGGGTTGTCTGACAGCGCCCTGTGAAGTCGAGCAGGGCAGCGGTGGGAGCCGGTCCCCATAGAAGGCAGAGTTCCAGCTCTGGCTGCCCCGCTGGGGAGTGTGCCCCAGCCTGCGGGAAACCTGCAGGCGGGTGCTGGAGGAGGCGGTGTGGGATGGAGGCAGCTGCCTTGGCAGAGCGGCCTCATCCCTCTCCCGCCTGTTCCTCCTGTGCCGCCGGCTCAGCAGCCTTGTGTCAGGCTGTGAGGGGGCGTTTGCTTTGCCTTCGCCTTCCTTGGGCATCTTCAGAGTCTCGTGCCTACGAGCAACCCAGGGGAAGTGCTGCCTCGTGAGAGAGCTGCTCCTCTGGGAGTGCCACCCCAGGGAGCTGGGGCTCCTTAAATACCCTCCTGGGCACTGCATGCCAGTGGCCTGGCCACAGCCCTGCTTGTGACGTCACAATGGCCTCTGCAATTGGTGAGGACAGTCCGTGGCAGAGGCCTGGCTGAAGCCATGGGCCCTGCATCACAATGGGGGTCACCATGGAGATGCCTGCTCCCCCCATGCCCGTGTCCCAGCCTGCGGCCTCCTGTCCATTTCTCTGTGTGCGCACCAGAAGGAATCACAGCCAGAGAATTACAGGGGAGATGGAAAAGAGCTCATTATCTCTTTCTGAGTCCAGCCATAAATTTTTCCCACTGGCTCTGATCATTAAGTCACAGGAATCTATTGGGCTGGTGGATTAGATGTGATGGAAAACGGGGGGATACCTCTCCAATAAAGACTGCCTTTTGGGGTACATCTTAAAGCGTGCCTCAGCCTGCTGGACTTTACCACACATGAACTTTACTCTCTATGAAGGAAACCGGATTGTGGAAGCCATCTTAGTATCATAATATCAGTCAGGTTTGGAAGGGACCTCAAGGATCATCTAGTTCCACCCCCCCTGCCATGGGCAGGCACACCCCACACTACATCAGCCTGGCCAGAGCCTCAGCCAGCCTGGCCTTAAACACCTCCACGGACGGGGCCTCAACTACCAGGACAACCCATTCCAGGGCTTCACCACTCTCATGGGGAAGAACCTCCTCCTCACCTCCAGCCTGAATCTCCCCACCTCCAGCTTCATTCCATTCCCCCTAGTCCTATCACTACCTGACATCCTGAGAAGTCCCTCCCCAGCCTTCCTGTAGCCCCCTTCAGATACTGGAAGGCCACAATTAGGTTCACCTCAGAGCCTTCTCTTTTGCAGACTGAACAGCCCCAACTCCTTCAGTCTGTCCTCATAGCAGAGCAGCTCCAGCCCTCTGATCATCCTCGTGGCCCTTCTATGGACACATTCCAGTATGTCCATATCCCTCTTGTAACAGGGGCTCCAGAACTGGACACAGTACTCCAGCTGTGGTCTCACCAGGGCTGAGAAGAGGGGGAGAATCACCTCCCTTGCCCTGCTGGCCACACTTCTCCTGATGCAGCCCAGGATCTGATTGGCTTTGCGGGCTGCAAGTGCACACTGAGAGCTCCTGTTGAGCTTCTCCTCCCCCAGCACCCCCAAGTCTCTCTCCTCAGGGCTGCTTTCGAGCACCATTCTCCATTTTTATATCCCAAGTTCTATAAAAAAAGAGTTATAACTTGAATAACAATGATAATAATATGCTACAAAGAAATGATGTATTTCATTCCAACATATATATTAGGAAATTGCTTTTGTCTCCTTCTTGCACTGAAAATTCAAAGTACCAACTCCCCCCTCCCCCCCACCCCCAATCTCACAAATTCTTGCCTCTGCCACCCAGGCCAATCATTCACACAGATATGTTTGAAAGAAAAATGCTGTGAGGGATCATCCAAGCCTCCAAATATGACAGCACCCAACCCCCAGAAGTCATGGTAAAGAAACTTGGCCTTTATTTCCATCAAGGAACATGTGGTAAATACTTAAAGGAAGATCATAGGAAATAAGAGACCTAGAGGAATTTTACTCAGCTACTTTCCCCCCTCTTTTTAATTTCTGAGCCACAGGCTCTGCTTTAGGCATAATTCCTAGGAAAATGAGACTACTGTAATATTCATAACCGCCTGCAACAGATGTGGAATACACTTTTCCTCCTCTCCCATCCCTGCAGATGGAGAGTGCGTGCTTCTCCTGCAGCAGGCTGGCTGAGGGAACACTCAGATCCCTGGCACAGCCCCTTTGTCAGGAAACTCTCACGAGGAAACGTCACACAAGGGCATCTCTTTTCCTGTGCAACTTGAAGGCCTTAAACATGAAGCATGAACTGGTCTCAAACAGTCCTGAATGAAGGGGGAAAAATTATTTAAGGTCATGATGCTTGAAAGTGAGAAGCAGGATCTGAAGGTAAAAATATCTGTCAGCTTTAGACTAATAGCACTTATTTCTGCTGTAAAGGATCACAGTAATTAGTGGTTGGAAGGGACCTCCAGAGATCATCCAGTCCAACCCCCCCTGCCAAAGCAGCGTCACCCAGGGTAGCCTTCAGAGGCATGCATCTAATTAACTGTCCTCTGGAATCCTTCCAGAGAAGGACACTCCACAACCTCTCTGGACAGCCTGTTCCAGTGTTCTGTGACCCTCACTGGAAAGAAGTTTCTCCTCATGTTTAGGTGAAACCTTCTGTGTTCAAGTTTGTATCCATTGTTCCTTCTCTTATTACTGTGCACCACTGGAAAGAGCTTGGCCCCCTCCACAGTACATTAGAGGTTGGAAGGGACCTCCAGAGATCATCCAGTCCAACCTCCCTGCCAGAGCAGCAGCACCCAGGGGAGTCCACACAGGAATGCATCCAGGAGGGTTTGTAAAGTCTCCAGAGGAGACTCTACAACCTCTCAGGGCAGCCTGTTCCAGGGCTCTGTCACCCTCACTGGAAAGAAGTTTCTCCTCACATTGAAGTCAAACCTTCTATGTTCAAGCTTGTCTCCATTGTTCCTTGGCTTATTGCTGTGCACCACCAAAAAGAGCTTGGCCTCCTCCACTTGACACCCACCCCTTAGAGATTGATAGACATTGATCAGATCCTCTCTCAGCCTTCTCTTCTCCAGACTAAACAGCCTTAGGGCTCCCAGTCTCTCTTCACAGGGGAGATGCTCAAGTCCCCTAAGCATCCTTGTGGCTCTCTGTTGGATTCCCTCCAGCAGGTCTCTGTCTCTCTTGAACTGGGTAGCCCCAAACTGGACACAGGCTTGCAGCTGGGCAGAGCAGAGAATGAGTATGCCAGAATAAGTCTTGTAGATTTGTTTCAGTGGAGAGGTTTTTGACATCTGACTCATTATTTTTTTCCTCCAACGCAATGCTGAGAACTACCAACTATTCCCTAGAAATGTGAGCTCCTTCAACAAACTCCTACCAGTCTCTCACTGCAAGTATAACAGCTTGCAAGAGCCTACAATAATCAGACAGTCCAAACCAAACAAACTGAAATGCATAATGTATGCAGGATCAGTGCCTAAAGTGGAAGACAATTGCAGAGTAATATTGACCATATGATCAAAGAATGCTATGCTTTTCTGGAATGCCATTACCAACCCTCTAGCAGAAGGCCATGGAAGAATGCAGAGGGCTCCATGTTGGTAAGTTACAAAAAGAGAGGTTCCTCAGTGAGGTGACCAACATTTATTGATTCTATGATTCCATCAGCAGCAGAACAAGAGGGCACAGACTCAAGCTGCTCCAGGGGAAGCTTAGGCTTGAGGTGAGGAGAAAGTTCTTCACAGAGAGAGTAATTGGCTATTGGAATGTGCTGCCCAGGGAGGTGGTGGAGTCACTGTCCCTGGAGGTGATCAAGAGGGGATTGGATGTGGCACTTGAAGCCATGGTTTAGTTAGTCATGAGGTGTGGGGTGACAGGTTGGATTTGATGATCTCTGAGGTCTCTTCCAACCTTATTGATTCTATGATTCTATGATTCCATTTCTTTGTTTTTTTTAATCCCAGCATCAAATATTGAATAGTAAGCAGTGAGGACAACAGCACTGATTGCAATGTAGGTAGAAACACTGATTCATAGAATTGTTAGGGTTGGAGGGGACCTCAAGGATCATCCAGTTCCAACCCCCCTGCCACAAGCAGGGACACTTCACGATAGATCAGGTGGCTTCGAGCCACATCCAGCTTGGCCTTAACAAACTCCAGGGATGAGGCAAGGATGGGTGATACAATAGAACAGACTAGACTAGACTAGACTAGACTAGAATAGGATAGAATTGAATGGAATGGCATAGAATAGAATAGAATGGAATAGAATTAACCAGGCTGGAAAAGACCTCAGACATCATCAAGTCCAACCTATCACCCAACACCATCTGATCATCCAAAACATGGCACCAAGTGTCTCCTCCTAAACACCTCCAGTGATGGTGACTCCACCACCTCCCCAGGCAGCACATTCCAATGGCAAATATATCTTTCTGGGAAGAATTTCTTCGTAACATCCATTCTAATCCTCTCCTGGCACAGCTTGAGACTTTATCCTCTTGTTCTGGTGCTGGTTGCCTGGGAGAAGAGACCAACCCACACCTGCCTACAACCTCCCTTCAGGGAGTTGTAGACAGGAAGAATGTCTCCCATGAGCCTCCTCTTCTCCAGGCTAAGCAACCCCAGCTCCCTCAGCGTCTCCTCACAGGGCTGTGCTCCAAACCCCTCCCCAGCTTTGTTGCCCTTCTCTGGATACCTTCCAGCAACTCAACATTAAGAACAGCCTGCATTAAGAACAGTGTGGCCAGCAGGAGCAGGGAGGTCATTCTGCCCCTGTACACTGCACTGGTTAGGCCACACCTCGAGTCCTGTGTCCAGTTCTGGGCCCCTCAGTTTAGGAAGGAGGTTGATTTGCTGGAACGAGTCCAGAGAAGGGCAATGAAGTTGGTGAGGGGTTTGGAACACAGCCCTGTGAGGAGAGGCTGAGGGAGCTGGGGCTGCTTAGTCTGGAGAGGAGGAGACTCAGGGGTGACCTTCTTGCTGTGTACAACTCCCTGAAGGGGGGTTGTAAACAGGCAGAGGTTGGTCTCTTCTCCCAGGCACCCAGTACCAGAACAAGAGGACACAGTCTCAGGCTGCGCCAGGGGAAGTTCAGGCTGGAGGAAGTTTTGCACAGAGAGAGTGATTAGAATGGACTGCCCGGGGAGGTGGTGGAGTCGCCGTCACTGGAGGTGTTCAGGAGGAGACTTGACAGGGTGCTTGGTGCCATCGGTTAGCTGATTAGGTGGTTTTGGATGATAGGTTGGACACGATGATCTTGAAGGTCTCTTTCAACCTGGTCTATTCTATTCTATTCTATTCTATTCTATTCTATTCTATTCTATTCTATTCTATTCTATTCTATTCTATTCTATTCTATTCTATTCTATTCTAACATCCTTCCTAAACCGAGGAGCACAGAACGTGACACAGGACTCAAGGCCTAGCCAGCACTCAGTAGAGGGCACAATGACCTCCCTGCTCCTGCTGGCCACACTGTGCTTGATGCAGGCCAAGATGCCATTTGCCTTCTTGGCCACCTGGGCACACTGCAGGCTCATGTTCAGCCTACTATCAACCAGTAGCCCCAGGTCCCTCTCTGCCTGGCTGCTCTCAGCCACTCTGACCCCAGCCTGTAGCTCTGCATGGGGTTGCTGTGGCCAACATGTAGAACCTGACACTTGGATGTGTTCAATCTCATGCCCTTCTGTCTGACTCTGCCCATCTGTCCAGCCTGTCAAGGTCCCTCTGCAGAGCTCTCCAACCCTCTAACAGATCAACTCCTGCCCTCAGCTTGGTGTCATCTGCAAATTTACTGATGATGGACTCAATGCCCTCATCCAGATCATCAATAAAGATGTTAAAGAGCACAGGGCCCAGTACTGATCCCTGGGGGACACCACTAGTGCCTGGCTGCCAGCTGGCTGTGGCATCATTCGCCACCACTCTCTGGGCTTGGCCCTCCAGCCAGTTCCCATCCCAGATCAGAGTGCTGCTGTCCAAGCCACAGGTTGGATAGGTTGGACTTGATGACCTCAAAGGTCTTTTCCAACCTGGTTAATTCTGCATGCTGTATTCTGACTTAATATTCAGTAAAAATCATGGTGGTGCTGAGTGTTAGACGAAGCAAAGGCCTGGCACATTTTGTAGCTGTATTTATAGAGTTTATTGAACAGATCCTTTTATCTGGGTCTTTTAATCTTAAGATGCAGCATCTTGTGCTTCTTATCAGTCACTTCACAGAAGAACTGGTTTCATGGGGGAGAGATGATATTTCTATTCTGTTTCAAGTTAAATGGCATCTTTGTCTTCTGGGCGGAGCTCTGCTTTTGAAGTTCTGCTTTCCCTGCTTGCTTTGGTGATTTTCAATTATTTTTGCTTATTTTACCAGCTAACCTTTTGTTTCTAGGTTTAAGATGAAGAGGAACAGATTATTTCTCTATTAACTTACTCAGCCATTGGTGTAATAAAACTTAAGCATAGAATATGTCTCTATAAGACTATGAATACAGTTTAAGTGCTCAGAGTAAGAGCTGTTGGTCAGGTGCTCCATCAAATCATAGACTCATAGAATCAATAAGGTTGGAAAAGAGCTCAGAGATCATCAAGTCCAAACTAGCAGCCAACAACTCATGACAACTAAACCATGGCTTCAAGCACCAAGTCCAATCCTTTTATGAACACCTCCAGGGATGGTGACTCCACCACCTCCCAGGGCAGCACATTCCAATGGTAAATCTCTCTGTCTGGGAAGAACTTTCTCCTCACCTCAAGCCTAAACTTCCCCTGGCACAGATTGAGACTGTGTCCTCTTGTTCTGGTGCTAGCTGCCTGGGAGAAGAGACCAACCCCCACCTGGTTGCAACTTCCCTTCAGGGAGTTGTAGAGAGCAAGAAGGTCTCCCCTGAGCCTCCTCTTCTCCAGGCTAAGTAACTCCAGCTCCCTCAGCCACCCCTCACAGGGCTATGCTCCAGACCTCTCCCCACCCTTCTTGGCCTTCTCTGGACATATTTGAGCAACTCAACATCTTTCATGAACTGTGGGCTCCAGAACTGGACACAATACTCCAGGTGTGGCCTAACCAGTGCTGAGTACAGGACTGGGGCAGTGGATGGCTGAAGTGGTGAAAGAGATCTTAGAGTGAGATGTTAATAGCAATGGAGATTCATAAGCAGTGAAAATGTCCTTGAAAGGAGAAATGAAGAACAACCTTTCAGTCAATGCAATCAATCATTCATGTGTGTTTGTCAGGGACACTTTCCACTTCAATTCATTCCTGCAAGCTGGCAGTGAGGTCATGGTCCACTAGCAGTCCCATTAGGCAGATGTTTCAGCTCCCCTCTGTCTCAGAAGTTATTCCTCATGGATTCATTATTAGAAGCTTTGTTCCTTTTGCCTTCGTTGTCTTCCTGTTGCCAAGATATTAAGTCTGGGAAAAGCTGAAGGAAATCTGGGATAAATGATGGCCTTCTGTGATGAAAGGACTGGCTTGGTGGATTATTGGAAGGGCAAGGAAGAAACCAGAAGAAATGAAAAGTTATTATGGGATATGCGTTTTAGGTAAAGGGGACAGTGGCAGCAGACCTTAATGAAGCTGATTATCTCAGTTCACTTTATGTTTCCCAAGGAACAAGTGACAGGACAAGAGAATATGGCCTCAAGTTTCCCCAGGGAAGGATTGGGTTGGACATGGGGAACAATTCTTTCCCCAAAAGGTTTCTTAAGGCCAGGCCTCAGCTGCCTGGGGCAGTGGTGGAGTCCCTATCTCTGGAAGGGTTTCAGAGCTGGTGGGTGGCATCAAGAGAAGCAATAGCCAGCAGGTCAAAGGAGGTGATTCTCCCTCTCTACTGCACTCTAGTGAGACCCAACCTGGGGCGCTGCATCCAGCTCTGGAGCCTCTATTACAGAAGGATCTGGATGTGCTGGAACATGTCCAGAAGAGGGCCACGAGGATGAACAGAGGGCTGGAGCTGCTCTCCTAGGAGAACAGACTGAGAGAGTTGGGGCTGTTCAGTGTGGAGAAGAGAAGGCTCCAAGGAGACTTAATTGTAGCCTTCCAGTATCTGAAGGGGGCTACAAGAAAGCTGGGGAGGGACTTCTGAGGGTGTCAGGGAGTGAAAGGACTGGGGGGAATGGAACAAAACAAGAAATGGGTAGATTCAGATTGGATGTCAGGAAGAAGTTGTTCCCCATGAGAGTGGTGAGACACTGGCACAGGTTGCCCAGGGAGGTGGTGGAAGCCTCATCCCTGGTGGTTTTTGCAGCCAGGCTGGATGTGGCTGTAAGCAGCCTGCTGTAGTGTGAGGTGTCCCTGCCCATGGCAGGGGGGATGGAACTGGCTGATCCTTGAGTTCCCTTCCAACCCTGACAATTCTATGATTCTATTATACATGGTGCTTCAGGACAGAGTTTAGTGGCGACTTGGCAGTGCTGAGTCCGTGGTGAATGATCTTAAAGGTCTGCTCCAACCAAACCCATTCTTTCATTCTGCAATTCTTTTAGGCTCATGTCCTTCAGTACATTGTATTTTCTATATATTTTCTCCACTTCTAAACATCTAACAGCTGGAGGCCTGATAGGAGCCAAGGCAATAATGGAGGTGCCAGTGGGTGGTTTTGAGATTCTAAAAATCCTGGCCTCTCTATTTTGTTTTGCCCTTCATACCACTTGCTTTGATCCCTGAGAGACTGAAGTTTATTACACCTTCTGATGCAATAAGCATAGCCTGGGTCATGACACACTAGGTAATTTTCCAGTTTATTTCTACTGCCTCCTTCCAAATTATCTCTTTGCTTACAACTGGGTTCTTTTCCCACCATGGATCTACGATTTGAGAAGGAATTTCTTGTTGGAGTCAGTCTTTCCCTACTGAATACTTGTGAATTCCATACAGAATAGAAATAGAATAGGAATGGAATGGAATGGAATGGAATGGAATGGAATGGAATAGAATAGAATAGAATAGAATAGAATAGAATAGAATAGAATAGAATAGAATAGAATAGAATAGAATAGAATAGATCAGGTCAGAAAAGACCTTCTAGATCATCAAGTCCAACCCATCATCCAACTCCATCTAATCAACTAAACCATGACACCAAGCACCCCATCCAGGCTCCTCTTAAACACTTACAGTGATAGTGACTCCACCACCTGGGCAGCACATTCCAATGCCCAATCTCTCTTTCTGGGAAGAACTTCTTCCTAACATCCAGCCTAAACCTCCCCTGGCACAGCTTGAGACTGTGTCCTCTTGTTCTGGTGCTGGTTGCCTGGGAGAAGAGACCAGCCCCCACCTGGCTACAACCTCTCTTCAAGTAGTATTCTATAAGATATTCCCAAATATGTGTTTCGAAGTCTGCATATAAGTGGCCAGAGAGTTAATGCAAAACATGAATTTGTTTTTTCCTTTAGAAATGGTCCAATCCTTACTGGGCTCCTCGATTTAAGAAAGACATTGAGAGACTAGAATGTGTCCAGAGAAAGGCAACAAAGCTGGAGAGGGGTCTGGAGCACAGCTCTGTGAGGAGAGGCTGAGGGAGCTGGGGTTGCTCAGCCTGGAGAAGAGGAGGCTCAGGGGAGACCAACCTGGTCTATTCTTCCATTCCATTCCATTCCATTCCATTCCATTCCATTCCATTCCATTCCACTCCACTCCACTCCTATTCTATTCTATTCTATTCTATTCTATTCTATTCTATTCTATTCTATTCTATTCTTGTTCTCTACAGCTACCTGAAGGGAGGTTGCAGCCAGGTGCAATTGGCCACTGGAATGTGCTGCCCAGGGAGGTGATGGAGTCACCGTCCCTGGAGGTGTTCAAAAAAGGCTTGGATGTGGCACTTAGAGCCATGGTTTAGTTGTCAGAAGGTGTTCGGATAGGATAAGATAGGATAGGATAGGATAGGATAGGATAGGATAGGATAGGATAGGATAGGATAGGATAGGATAGGATAGGATAGGAAGAATAGAGTAGGGTAGAGTAGAGTAGAGTAGAGTAGAGTAGAGTAGAATAGAATAGAATAGAATAGAGTAGAATAGAATAGAATAGAATAGAATAGAATAGAATAGAATAGAATAGAATAGAATAGAATAGACCAGGTTGGAAGAGACCTTCAAGATTATCGTGTCCAACCTATCAATCAATCCAACCCACCTAATCAACTAAACCATGGCACCAAGTTTTGGTGGGTTTTTGTGTTGTTTGGTTTGTTGGGGGTTTTGTTTGTTTGTGTTTGGTTTTTGTTTGGTTTGGTTTGGGTTTTAATATTTGGTCTTTAGTAACTGAAGAAGAAAATAAAAATCTTGATGGAAGCACCTGAGCCAGAACAATCCTCCCTATCAATACAGACTGGAGGAGGAGGGGATAGCAAGCAGCCCTGAGGAAAAGGACTTGGGGGCACTGAGGGATGAGAAGCTGGACAGGAGCAGGCAGTGTGAGCTTGCAGCACAGAAGGCAAATCACATCCTGGGCTGCATCAAAGATGCATTGCCAGCAGAGCCAGAGAGGTGATTCTGCCACTTTGCTCTGCTCTGCTGAGACCTCACCTGGAGTACTGTGTGCAGGTCTGGAGGAAGGACATGGAGCTGATTGGGAGGATCCAGAGGAGGGCCACCAAAATGATCAGGGGGCTGAAGCATCTCTGCTATGAGGACAGGCTGAGGGAGCTGGGGGTGTTCAGCCTGGAGAAGAGGAGGCTTCGGGGAGACCTAATAGCAGCCTGCCAGTACCTGAAGGGGGCTACAAGAAGGATGGAGATTGTTTGCAATGGCCTACAGTGACAGGACAAGGGGCAATGGCTTCAAACTAGAGAAGGGCAGATTTAAATTGAATATCAAGAAGAAGTTCTTCACTATGAGGGTGGTGGAGCACTGGAACAGGTTGCCCAGGGAGGTGATTGAGGCTCCTTCCCTAGAGATATTCAAGGTGAGGCTCAATGAGGCTCTGAGCAACCTGATCTAGCTGGGGATGTCCCTGCTGACTGTGGGGAGATCAGACTGGATGAGTTTTGGAGGTCCCTTCTATGGGACTATTCTATGATTGTAAGGAAATCTGAGGTTCATTATCCTAGCAGACACATACAAGATGTGCAGAATAACTCTTGGTTACTCATTCTTCTGTCTCAGTGAAAATAACTGTCAGATGTTTAGGAGGCCTAATTCACTTAATGAAAAGCATGGGTTTCATGTGTTAATCTTAGTTTCACAGCCACACTTTACAAAGGGGAAATTGTCTTGGTTGAGAACTAGGGTGCAGCACACCCTCACTTCTAGATTTTAAAGCAGTGTCTGCCTGAATCACTTTGTGGGTTTCCAGTTTCAGCAGGATCCATTTAGCAAAACTACTGTGGTTGAGATTCCATTTGATATTTCAAACATGTTCTGGACTTACTCTGCAACATAATTCAATTTATCTTGGTTTGGAGCTTGGTTCCTGCTTTCTTTTTACTCAGACAACCTCTTCAGTTTAGAAGTTGTTTATTCTGCCTGAAGCTCAAAACTGATTCTCAAATTTTGGATGGTCTTACAGTTTTCTATCAAATAAGTGATAGGATAGGATAGGATAGGATAGGATAGGATAGGATAGGATAGGATAGGATAGGATAAAATAGAATAGAATAGAATAGAATAGAATAGAATAGAATAGAATAGAATAGAATAGAATAGAATAGAATAGAGTTAATCAGGTTGGAAAACACCTCAGAGGTCATCAAGTCCAACCTATCACCCAACACCATCTCATCAACTAAACCATGGCACCAAGTACCTCATCCAGGCTCTTCCTAAACACTTCTCCAGGCAGCCCATTCCAATGGGCAATCACTCTCTCTGTACAGAATTTCCTCCTAACATCCAGCCTGAACCTCCCCTGATGCAGCCTGAGACTGTGTCCTCTTGTTCTGGTGCTGGTTGCCTGGGAGAAGAGACCAACCTCTGCCTGTCTACAACCTCCCTTCAGGTAGTTGTAGAGAGCAATAAGGTCACCCCTGAGTCTCCTCTTCTCCAGGCTAAGCAACCCCAGCTCCCTCAGCCTCTCCTCATAGGGCTTGTGTTCCAAGCCCCTCACCAACTTTGTTGCCCTTCTCTGGACACAGCCCAGCAAGTCAACATCCTTCCTAAACTGAGGGGCCCAGAACTGGACACAGGACTCAAGGTGTGGATGATTCATACATGTGATCTTCAGCAGAGATATTTAAGTACAAGGAAAACTTTGAGACTCTAACTTGGTGTGGGTGCAGAAGTGGGAGCTGAGTTGGGTGAACCTTGTAGAGTAGGGTTGTAAGTTAGACTTGGTGACCCTGAAGGCCTTTTCCAACCTGGATGGATGTGTGGTCCTGTATCTGCTGCAAGAGAAGAATCATAGAATCAGAGAACTGTCAGGGTAGGAAGGGACCTCAAGGATCAGCCAGTTCCAACCCCCCTGCCATGGGCAGGGACACCTCACACTACAGCAGGTTGCTCACAGCCACATCCAGCCTGGCTGCAAAAGCCTCCAGGCATGAGGCTTCCACCACCTCCCTGGGCAATCTGTACCAGTCTCTCACGACCCAAATGGGGAAGAACTTCTTCCTAACAGCCAATCTGAATCTACCCCATTTCTAGTTTTGCTCCATTCCCCCCAGTCTTGTCACTCCCTGACACCCTCAAAAGTCCCTCCTCAGCTTTCTTGTAGCCCCCTTCACATACTGGAAGGCCACAATTAGGTCTCCTTGGAGCCTTCTCTTCTCCAGACTGAGCAACCACAACTCTCTCAGTCTGTCTCTATAGCAGAGCAGCTCCAGCCCTCTACTCATCCTTATGGCCTTTCTCTGGACACATTCAAGTGTTTCGATGTCTTTCTTAAACTGAGGGGCCCAGAACTGGACACAGGACTCAAGGCGTGGCCTAACCAGTTCTGAGTCCAGGGCAGAATGATGGCTGTTAGAGGGTAGAAAGGCTCTGCAGAGGGACCTCGACCGACTGGACAGATGGGCAGAGTCCAACAGGATGGCATTCAACAAGTCCAAGTGCTGAGTGCTGCAGTTTGGCTACGGCAACCCCATGCAGAGCTATAGGCTGGGGTCGGAGTGGCTGGAGAGCTCCCAAACAGAGAGGGACCTGGGTGTGCTGATTGACAGCCACCTGAATATGAGCCAGCAGTGTGCCCAGGTGGCCAGGAGGGCCAATGGCATCCTGGCCTGCATTAGGAATAGTGTGGCCAGCAGGAGCAGGGAGGTCACAGTGCCCCTGTACTCTGCTTTGGTTAGGCCGCACCTTGAGTCCTGTGCCCAGTTCTGGGCCCCTCAGTTTAAGAAGGACATCGAAACACTTGAGCGTGTCCAGAGAAGGGCAACAAGGCTGGGGAGAGGCCTTGAACACAAGCCCTATGAGGAGAGGCTGAGGGAGCTGGGATTGTTTAGCCTGGAGAAGAGGAGGCTCAGGGGTGACCTCATTGCCCTCTACAACTACCTGAAGGGTGGTTGTAGCCAGGAGGGGGTTGGCCTCTTCTCCCAGGCAGCCAGCACCAGAACAAGGGGACACAGTCTCAAGCTGCGCCAGGGGAGGTTCAGACTCGAGGTGAGGAGGAAGTTCTTCACCGAGCGAGTCATTCGGCATTGGAACGGGTTGCCCAGGGAGGTGGTTGAGTCATCGACCCTGGAGGCGTTCAAGGGGAGATTGGACGTGGCACTTGGTGCCATGGTCTAGGCATGGGATCTGTGTTGATAGGTTGGACTCGATGATCCCCGAGGTCCTTTCCAACCTAAGTGATACTGTGATACTCTGATGCTGTGATTTCCCTGCTCCTGCTGGCCACACTATTCCTGATGCAGGCCAGGATGCCATTGGCCTTATTTTTAGCAATGATTATAGAAAGGAAGGATTGTTTTCCTTCTCCAGTGTGGGTGTTGGGTTTTTTTCCCCTTTGAAACCTCTTTCTTTTCAGTGATGCCCATGCTCAACTGAGTCTGGTCCAACAAGCAAACAGATGTCGCTTTCTTTTGAAAGGAGGATGGAATTGGTAGCAGCAGCTCCACACCAGGGTGTGCCCCCACTGAATATTTGCAGGAGAAGGGACAGAAATATTCTGCAATTACAAAAAAACCCACCCACAGAAATGAAACACACCAACCATGACTCTCATTGGACTCCTCTCATCACTCACTGAAAGCTGAGGAACTTTATTGCTGCAGTTTAAAAGCTGAGCTCAATTGTAAAGAAGAATTAGGGAAGTCATTCTGCCACACCTTTGAGTCCAGTGTCGAGTTTTGGGCTCCCCAGTTTAGGAAAGATGTTGAGTTGCTGGAACATGTCCAGAGAAGGGCAAAAAGAGGATGAGCTGCAACAGACAAGGTTCAGGCTGGCTGTTAGGAAGAAGTTCTACACAGCAAGAGAGATTGGAATGTGCTGCCCAGGCAGGTGGTGGACTCACCATCACTGGAGGTGTTTACGAAGAGACTGGGTGAGGCACTTGGTGCCATGGTTGAGTTGATTAGATGGTGTTGGGTGATAGGTTGGACTTGATGATCTCAAAGGTCTCTTCCAACCTGGTCCATCCCCCTCCCCCCCTCCCCCCTCCCCTCCCCCTCCCCCCTCCCCTCCCCTCCCTCTCCTCTCCTCTCCTCTCCTCTCCTCTCCTCTCCTCTCCTCTCCCTCTCCTCTCCTCCTCTCCCTCCTCCTCTCCTCTCCTCTCCTCTCCCTCCTCTCCTCTCCTCTCCCTCCTCTCCTCTCCTCTCCTCTCCTCTCCTCTCCTCTCTCTCCTCTCCTCTCCTCTCTCCCTCCTCTCCCCCCCTCCCCTCCCCTCCCCTCCCTCCCTCCCCTCCCCTCCCTCCCCTCCCCCTCCCTCCCCTCCCCTCCCTCCCCTCCCCTCCCCTCCCCTTCCTTCCCTTCCCTTCCCTTCCCTTCCCTTCCCTTCCCTTCCTTCCCTTCCCTTCCCTTCCTTCCCTTCCCTTCCCTTCCCTTCCCTTCCCTTCCCTTCCTTCCTTCCCTTCCCTTCCCTTCCCTTCCCTTCCCTTCCCTTCCCCCTTCCCTTCCCTTCCCTTCCCTTCCCTTCCCTTCCCTTCCCTTCCCTTCCCTTCCCTTCCCTTCCCCTTCCTTCCCTTCTCTTCTCTTCTCTTCTCTTCTCTTCTCTTCTCTTCTCTTCTCTTCTCTTCTCTTCTCTTCTCTTCTCTTCTCTTCTCTTCTCTTCTCTTCTCTTCTCTTCTCTTCTCTTCTCTTCTCTTCTCTCCACCTTTCTAATACACCTTTTTAATATAAAATTGTAGAAGGCCATTGAGCAACCTCAGGTCAGAATTGGAAAAACATTTCTTACACAGTGCCTGAGCAGGGCAGCAAACTTTAATTTGCAGTGACAAAGTCTGTCCTTTGGGACAAATATTTCTTCAGGACCATAAAATATTTCTCCACCATGAGCAGTGAAAGTGCTCTTGCTCAGTTTAAAAGCCAGCAATAGCAACCTTTGCTACTCTTTCTGTTTTTCTGGATGCCTTTACTCATTAAGCTGTTTATGAACAGTTGAAATGAAGGCTCACACCTGCCATAAGCAAATTTGAGACTCATGCATTTGCATAGCTTCTTTTCACAGGATCACAGGATGTTAGGGGTTTGAAGGGACCTCTGAAGATCATCAAGTCCAACTCCACTGCCAGAGCAGGACCAGAGAATCCAGCACAGGTCACACAGGAATGCATCCAGATGGGTCTGGAAAGTCTCCAGAGAAGGAGACTCCACAACCTCTCTGGGCAGCAAGTCTACATCTTTCTTGCATTGAAGGGGTCGGAACTGGACACAGTCCTCAAGGTGTGGCCTAACCAGTGCTGAGTACAGGGGCAGAATGACTTCCCTGCTCCTGCTGGCCACTCTGTTCCTGATAGATGCCAATACATAAAGAGTGTTTGGAAATGCCCACTGGCTATATTTCCATGCTAAAAGGCAGCTTTGTCCACAACTGCCATCAGCATTGGACACAATGAATTTAAAAGGCTGCTTCTTGTGTGACCAATTGCATCAAGCTTTTCCAACACCAAAAAAACCATGCCCTTTGTAAACAGCAGCTTCTTTACTCCACTGAAAGTCAAGTGAGCAGTGACACACATAGGCTTTAGAGTAGAGTAGAGTAGAGTAGAGTAGAGTGGAGTGGAGTGGAGTAGAGTAGAGTAGAGTAGAGTAGAGTAGAGTAGAGCAGAGTAGAGTGCAGTGGAGTGGAGTGGAATGGAATGGAATGGAATGGAATGGAATAGAATAGAATAGAATAGAATAGAATAGAATAGAATAGAATAGAATAGAATAGACCAGGTTGGAAGAGACCTTCAAGATCATTGTGTCCAACCTATCATCCAACACCATCTAATCAACTAACCCATGGCACCAAGCACCCCATCAAGTCTCCTCCTAAACACCTCCAGTGATGGTCACTCCACCACCTCCCCAGGCAGCCCATTCCAATGGCCAATCACTCTGCGTAGAATTTCTTCCTAACATCCAGTCTGAACCTCCCCTGGCACAGTTTGAGATGGTGTCCTCTTGTTCTGGTGCTGGTTGCCTGGGAGTAGACACCAACCCCCGCCTGTCTACAACCTCCCTTCAGGTAGTTGTAGATGGCAATAAGGTCTCCCCTGAGCCTCCTCTTCGCTTTTCTGTGTGAGTAGCTATTGCTCACAGACCTTGAGTCTTTGATTCTAAAGCTTTGGAGCCATTTTTGGAGCATGGCTAAAGGAGAAAAGCGAGGAGAAACCAGAGCACCGCAGTCTTGGGCGTGCTGGGCTTAGTGGTCTGAAATCCACTGAGCTCATTTTTTTATCCTCGTTTCAATTCCAAGATAATTCAATCTTTGTTTGCAGCCCTCTCAAAACAAAAATACACCAAACAACATATTATCTGTAAAAATAACCCAAAAAGTAACTTCAAAACATTGGCAAGCACATTCCATCGAGGAGACAGGAATCAAGAGGCTGTTTTCAAGACAGCAAAGATTATTTTTCACTGGCTTCATGGCAAGTTGATGTGTTTTCTAAGCCACCAAACACCCACCCTCTTCAGCACTCAGAAAAAACATCTTGTCTCAGACACATGGTTTGGTTTCCATTACTGGAACATCATATTTTGGCTGAGCCAAAGCCTTCTGCAGGCCCCTTGAACAACTTCCCTGGCCAGCAGGAGCAGGGAAGGCATTCTGCCCCTGTACTCAGCACTGGTTAGGCCACACCTTGAGTCCTGGGTCCAGTTCTGGGCTTCTCAGTTCAGGAAAGATGTTGAGATGCTGGAAGGTGTCCAGAGAAGGGCAACAAAGCTGGGGAGGGGTCTGGAGCACAGCCCTGTGAGGAGAGGCTGAGGGAGCTGGGGTTGCTTAGCCTGGAGAAGAGGAGGCTCAGGGGAGACCTTATTGCTGTCTACAACTACCTGAAGGGAAGTTGTAGCCAGGTGGGGGTTGGTCTCTTCTCCCAGGCAGCCAGCACCAGAACAAGAGGACACAGTCTCAAGCTGTACCAGGGGAGTTTCAGGCTGGATGTTAGGAAGAAATTCTTCCCAGAAAGAGTGATTGCCCATTGGAATGTGCTGCCCAGGGAGGTGGTGGAGTCATTATCCCTGGAGGTGTCCAAAAAAGGATTGGATGTGGCACTTGGAGGCATGGTTTAGTTGTCTGAAAGTGTTAGGTAATAGGTTGGACTTGATGATCTCTGAGGGCTCTTCCAACCTGGTTGATTGAATGATTCTATGGTAGTATCTCCAGCTGGAGAGGGTTTCTGTGGGCCAGCTCATATGAGGCTGATCTCCAGGGTCAGACATTAATGTGCAATGTCACTGTGGTTGCTCTTTCTGGCTCTGTGTCTGCTAGGAAATCAAGACAACCCAAGCCTTATTTTCTGCTCCTGAGGCCAGCTGGTAAAACCCAGCAGTATACCACACAAACCATGCAAACTACATAAACCTTTCTTACCAATAGCAGAGCATCACCCAAACTGCATTTTGGGAACATTCATGGATCATTGGAAACGTTGATAATGTAACCCAGAGGAGAGTTATGCTAAAGAAAATACAAAAATTATGCTTAGAGATCTTCTCGTGGCCTTCCAGTATCTGAAGGGGGCTACAAGAAAGCTGGGGAGGGACTTTTGAGGGTGACAGGGAGTGATAGGATTGGGGAGGATGGAACGAAACTAGAAATGGGGAGATTCAGATTGGATGTTAGGAAGAAGTTGTTCCCCATGAGGGTGGTGAGAGACTGGCACAGGTTGCCCAGGGAGGTGGTGGAAGCCTCATGCCTGGAGGTGTTTGCAGCCAGGCTGAATGCGGCTGTGAGCAACCTGCTGTAGTGTGAGGTGTCCCTGCCCATGGCAGGGGGGTTGGAACTGGCTGATCCTTGAGGTCCCTTCCAACCCTGACAATTCTGTGAATTGTGGCAGAAGGTCTTCAGAGAGGAGAAAGTTGAACTGGACACTACAGTTTTAGCTAAAACATAAAATGCTTTTGTGCATTGAGAGTTTTGGGTAAAAATGGAATGGAATGGAATGGAATGGAATGGAATGGAATGGAACGGAACGGAACGGAACAGAACAGAGCAGAATAGAATAGAATAGAATAGAATAGGATGGGTTGGGATAGGATAGGATAGGATAGGATAGGATAGGATAGGATAGGATAGGATAGGATAGGATAGGATAGAATTCACCAGGTTGGAAAAGACCTTTGAGATCATTGAGTCCAACCTATCACCCAACACCATCTAATCAACTAAACCATGGCACAAGTGCCTCTTGCAGGCTCCTCTTAAACACTTCTAGTAAACCTTTATTAGAATAAACCAAACCAGGTTGGAAGTGACCTTCAAGATCATCGTGTCCAACCCATCAACCAATCCAACCCACGCAAACAGCTAACCCATGGCACCAAGCACCCCATCAAGTCTCCTTCTGAACACCTTCAATGATGGTGACTCTACCACCTCCCCGGGCAACCCATTCCATATCGCAATCACTCTTTCTGTATAGAACTTCTTCCTAACATCCAACCTGAACCTCCCCTGGCACAGCCTGAGACTGTGTCCTCTTGTTCTGGTACTGGGTGCCTGGGAGAAGAGACCAACCTCTGTCTGTTTACAACCCCCCTTCAGGTAGTTGTAGACAGCAATAAGGTCACCCCTGAGTCTCCTCTTCTCCAGGCTAAGCAACCCCAGCTCCCTCAGCCTCTCCTCATAGGGCTTGTGTTCCAAACCCCTCACCAACTTTGTTGCTCTTCTCTGGACTCGTTCCAGCAAGTCAACCTCCTTCCTAAACTGAGGGGCCCAGAACTGGACACAGGACTCGAGGTGTGGCCTAACCAGTGCAGTGTACAGGGGCAGAATGACCTCCCTGCTCCTGCTGGCCACACTGTTCTTAATGCAGGCCAGGATGCCATTGGACCTCTTGGCTGCATGGACACACTGCAGGCTCATGTTCAGCCTACCATCAACCAGCACCCCCAGGTCCCTCTCTGCCTGGCTGCTCTCCAGCCACTCTGACCCCAGCCTGTAGCACTGCATGGGGTTGTTGTGGCCGATGTGCAGAACCTGACACTTGGATGTGTTCAATCTCATGCCGTTGGACTCTGCCCATCTGTCCAGCCTGTCGAGGTCCCTCTGCAGAGCCTCTCTACCCTCCAGCAGATCAACTCTTGCCCCCAGCTTGGTGTCGTCAGCAAATTTACTGATGATGGACTCAATGCCCTCATCCAGATCACCAATAAAGATGTTAAAGAGCACAGGACCCAGCACTGATCCTTGGGGCACACCACTGGTGCCTGGCCGCCAGCTGGATGTGGCACCATTCACCACCACTCTCTGGGCTCGGCCGTCCAGCGAGTTCCTAACCCATCGCAGTGTGCTCCCGTCCAAGCCATGGGCTGACAGCTTGGCCAGGAGTTTGCTGTGGGGGACGGTGTCAAAGGCCTTGCTGAGGTCCAAAGCAAGGGGACCAAAAAAAATGAGGAAGAAATAATACTGGATGTCTATCCTCCAGCTTCAAATCTGAGAGTATAGCACCTGCTCCACTGGAGGCACAGAGAGAGTCTCCAGTCCTCTTCAAATCACGTTGCATACACTTTTGCATTAGTCAGATACTCTACTTCCTGCACCAGGGGAAATTTAGGCTGGAGGTGAGGAGAAAGTTCTTCACAGAGAGAGTTGTTAGCCCTTGGAATGTGCTGCCCAGGGAGGTGGTGGAGTCACCATAACTGGAAGTGTTCAAAAAGGGATTGGATGTGGCACTTGAAGCCATGGTTTAGTCGTCATGAGGTGACTTGATGATCTCTGAGGTCTTTTCCAACCTTATTGAGTCTATGATTCTATGATTCCCTTTTTTCTTTTTTTCCTTTGCTTTCTGTCAGAAGAAAGCACTTAAGATGCCTCTCACTTCCAGACTCCTTTCAATTGATACTATAATTTTTCCCCCCCTCCAATTTTCTCTGAGCAGTGGTTCCTGCAATGGAAGAGCAAGACAGCCTCTGGCCCCTTTCCTAAATTTCTTGCAGTGCTCATTACCTTCCCTGGCTCAAGTGCCTGCCACGAACCTAATCCTTTCCCCAGACAGTTCCTCTGTCCCCACTTTTCAGAAGCATTTCTGGAGGCTCTCTCTGTTTTCCTCAAGCCTAATTCTTGCATGCTGAGATCACAAGTGCAACAAGATGATCCTGTCTTTCAGCTGGGGAACTCAAAAACCCTTCCAAACTTACATGTAAAGATCAGAGGTCTTGTTCTGAAATGTGCTTTGGTTCCACCCTCTGCTTTTTTGGCCACAGGTGATGAAAAATAGCCTCATTTTAAGTCTTAGTTTGTCTTGGGCCAGAGTTTACATGAAATGACCTTATCACTTGTTCCAATGCCTTTGGCGTTGTGTCTGGCAATAGTGCCTCATCCACTGCTCACCACACATCTACTTCAAGAGGTAGTGAAAACAACCTCTCTCTTCTTTTTGAATCTCTAGCAGGGCTAAGCTCTGTGAGCTCTGAAGACAGCTGATGTTCTCATTCCCACTGTTTCCCCTCCTGTGAAAAGTTTCTCCAGACATCTGACATTGCCCCTGGACATCCACCACTGTGTGTTGTCTTTTCCCTTTTCTTCTAGAATCATAGAATAGAATCATAGAATCAACAAGGTTGGAAAAGACCTCAAAGATCATCCAGTCCAACCTGTCACCCAAGTCCTCATGACTACTAGACCATGGCACCAAGTGCCACATCCAGTCCCCTCTTGAGCACCTCCAGGGATGGTGACTCCACCACCTCCCTGGGCAGCACATTCCGATGGCTAACAACTCTCTACTTTCTACTTTCCCTTCGTTCTCCTTTCTCAGCCCAGAGAGTGGTGGTGAATGGTGCCACATCCAGCTGGCAGCCAGTCCTAGTGGTGTCCCCCAGGGATCAGTGTTGGGCCCCATCCTGTTCAATATCTTTATTGATGATCTGGAAGAGGGGATTGAGTCCATCATCAGTAAGTTTGCAGATGACACCAAGCTGGGGGCAGGAGTTGATCTCTACGAGGGTAGGAAAGGTCAGCAGAGGGAACTTGACAGGCTGGACAGATGGGCAGAGTCCAATGACATGTGATTGAACACATCTAAGTGCAGATTCTACACATTGGCCACAACAACCCCATGCAGTGCTACAGGCTGGGGTAAGAGTGGCTGAGAGCAGCCACGGAGAAAGGGACCTGGGGGAATTAGTTGATAGTAGGCTCCACATGAGCCTACAGTGTGTCCAGGCCAATGGCATCCTAGCCTGCATCAGGAATAGTGTGGCCAGCAGGAGCAGGGAGGTCATTCTGCCCTGGACTCAGCACGGGTTAAGCCACACTTTGAGGACTGTGTCCAGTTCTGGGCCCCTCAGTTTAGGAAAGATAGTGAGATGCTGAAAGGTGTCCAGAGAAGGGCAACAAAGCTGAGGAGGGGTCTGGAGCACAGCCCTGTGAGGAGAGGCTGAGGAAGCTGGGGTTGCTCAGCCTGGAGAAGCGGAGGCTCAGAGGAGACCATCTTGCTCTCTCCAACTCCCTGAAGGGAGGTTGTAGCCAGGTGGGGGTTGGTGTCTAAAAGCGAGGGATGAGTGCTTCTTCCAGCCTCCAATGAGAAGAAAACCTTGAAAGCAAGATGCAACTGTGGAATGGTTGCTACTGATTGGGCAGTGGTGGGGCAGTGCCTTTATGGGTTTGATGGGTGGACCATTCTGTGGATACAGAACTGGCTTGAGGGCCAAAACATAAAGGGTGGCTGTCAATAGGTCCAGAGAAGGGCTGTGAGGATGAGCAGAGGGCTGGAGCACCTCTGCTATGAGGACAGACTGAGGGAGTTGGGGCTGCTCAGACTGGAGAAGGCTCTGAGGAGACCTAATTGTGGCCTTCCAGTATCTGAAGGGGGCTACAAGAAAGCTGGGAAGGGACTTTTTAGGGTGTCAGGGAGTGATAGGACTGGGGGGAATGGAAAAAACTAGAAGTGGGTAGATTCAGATTGGCTGTTAGGAAGAAGCTCTTCCCCATGAGGGTGGTGAGACTCTGGCACAGGTTGCCCAGGGAGGTGGTGGAAGCCTGGAGGTTTTTAAGGAGGTTTTCAAGGGCAGACTGGATGTGGCTGTGAGCAACCTGCTGTAGTGTGAGGTGTCCCTGCCCATGGCAGGGGGGTTGGAAGTAGATGATCCTTGAGATCCCTTCCAACCCTGACAATTCTCAGTGTAACTGCTCCTCACTCCATGCTGCTGGTCTGCATTGTTTCACATTGCCTTTTGGAAAGAATGCACTCTCAGCTCCATGGAGAACAAAAGCCTGCAGCAGGTCAGGGAGAGCCTGATGGATTCCCTTTTTCTTTTTCCCCTCTGTCCTGCTAATCCAGTTGGTGATTCACTCTGACTACTTGCTTAAGCTTCCCTTCATTGTGCCATTTATCCACAGCTCCAGACAGGGAAGGGAGATCATCATTGCTGTGCCAGGCTACCATGCTAACGGCAGACAGTGGGCATGTCGAGGTGCCCTCTAAACAATATGGTTTTAAGGACTAATACCCTCCCCTGCAATAAAACTTATACCCTTGGAAACAGGGTTTGGCCATGTTTTCACTGCTGTGTAATGCAACACAGTTGATACAACTGTATGCACAGCAACCAGGGAACCCTCAGGGCAATCAGCACAGTAAAACCATCCCTTGCCTTGTCCTGTGTTGCAGAAGACAGAATTAGCCAGGTTGGAAAAGACCTCAGAGATCAGCAAGGCCAACCCATCACCTAACAACATCTAATCAGCTAAACCATGGCTTTTAGTGCATCATCCAGGCTCTTTTTAAACACCCCCAGTGATGGTGACTCCACCACCTTTTTTACCCTTTCTCAAGGTGGAGTCACCATCACTGGAGGTGTTCAGGAGGAGACTTGATGGGGTGCTTGGTTGCATGGTTTAGTTGATTAGATGGTGTTGGATGATAGGTTGGACACAATGATCTTGAAGGTCTCTTCCAACCTGGATTATTCTATTCTATTCTATTCTATTCTATTCTATTCTATTCTATTCTATTCTATTCTATTCTATTCTATTCTATTCTATTCTATTCTATTCTATTCTAATGTTAAAGAAGGCTCCACAGAGATTGGATGTTTAAATGGAAATTGTATTTACAAACATACACAAAAGGTATTCAGGTAAATGCACTCACAAATCAGGCTCAGTCCTTCACCTGGGCCTACCAGGCTAAAAGCTTCCACAGCCTTCCAAAAACCTCCACCCCACTCAGCCTCAGTAGCCCCAAGAGCAGCCAAACTGTCTCCTCCCCTGCACTAGACCCAGGTCTGCCATAGGCTTCATCAGGCCCAGCGGTGTAGCTGGAAATTCCCTGCCAGCCAAGGACAGGAGAAAGCCTTTTCCCTACAAACCATAAAGATACAGAATACAAAATTAACCAGGTTGGAAAAGAACTTTGAGATCATTGAGTCCAACCTATCACCCAACACCATCTAATCAACCAAACCATGGCAACAAGCACTCCATCCAGGCTCTTCCTAAACACCTCCAGTGATGGTGACTCCACCACCTCCCTGGGCAGCACATTCCAATGGCCAATCTCTCTTGCTGGGAAGAATTTCTTCCTAACAAACACCCTAAACCTGCCCTGGATAAGGCACCAAGGATGGTTAGTGATCTGCTTCACCACTTAGACACACACAGGTCTATGGGACCAAATGAGATGCACCCAAGGCTACTGAGGAAGCCAGAGGAAGTGATCACCAAGTCACTTTCCATCACTTATCAACAATCCAGGCTGACTAGGGAGGTCTCAGTTGATGGGAAATTAGCAAGTGTGATGCCTGTCTACAAGAAGGGCCAGAAGGAGGATCTGAGGATCTGCAGACTCATAAGAATGACCTGGGTGCCAGGAAATTAGAATACAGAATATAGAATATACCAGGTTGGAAGAGACCTTCAAGATCATCATGTCCAACCCATCAACCAATCCAACCCACCTAAACAACTAACCCATGGCACCAAGCACCCCAACAAGTCTCCTCCTGAACACCTCCAGTGATGGTGACTCCACCACCTCCCCAGGCAGCCCATTCCAATGGGCAATCACTCTCTCTGTATAGAATTTCTTCCTAACATCCAACCTAAACCTTCCCTGGCACAGCCTGAGACTGTGTCCTCTTGTTCTGGTACTGGCTGTCTGGGAGAAGAGACCAACCTCTGCCTGTCTACAACCTCCCTTCAGGTAGTTGTAGACAGCAATGAGGTCACCCCTGAGTCTCCTCCTCTCCAGGCTAAGCAGCCCCAGCTCCCTCAGCCTCTCCTCATAGGGCTGTGTTCCAAACCCCTCACCAACTTTGTTGCTCTTCTCTGGACTCGTTCCAGCAAGTCAACCTCCTTCCTAAACTGAGGAGCCCAGAACTGGACACAGGACTCGAGGTGTGGCCTAACCAGTGCAGTGTACAGGGGCAGAATGACCTCCCTGCTCCAGCTGGCCACACTGTTCTTGATGCAGGCCAGGATGCCATTGGCCCTCTTGGCTGCATGGGCACACTGCAGGCTCATGTTCATCCTACCATCAACCAGCACCCTCAGGTCCCTCTCTGCCTGGCTGCTCTCAGCCACTCTGACCCCAGCCTGTAGCACTGCATGGGGTTGTTGTGGCCAATGTGCAGAACCCGGCACTTGGATGTGTTCAATCTCATGCCGTTGGACTCTGCCCATCTGTCCAGCCTGTCCAGGTCCCTCTGCAGAGCCTCTCTACCCTCCAGCAGATCAACTCCTGCCCCCAGCTTGATGTCATCAGCAAATTTACTGATGATGGACTCAATGCCCATCAATGTTATATAGTGGACTGGTCTGAGTGGGCACACAAATACACACTTTTTGTTCAGATACAGAATACAGGATTCACCAGGTTGGAAAAAATCTTTGAGAACATCAAGTCCAACCTATCACCCAACACCATCTAATCAACTAAACCATGGCACCAAGTGCCTCATCCAGGCTCTTTTTAAACACTACCAGGGGTGGTGACTATTGTCACTATCATCTTTTTTCCTCTGGAATATAGCTGTGATTTATTGGCTGGCTGTGAGCAACCTGCTGTAGTGTGAGGTGGCCCTGCCCATGGCAGGGAGGTTGCAACTAGATGATCCTTGAGGTCCCTTCCAACCCTGACAACTCCATGATTCTATGGTAAGGTTCTACAATGGCTTTATCAGCCACAAAATCCTAGCTCTGACCTGTGCTGCCCTAACCTGTGCTCTCTAGCAAGCTGATGACAGACCTGATAATTGGACAGGACTAAAGAACTAGACTGCTGCTGTTGTTTCCTTATTCAGTGTATCAGAGGACAAGGTAAAAACACCCAGGCACATCTAGGCACACAACTTAAGGGTCTCATTAATCTGAGGAGATGCCCTCCCTCTGCAGCCTGAGCTAGGCAGTGCCAAAGCCCTTTTCTTGTCTGAGCAATGTGAGAGACAACACTCCAAGTGCTCAATTAAAACCTACTGCTGCCCACTGGGCTAAATATTGTGGATTCTTGATGTGAAAACATTGAGAGCCTTTTTCCACCAACCAGTAGTGTGTTTCAAATTACAGTACTGTGCCAGGCCTCTGCTTTTCCTCTGGTGGAGGCAGTCCTTGGTGGTGAGAAGCCTCCCAAAAATGACTTAAAGCCTCCTTGGCAAACATTTGTGTTTGCTGGGCCCACAAGCTTCAAACTTCATCACCATGATGGACAACTGATTCTAAAATCTGTTTCCTTCATTACTTGCCTCTGCAGAAGCTGCTGAAAGTCTCAGTGTCAAAATATGTTCATGAAACCAAGCAGTTCCTTGGCAAACCCTTCTTTCTATCTTACCCAACTTGAAACTAAAAACCAGGCAAGTGAAAACCCTCCAGATGCCCAGGCAGTAAACAAGGTGATTAAAATCTGCTTCTCCCATTAGACCTCCACTCTTCTTAATTGTGTCAGTTCTGATTGCAGAGCAGAGTGACACAGTAAAACACCTAAATAATTCACTTGGCTCTAAGCATGGACTCCACAGGCAGATTACTTGACTGTTTCACTGCACTGAATGGCAAACCAAAGTAACAACTCCAGCCTGCCTCCCCTCCAAATGGCATAGAGGGTTGTCAAAGGTGTTCACAGAATAGAATCATAGAATCAGTAAGGTTGGAAAAGACCTCAGAAGTCATCAAGTCCAACCTGTCACCCAGCACCTCATGACTAACTAAACCATGGCACCAAGTGCCACGTCCAATCCCTTTTTGAACACTTCCAGGGATGGTGACTCCACCACCTCCCTGGGCAGCACATTCCAATGGCCAATTACACTCTCTGTGAAGAACTTTCTCCTCACCTCGACCCTAAACCTCCCCTGGTGCAGCTTGAGACTGTGTCCTCTTGTTCTGGTGTTGGGTGCCTGGGAGAAGAGACTAACCCCCACCTGGCTACAACCTCCCTTCAGGGAGTTGTAGAGAGCAAGAAGGTCTCCCCTGAGCCTCCTCTGATGATCAGTTAGCTCAGTTGGTAGAGCATGGGACCCTTAATCTCAGAGTCATGGGTTCAAGCCTGCAGTGAGCAGCCATGTCCTTTACAGGTGGGTTGGATTAGTGGACAGGTTGGACATGATGATCTTGAAGGTCTCTTCCAACCTGGTTTATTCTATTCTATTCTCCAGGCTCAGCAATCCCAGCTCCCTCAATCTCTCCTCACAGGGCTGTGCTCCAGACCCCTCCCCAGCCTCGTTGCCCTTCTCTGGACACGTTCAAGTATCTCAATATCCTTCTTAAACTGAGGGGCCCAGAAGTGGACACAGGACTCAAGACCCAGTGTTGACCCAGAGTTTTACAGGTTTCAAGTGGGAGCATTGCTCTTTGACTCATGTTATATCCATGCCACTGGACAGATGTAAGAAAGGCCAGGAATGATTTCTGACTGGGTAATTCACAGGACCACAGGATCACAGGATTTTACACGTTGGAAGAGACCTTTGGAGATCACCAAGTCCAACCCCTGAAGGGAAGTTGTAGCTAGGTGGGAGATGGTCTCTTCTCCCAGGCAACCAGTGCCAGAACAAGAGGACACAATCTCAAGCTGTGCCAGGGGAAGTTTAGGCTCGGGGTGAGGAGGAAGTTCTTCCCATTGGAATGTGCTAACGGAGCTGGGGTTGCTTAGCCTGGAGAAGAGGAGTCTCAGGGGAGACCTTATTGCTGTCTGCAACTCCCTTAAGTGAGGTTGTAGCCAGGTGGGGGTTGGTCTCTTCTCCCAGGCAGCCACCAACAGAACAAGAGGACACAGTCTGAAGTTGTGCCAGGGGAGGTTTAGGCTGGATGTTAGGAAGAAGTTCTTCCCACACAGAGAGATTTGCCATTGGAATGTGCTGCCCAGGGAGGTGATGGAGTCACCATCTCTGGAGGTGTTCAGGAAGAGACGTGATGGGGTGCTTGGTGCCATGGTTTAGTTGATTAGATGGTGTTGGGTATTAGGCATTAGGGCTTCAAATAACAGAGTAACAGGATTAACCAGGTTTGCAAAGAGCCTTGAGATCATCCAATAGGTTGGACTTGATGATCTCTGAGGTCTTTCCCAGCCTGTCTGGTTCTATGATTCTGTGGTACTATGAATTCCTTATTCTAATATCCCCACGAAACAAGTGATTTCCTTCCCCTTGAGAGACAAAAATGTGTTCAAGCCTCCATGTATTCTACTGCTTTTACCTCCCCTGATGTAGATAAGCACAGTCTGTGAATAAGTTCTTTCTCTGAACCCTGTGGCTCTTGGCAGCAGCTGGATCTTCCTACACATTGCGTCAGCAGCTACCTCAGACAAAGGCAGCGCTTGGGATTGTTTTGCTGGCTGAAAGGCTTCAGGCAGCAGACACAAACAATTATCTTTATTTAGCTGATGAAAGAAGTGCAGAAAAATCAGATCAGGTACAAGTTTAAAAGGAAAAAAGAAAAGAAGAAAACCAGATTAAGTAACTCAGCAAACAAGGCAGGAATGGTTTGCACTTTCCTTGGGGTGTGCTCGCATGTGAATTGATTTCCCCAGACATACATTTTAACCATACAGAGCCCTGGAACACATCTAAGCCTTTTTTTTTCCATATGCAAATACAATCAACTGTTAGCTCTTAGTTACACTTTAAGCTGAAAGACAAATCCCTGCCTGGCTGTGAGCCCCAAGTGGCTGCTCCAGCATCCAGTCTGGCAAGCACGCACAGCACTTACCCAGGTTCCACAGATTATTCTGGGGGAGGGTTGCCATTGTTACTAAATGCATCCAAGGCTTCTGAGGGGCTGGAGGCAATTCTTGCTCATCCTTCAGTAAATGTGATCATGAGCTGCCCCTGCACTGATAGCCCTCAATCCTCAATCTGGTTATTGCTTATTGTTCCTGTAGAAGAGCAGTGAGCAGTTCATATTTAGGTAGATGAAGGGCTTTGCTTGCCTTATGCTCAGAATAAAGCTGACAGCTGGGCAAAGGAAGATGTTGTTGCTGTTATGCCATCCCCACCATGTATTATCTCTCTTTAATTTGCTAAGTGCTTCATCATTTCCCTCCTACTGTGCCCACCGTTGGGTTCACAGTTTCCTACTCTTCACCATTTCCTCTGTTGATTTCTGATTAGCTTTCCACCCCCCCATCATTTAGAGCAATAAGTAATTGCTTCTTGGCCACAGACATGTTTCTGACTTTGCTTCTGCTTCTTAAGGGATTAAACTATTGTGAAGCTGAAAGTTACCAATTTACTACCATTAATGTTTTTTTCCCAGCATCTTAAGGTGCAGGGACATCACTGCCTATGTGTTTTTAGCCTTTCTTTTGAAATCAAAGTAGATTCCAGTACCAAGCTGTGCCAGGGGATGCTTAGGCTGGATGTGAGGAAGAAGTTCTTCCCAGCAAGAGAGATTGGCCATTGGAATGTGCTGCCCAGGGAGGTGGTGGAGTCACCATCACTGGGAGTGTTTAGGAAGAGATTGGATGAGGCACTCGGTGTCATGGTTTAGTTGATTAGATGGTGTTGGGTGATAGGTTGGACTTGATTATCTCAAAGGTCTTTTCCAACCTGGTTAATTCTGTATTCTATATTCCAGCAACCAGATCTCACACCAGGTTTTTGATTTTGAGCACAAGTGAGTCTCATTCAAGTCAATATGACTCAAATACAACTCAGAAGACTGAGATGCAACAAGCAGGACCAAGTGACAGGGCAAGCGGATATTGCTTCAAGTTTCCCCAAGGGAGGTTCGGGTTGGACATGGGGAAAAATTCTTTCCCCACAAGGGTTGTCAAGGCCTGGGCTAGGCTGTTTGGGGCAGTGGTGGGGTCCCTATCTCTGGAAGGGTTTCAAAGCTGGTGGGCTGCATCAAAAGAAGCACAGCCAGCAGGTCAAGGGAGGTGATTCTCCCCTTCTGCTCTGCTCTGGTGAGACCACACCTGGAGTACTGTGTCCAGTGCTGGAACCTCTATTGCAAGAAGGATCTGGACATGCTGGAACATATCCAGAGAAGGGCCATGAGGATGAGCAGAGGGCTGGAGCTGCTCTGCTATGAGGACAGACTGAGGGAGTTGGGGCTGTTCAGTCTGGAGAAGAGGAGGCTCTGAGGAGACCTTATTATGGCATTCCAGAATCAGAAGGGGGCTCCAAGAAAGCTGGGGAGGGACTTTTGAGGGTGTCAGGGAGTGATAGGACTGCAGGGAATGGGACAAAACTAGAAATGGGTAGATTCAGATTGGATGTTAGGAAGAAGCTGCTCACCATGAGGGTGGTGAGAGCCTGGCACAGGTTGCCCAGGGAGGTGGTGGAAGTCTCATACCTGGAGGTTTTTGCAGCCGGGATGGATGTGGCTGTGAGCAACTTGATCTAGTGTGGGGGGTCCCTGCCCATGGCAGGGGGGCTGGACCTAGATGATCCTTGAGGTTCTTCCCAACCCTGAGAATTCTACTGCCTTCTTGGCAGTAAGCTTATTTGGCAGTGACTTGAAATATTCTTTTCAATTTCTGAAAAATGACAGGAGAAAAAAAATTAAAAGAAATCAATGAATCAAAGCAACTCAAGCTCAAAACATTTACTTATGTATGTCTTTAAAAAGACACTTGCACTCTTTATCCCTGAGGTACTACTTGATAACCGAGTTCATAACTACTTCGTACCCAGTTAGGTGGCACTGTTGACCTCCATGTGAGTAGGGAGGCTCTACAGAGGGACTTGGAGAGATTGGATCCATGCCCAGTGTTAACCAGGATGAGCTTCAACAAGGCCAAGTGCCAGGTCCTGCACTTGGGGCACAACAACTCCAAGCAAGGCTACAGGCTTGGGGCAGTGTGGCTGGAAAGCTGTCTGGCAGAAAGGGACCTGGGGGTGCTCATGGCCAAGCAGCTGAAGAGGAGCCAGAAGTGCCCAGGTGGCCAAGAAAGCCAAAGGCATCCTGGCTGGGATTAGAAATGCTGTGTCCAGCAGGAGCAGGGAGGGAATTGACCCTTGGGACTCAGCTCTGGGGAGGCCACACCTTGAGGATTGTGTCCAGTTCTGAGCACCTCAATTTAATGGGAGATGTGGAGGTGCTGGAGCCAGGGCAGAGGAGGGCAAGGAAGCTGTGAAGGGCTGGAGAATAAATCTGATGAAGAGAGACTGAAGGAGCTGGGGATGGTTAGTTTGGAAAAGAGAAGGCTGAGAGGAGACCTCATTGCTGTCTACAACTACCTGAAAGGAGGCTGTGGAGAGGCTGCTTCTGGTCTCTTCTCACAGGGAATTAGTGACAGAACAAGAGGGAACAGCCTCAAAGTGCAATTGGGTAGGTTTAGACTGGACATCAGGAAAACCTTTTCATGGCAAGAGTGGTCAGGGATTGGAATGAGATCTAGTCATGAGGTCTGTGGTGACAGGTTGGACTTGATGATCTTTGAGGTCTCTTTCAACCTTGGTGACACTGTGATACTGTGAATGTGCTGCTCAGGGAGGTGGCTGAGTCTCCAAGCCTGGCTGTGTTTCAAAGTGGTTTGAATGTGGTGCTTGGGGCTATGGTTTAGGGGTGACCTTTGTAGAGTAGGGTTGTTGGTTGGACTTGATGATCCTGAGGGTCTTTTCCAACCTGAATATTTCTTTGATTCTATGATAGCAGTGGTGGTTTTCTCTGCCAGAGGCTGAGAGCAATGGGCTCCATCTTCCATCTTGCAAACTGGAGCTGACTGATCAGAGTTATGCACTCACACATCTAGAGCAGTAGCCTGAGCAGGCTAACACACATAAGGCACATCCTCATGTCCCTTTGCATGTGCTTCACATGCTGCAATTCCCCTTCCAACTCCTGCCGTGGAGATGACTGTTAGACACCGTTGATGTGGCTGATAATCAACTGGGAACACAACAATATCATGTTGCCTGCTGAGCAGACATCTGATAGCAGCTATTTTTACCTGTAGGAGAACCAGATGTCCCAACAGCACGTCATGAATGATGCAAACTTTCCTCTCCCTCTTTTAGCCCCCTGGAAAATGCGGGAGGGGAATCACGTCATTGCTGAAGTCATTCAGCAGCCTGGCCACGTTAGCATTTGCAACAGAGCAGCAGCAGCAGCAGCAGCAGCATGGTTGGGGTTCTTGCAATGATTATTGTGGGTTTTTTTTCCACAGTTGTTGAATGCATGTTGTCAGTGCAGCAGACCTCTTGGGCATATTCATTTCCCAGCCAAAGAGGCTGCAGAGCTTCAGGTGCAGCAAGCTGTCGACGCTTCCCAGCGCTTGCGCCTTGTGCCTTTGGATGGCGCCCGTGAGGGAGCACAGCTGGCTGCAGGAGCTCCACGCTTCTGGGCAAGCCACACTGTTTCTGTTGGAAGTGGTTTCAGCAGCTGCCAGCAAAGGGGAGTCCCTAGGCAAAGGAAAGCTGCCATCCTGTTTCAGCAGTGTGTTGCAGAACCACAGAAGCAACCAGGTTGGAAGAGACCTTCGAGATGATCAAGTCCAACTGATCACCCAACCCTAACTAATCAACCAGGCCATAGCACCAAGTGCCTCATCCAGTCTCACCCTAAACACCTCTAGGCATGGTGACTCCACCACCTCCCTGGGCAGCACATTCCAATGGCCAGACTCTCTTGCTAGGAAGAACTTCTTCCCAGTATCCAGCCTAAACCTCCTCTGGTGCAGCTTGAGACTGAGAAACTAAATGACATTCATTTTTACCTCCAGCATAAACTTTACATGCAAGAGGAGCAATCAAATATCATAATTTGCCAGAGTGCTTTGAAAATTTGCTTCTAAGATGCCACCTTCATTTTTCAGACTCCTGTTCTTTCTAATATCAAGCCTAAAACTTGACCCTGCATAGCTTGAGACTGTGTCCCCTGAGCCTCCTCTTCTCCAGGCTAGGCAACCCCAGCTCCCTCAGCCTCTCCTCATAGGGCTGTGCTCCAGACCCCTCCCCAGCTTTGTTGCCCTTCTCTGGACACATTCCAGCAACTCAACATCTTTCTTGAACTGAGTGGCCCAGAACTGGACACAGGACTCAAGGTGTGGCCTAACCAGTGCGGAGTACAGGGGCAGAGTGACTTCCCTGCTCCTGCTGACCACATTATTTCTGACGCAGGCAAGGATGCCACCTGGGCACACTGCTGGCTCCTATTCAGCTTACTGTCAACCAGTACCCCCAGGTTCCTTTCTGCCTGGCTGCTCTCCAGCCAGGCAGAGAGGAGCACCTCTCTCTGCTCCACTTAGAAAACAGCTGCCATATTCCCAGAAGCCAACTTGGGATGTAAACTGTTATCCACTTTGGAGCTACACTTGCATGGAGCATAAAGCCACAGGGGCAGGCAATCGTAGAAACCAAGGGGAATGCCTCTGTCAACTGACAGCCTCCACTGGGTACTCTGTGTTTCAGGGTCAACACACCATACAGCCATGTTTACACAGTGATATCCTGGCAGGACACTGTGGCCTTTTACAAATGCATCTTAAAAAGGGAATTCACTCAGAGAAAGTTTGTTCAAAGATCTATTGGTAGAGTTAAGTAATTTCAAGTAAATCCCTTTGTGCAAATTGGCTTCACTCCTACTTCAGATCTCCCATTTTTAATGTGTGTATCAACCTCTGGTTGAGCCTTGTATGTGCTGAGCATACACACCCTGCATCATTGCAGTATCTGGGCTGCTTTAATAGAATTTCCCTCAACTGTTTTAACAGAATCTCCCTCAACTGATCACACCACCTGGAGTACTGCCTCCAGTTCTGGAGTTCTGGGATCTGGAGGTGCTGGAAGGTGTCCAGAGAAGGGCCACAAGGATGATCAGAGGGCTGGAGCTGCTCTCCTATGAGGGCAGACTGAGAGGGTTGGGGCTGTTCAGTCTGGAGAAGAGAAGGCTCCAAGGAGACCTAATTGTGACCTTCCAGTATCTGAAGGGGGCTACAAGAAGGCTGGGGAGGGACTTCTCAGGATCAGGGAGTGATAGGACTGGAGGTATGGAGCAAAACTAGAAATGGGCAGATTCAGATTGGATGTCAGGAAGAAGCTGTTCCCCATGAGAGTGGTGAGAGACTGGCACAGGTTGCCCAGGGAGGTGGTGGAAGCCTCACGCCTGGAGGTTTTTGCAGCCAGGCTGGATGTGGCTGTGAGCAACCTGCTGTAGTGTGAGGCGTCCCTGCCCATGGCAGGGAGATTTGCACTGGATGATCCTTGAGGTGACTTCCAACCCCAGCAATTCTCTGACTCTATGATTCTGTCTTACCTTTGCAACACAAAAGGCTGCAGGGATGAGCGCTCTGACAAGCGTCTGTTGACCAGCTGTGCTCAAAGGGTTTGATAACATGTTATAAAACTCCAGCAGACAGAACAGCAGCTGTTCTCTATCAACTGCATCTATTTGGTCCAGAGAAAGGGAGAGAGGGTTATTAATAAGAAGAAAAATAGAACTGAAAATAATACCACACCACAACCCCCCCCAAAAAAGGGAATTACTATATATAATATATACAGAAAAATAAGCTTTCAAATAACCATAACACCCGTTGGGGACCCAAGAGGCAGCTGTTTTCTGAGTGGCTTTTATCAGTTAGAGTTTCTGCAAAGAGCAAAACTGCAAGGAAGTGTCTTCTCTGAAGCTGAGAATGGCAGAGGAATGCAAAGCTGAAGATAACAGAACGCTCTGCGTTCCACGCCGGTGCCCCACAAAATCCCCTCCATCAGGATGCTTATTTGGAGTTGGGTTTCATGCATTTTAATGTGAGAAGCATGGCCTTCTAGACAAACAAGAATGCAGGCATATCCTCTGCATAACATTGGCATTTTGAAGCCGCCTCAGCTTCTCTCTTCTGAAAGACGAACAAGGAAGGAAGTGATTACTGCGGGATTTGTACAACTGTGGAGCCCAGCTGATAATGCTGATAATAATAGAACTCCCTCTGCGTGGCCTTGTTCTCACTACAAGAACTCAAAGAGGTTCTTTGTTTGCTTGTTTGCTTTACAGAAGATGTTTGTGCCATTAGTCCCGTTTTCCAGATGGTCAAACTGAGGCATGGAGGAGTGAAACCTTGGAGGCATGGCCAGGAAAGCGATTCAAGCCTTCCATCCCCTGAAGTTTTATCTCTAGGCATTACACCATTTTGTCCTTTCAGGCAGCACAAGGGGATGTCCTAATGGAAAATATACAACATAGCATTTCCTCCTCTTGTGGATGAAGCACATGAAACCAGTTGCACTAGGGACTCATTTTTGGAGCATAAGCTGTGGGGTGGTTTAGGTGCCCAGGAACAGGAGTGACAGAAAAAGGAAAGCAAAGAAAAGCATAGAAAAGGAAAAGAAAAGGGGGAAAAAACAAGAAAGATAAGAAGCTAAATAAATAGAAAATAGAAGAAAAGAGAAAATAGAACAAAAGAGAAGAAAGGAAAAGATATGATGAGAAAGGAGAGGAGAGGAGAGGTGAGGTTCGGAGACGAGAGGAGAGGAGAGGTTCGGAGAGGAGAGAGGTTCGGAGAGGAGAGGAGAGGAGAGGAGAGGAGAAGAGAAGAGAGGAGAAGAGAAGAGAAGAGAGGAGAAGAGAAGAGAAGAGAAGAGAAGAGAAGAGAAGAGAAGAGAAGAGAAGAGAAGAGAAGAGAAGAGAAGAGAAGAGAAGAGAAGAGAAGAGAAGAGAAGAGAAGAGAAGAGAAGAGAAGGAAAGGAAAGGAAAGGAAAGGAAAAGAAAAGAAAAGAAAAGAAAAGAAAAGAAAAGAAAAGAAAAGAAAAGAAAAGAAAAGAAAAGAAAAGAAAAGAAAAGAAAAGAAAAGAAAAGAAAAGAAAAGAAAAGAAAAGAAAAGGAGAAAAGGAAAAGTCTAAACCTACCCAGCTGCGCTTCGAGGCTGTTCCCTCTTGCTCTATCACTAATTACCTGTGAGAAGAGACCAGCAACAGCCTCTCTACAACCTCCTTTCAGCTGGCTGTGGAGAGCAATGAGGTTTCCCCTCAGCCTCCTGCTTTTCAAACTAAATAATTTAGATTAGAAATGTTCAGGACTGAAACCACTGTAGTCTTGCAAGGAAACAAAATGCATCACCACAGATGCTTGAGACAACATTTTAGTCTTCTTTGTTTAGTCAGGATTAAAAGAGATTGCATCTGGACTGCTCAGTGGATAAGGCATGGAGTTCCTTTCACATCTTCCATCACATACCAGGGCAGATCATAATGTAGCTTATTAATGAGGTTATTAATGTTTATTTATTAATGAGTGCTGGCTTGTTCAAGCAGTTGGTTTTTAACCACTCTAATATCTCTGCTGCTCCAGCTGCCATCAGACTGCACATAGAAATTGTAAATGAAATGTTGCATAAGTCCAGGGAGAAAATTTGCCCCTTTCTAGAGGCTGCTCCCAGTGATTTTGTTAGTAAACATCTTAAGCTGCTCTTTTTTTCATACAAATGATTCCAGACATAGCGAAAAACACCACAAAGAAAACACAACAACAACAACAAAAGAAACAAAACCTCCAAACTACACTCCCCCACCCCCCAAATAAAAGAAAAGAATAGAATAGAGTAGAGTAGAGTAGAGTAGAGTAGAGTAGAGTAGAATAGAATAGAATAGAATAGAATAGAATAGAATAGAATAGAATAGAATAGAATAGAATAGAATAAACCAGGTTGGAAAAGACCTCAGAGACCATCAAGTCCAACCTATCACCCAACACCATCTAATCAACTAAACCATGGCACCAAGTGCCTCATCCAGGTTCTTCTTAAGCACCTCCAGGGTTGGTGACTCCACCACCTCCCTGGGCAGCACATTCCAATGGCCAGTCTGTCTTTCTGGGAGGAACTTCTTCCTAACATCCAGCCTAAACCTATCCTGGCACAACTTCAGACTGTGTCCTCTTGTTCTGGTTCTGGGTGCCTGGGAGAAGAGACCAACCCCCACCTGGCTACAACCACCCTTCAGGGAGTTGTAGAGAGCAAGAAGGTCTCCCCTGAGCCTCCTCTTCTTCAGGCCAAGCAACCCCAGCTCCCTCAGCTTCTCCTCACAGGACTGTGCTCCAAAACCCTCCCCAGCTTTGTTGCCCTTCTCTGGACACCTTCCAGCAACTACAGGAAGTGGAGAGAAGGACAGGTAGAACAGGGGGAATATAAGGAAGCTGCCCGAGCAGCGAGAGTCCTGGTTAGGAAAGCCAAAGCAGAGTTTGAATTGAATCTAGCCAGGGAGATTAGAGGGAACACTAAGAACTTTTACAGGTATATTAATGGGAAGAAGAAGACTAGGGAAGGTGTGGGCCCCCTCAGAAAGGAAAATGGTGACATGGTCACAAGTGATGAGGAAAAGGCTGAGGTACTTAATAACTTCTTTACCTCAGTCTTCACTGCAAGGGCCTCTAGCCACACTCCTGATGTTATGGAAGTCAAACCCAGGGACGGGGAGGAAGAACTGCCCATTGTAAGTGCAGATCAGGTTCGTGATCATCTGAAGAACCTGAAAGTGTTCAAGTCCATGGGACCCGACGGGATACACCCACGGGTACTGAGAGAACTGGCAGAGGAGGTTGCTAAACCCCTCTCTATTATATTTCAAAAGTCATGGCAATCTGGTGAAGTCCCCACGGACTGGAAAAGGGGAAACATTGCCCCCATCTTCAAAAAGGGTAAGAAGGAGGAACCAGGGAACTCCAGGCCAGTCAGTCTCACCTCTGTGCCTGGAAAGATCATGGAGCAGATCCTCCTGGAGTCACTACTCGCTCAAAAGAATAGTGAAGAGGTGATTGGGAACAGTCAGCATGGCTTTGCCAAGGGCAAATCCTGCCTGACCAACCTGGTGGCCTTCTATGAGCAGGTGACAACATTAATAGATGAGGGGCGAGCAACTGATGTCATTTACCTGGACCTGAGCAAAGCCTTCGACACTGTCCCGCACCACATCCTGGTCTCCAAACTGGTGACACATGGGTTTGATGGGTGGACCACTAGATGGATAAGGAACTGGCTTGATGGCCGCACCCAAAGAGTGGCTGTCAATGGCTCCATGTCCCAGTGGAGGCCAGTGACAAGCGGAGTCCCTCAGGGATCAGTCCTGGGACCTGTCTTGTTCAACATCTTTGTGGGTGCCATGGACAGTGGCATTGAGTGCACCCTCAGCAAGTTTGCTGATGACACCAAGCTGTGTGGTGCAGCAGACACGCTGGAGGGAAGGGAGGCCATCCAGAGGGACCTTGACAGGCTGGAGAGGTGGGCACAAGCCAACCTCATGAAGTTCAATAAGAGCAAGTGCAGGGTCCTGCATCTGGGTGGAGGCAATCCCAGGCACAAATCCAGGCTGGGCAGTGACTGGCTGGAAAGTAGCCCTGAGGAGAGAGACTTGGGGGTGCTGGTGGACAAAAAGCTCAACATGAGCTCTCAATGTGCACTTGCAGCCCGCAAAGCCAATCAGATGCTGGGCTGCATCAGGAGAAGTGTGGCTAGCAGGTCGAGGAGGTGATCCTCCCCTCTACTCAGCCCTGGTGAGACCCCACCTGGAGTACTGTGTCCAGTTCTGGAGTCCCTATTACAAGAGGGATGTGGAGGTGCTGGAACGTGTCCAGAGAAGGGCCACAAGGATGATCAGAGGGCTGGAGCACCTCTCCTATGAGAGCAGACTGAAGGAGTTGGGGCTGTTCAGTCTGCAGAAGAGAAGGCTCCGAGGTGACCTAATTGTGGCCTTCCAGTATCTGAAGGGGGCCTACAGGAAGGCTGGGGAAGGACTTCTCAGGATGTCAGGTAGTGATAGGACTAGGGGGAATGGAATGAAGCTGGAGGTGGGGAGATTCAGGCTGGATGTGAGGAGGAGGTTCTTCACCATGAGAGTGGTGAGACCCTGGAATGGGTTGTCCAGGGAGGTGGTCGAAGCCCCGTCCCTGGAGGTGTTTAAGAGCAAGCTGGATGAGGCTCTGTCCAGCCTGATCTAGTGTGGGGTTTCCCTGCCCATGGCAGGGGGGTTGGAACTAGCTGATCCTTGTGGTCCCTTCCAACCCTGAATGAAACTATGAAACTATGAAACTATGAAACTCAACATCTTTCCTAAACTGAGGAGCCCAGAACTGGACACAGGAGTCAAGGTGTGGCTTAACCAGTGCTGAGTACAGGGGAGAATGACTTCCCTGATCCTGCTGATTGTTCCTGCATTGTTCCTGATGCAGGCCAGGATGCCATTGACCTTCTTGGCCCCCTGGGCACACTGCTGGCTCATGTTCAGCCTACCTTCGACCAGTCCCCCCAGGTCCCTTTCTGCCTGGCTGCTCTCCAGCCACTCAGACCCCAGCCTGTAGCACTGCATGGGGTTGTTGCGGCCAATGTGTAGAACCCAGTACTTAGATGTGTTCAATCTCCTGCCCTTGGACTCTGCCCATCTGTTCAGCCTGTTAAGGTCCTTCTGCAGAGCTCTCCTACCCTCTAACAAACAAACAAAACAACCTAGAATTTTCCTCCATTTCTGTGAATGGAGACTGTGGGCTTACAAAAGAGCAACTGTGTGTACACCTTCTTGCATTTTGCTCACTCAGGGCTTGCAATCAGCTTTGTACTTAGACTTTGTTTCCTTATGATACAGTCCATGCACTCCAAGAAAGACCAAAATGCTAAGGACACACTTTGAACAGAATAGGAGGGAAAAGAAGTGGAGCCAGGGACAGGAATCTGAGAACTTGTTTCATTGCATGTCTTGCTGCTGTTGATTTCAAAAGTAAATGGGAGAATGGTGTCTGTATCCCCACTCTCTCTCTCTCACATTCAGAGGTATTTGACCCACCCCCCAACCTCCCCACACCCCTAAAAAACCCCAAAGCTTTATTCACAGCACACCAACCACCATCAGTAGATGGGTCGGTGCCACCTTGTAGATAGATATGGTGCATCTTAAGAACATTGTCTCAGGCACTCAGTGGGTCCAGAGGAGGGCCACAAAAATAATTAGGGGGTTGGAGCACCTCTTCTATGAGGCCTGGGTGAGGGCGCTGGGGGTGTTCAGCCTGGAGAAGAGGAGGCTCCAGGAAGACCTAATAGCAGCCTGCCAGGACCTGAAGGGGGTTACAAGAAGGCCTGGAGTGACAGGATGAGGGGCAATGGCTTCAAACTAGAGAAGAGCAGATTTAGATTGGATGTTAGGAACAAGTTCTTTACTATGAGGGTGATGGATGCCTGGAACAGGTTGCCCAGGGAGGTGGTTGAGGTCCCTTCCCTGGAGATCTTCAGTGTGAGGCTCAATAAAGCCCTGGTCAACCTGATCTAGTTGAGGATGTCCCTGCTGACTGCAGAGGGGGTGGGACTGGATGGCCTTTGGAGGTCCTTTCTGTCCTGCACCATCCTATGATTCCCACAGAGTGAAAGTGCTGAGAGGGCCCATCCTGTGAGGAACATCAGATGCTAGTGAAGCCAGGCTTGCTGTGTTGCTCTTGGGGCACAGTTACTCCGATTTGTTTACACAATGCTGAAAAAAAGCAATTGCAAATGAATGAAAAGTGAAGCATATTTAACAGCATAAAATACCAGTAACAAAATGTTCCCTGCACATGGATATCCTCCTCTGGAAGGTCACTCAGACAACAGCATTTCAAGCTGTACTAGTTTTTCAAGCCAGTGAGATCAAAACACCATGTGCTGAAAGCTGATACTATCTTGTAACCTGGTTGTTCAGTGCTGGTTAAGCTATTATGCAGCCCTAACCTTTCCCCAACAGAAAGTGCTGGGTCTGCTGCCTTGATTGCAGGGAGTGTAGCCATGAGCAGCCCAACAGGGAGCAGTGGAGCCTGCAGTAATCTGTGTTAGCCCAGCAGAAGTTTGTCCCACTTGGTGAGTTTTGTGTGTGGAGGCTGCTGCTGCTGCAGACTGACCTCCCTCCCCTCTGCTGGCAGGAATGGATGGGTGCTACCACAGTGCTCATAGACTCATAGAACAGAACAGAATAGAACAGAATTAGCCAGGTTGGAAAAGACCTTTGAGATCATCAAGTCCAACCTATCACCCAACACCATCTAATCAACTAAACCATGGCATCAAGTGCCTCATCCAGTCTCCTCGTAAGCACCTCCAGTGATGGTGACTCCCCCACCTCCCTGGGCAGCACATTCCAATGGCCAGCCTCTCTTGCTAGGAAGAACTTCTTCCCAACATCCAGCCTAAACCTCCCCTGGTGCAGCTTGAGACTGTGTCCTCTGAAGTAGAATAAAGTCCAAAAAAAGCATAAAGCATAGAAGCATTAAGGTTGGAAAAAGACCTCTAAGATCACCAAGTCCAACCATCAAACTAACACAGCCATGCCCACTAAACCCAGAGTGTCATGTCTACTCGGTTTTTGAACACCTCCAGGGAGAGTGACTCCACTGCCTTCCTGAGCAGCCTGATCCAGTGTTTGATGTCTCTTTCACTAAAGATATTTTTCCTAATTTCCAACCTAAACCTTCCCTGGTGCAACTTGAGGCCATTTCCTCTCACCCTGTCATGAGTTAGCTGGGACAACAGACCAACACCCACCTCACTATCACCTCCTGTCAGGGAGTTGTGGAGAACAAGAAGCACTTCCTTCAGCCTCCTTTCCTTCAGACTAAACAGCCCCAGAAGTGGCCTCAGTTTTCTCCACATGCTCTTGTGACCTCTGACAAGGAAACCATGACCCCAATGCATGCTTGATTCATTCCTGCCCATTCCTCCCTGCCTCTGGACTGTCAGTGTCCCCTCTGCTTCCTTCCAAACCCTGTAGCTTGTGCTGTACCAGGAAAACCTCCAATAAACTCCTAACTGCTCATCATCTGTCATATTCTTCTCTTCACCCTTTCTTTACTCTGGTTGGGTTTGATTTGATTTGTTTGGTTTGGTTTGACTTGGTTTGGTTTGGCTGGATTTAGATAGGGTTGGTTGGCTCTGTTTTGGTTTCACTGATCATGGATTGGATTGGATTGGTTTGGTTTGATTTGGATTGATTTGTTTGGATTTCATTTGGATTGTTTTGGTTTGGATGCTGTTTGGGCTGGGTTGGGTTGGGTTTGGTTTGCCTGGATTTGCTTTGGTTTTGTTGAGTATGGATTGGTTTGGATTGGTTTGGTTTGTTTGGATGCTGTTTGGGCTGGGTTGGGTTTGATTTGGTTGGGTTGGATTTGGATTGGTTGGATTTGGTTTGGTTGGATTTGGATGGTTTTGGTTTGGATTGGTTTGGATTTTGTTTGGGTTGGGTTGTGTTGTATTTGGATTGGTTGGGTTTGGTTTGGGTTGGGTTGGATACTGTTTATTTGGGTTGGGATGGGTTTGGTTGGGTTGGATTTGTTTTGGTTTCATTGAGTCTGTATTGGTTTGGTTTGTTTGGATGCTGTTTTTTTGGGCTGGGTTGGGTTGGGTTTGGTTGGGTTGGATTTGCTTTGTGTTTGTTGAGTATGGATTGGTTTGGATTGCTTTGGTTTGTTTGGATGCTATTTGGGCTGGGTTGGGTTTGGTTTGGTTGGGTTGGATTTGGATTGGTTGGGTATGGTTTGATTGGATTTGGATGGTTTTGGTTTGGATTCGTTTGTTTGGATTTTGTTTGGGTTGGGTTGGATGCTGTTTATTTGGGCTGGGATGGGTTTGGTTGGGTTGGGTTGGATTTGGATTGGTTTGGTTGGGTTTGGTTTGGGTTGGGATGGATACGGTTTATTTGGGCTGGGATGGGTTTGGTTGGGTTGGATTTGTTTTGGTTTCATTGAGTTTGTATTGGTTTGGTTTGTTTGGATGCTGTTGTTTGGGCTGGGTTGTGTTTGGTTTGGTTGGGTTGGATTTGGATTGGTTTGTTTGGATTTTGTTTGGTTTGGCCAGAGAAGGGCAACAAAGCTGGGGAGGGTTTTGGAGCACAGCCCTGTGAGGAGAGGCTGAGGGAGCTGGGGTTGCTTATCCTGGAGATGAGGAGGCTCAGGGGAGACATTATTGCCATCTACAACTACACAGTCTCAAGCTAAGCCAGGGGAAGTTTAGGCTGGAAGTGAGGAGAAAGTTCTTCCCAGAAGGAAAGATTGGCCATTGGAATGTGCTGCCCAGGGAGGTGGTGGAGTCACCATCACTGGAGGTGTTGAAGAGGGGACTGGATGAGGCACTTGGTGCCATGGTTTAGTTGATGGGATGGTGTTGGTTGATAGGTTGGACTTGATTTCAAAGGTCTTTTCCAACCTAGTTAATTCTGTATTCAAATGAGTCTACTGCTTATAGGCAATCATGAAAAGAGTTTGCTGCATTTTTCTGTGCAGCACTCAGAAACTTTGGCACGAGTGAGCACTCTGTCTCAGAGCAGATACCTCAACCTGGTTAAGCAACAGGATTCTGTATAGCAGACAGAGCATCCTGTACATTGTAATTCTTCTTTGTATCACCTACTGACCTTTGTAATACTACATTGGGGGAGAATGGTATTCATCTTTCACTACAAAAACAAAATAGTACAATCCTGCACATCATTGTAACTGGGGAGAATGGAATGGAATGGAATGGAATGGAATGGAATGGAATGGAATGGAATGGAATGGAATGGAATGGAATAGAATAGAATAGAATAGAATAGAATAGAATAGAATAGAATAGAATAGAATAGAATAGAATAGAATAGAATAGAATTAACCAGGTTGGAAGAGACCTTCAAGATCATCGTGTCCAACCCATCAACCAATCCAACCCACCTAAACAACTAACCCATGGCACCAAGCATCCCATCAAGTCTCCTCCTGAACACCTCCAATGATGGTGACTCCACCACCTCCCCAGGCAGCCCATTCCAATGGGCAATCACTCTCTCTGTACAGAACTTCTTCCCAGCATCCAGCCTAAACCTCCCCTGGCACAGCCTGAGACTGCATCCTCTTGTTCTGGTACAGGCTGCCTGGGAGAAGAGACCAACCTCTGCCTGTCTACAACCTCCCTTCAGGTAGTTGTAGAGAGCAATAAAGTCACCCCTGAGCCTCCTCCTCTCCAGGTTAAGCAACCCCAGCTCCCTCAGTCTCTCCTCATAGGGCTTGTGTTCCAAAACCCTCACCAACTTTGTTGCCCTTCTCTGGACTCACTCCAGCAAATCAACATCTTTCCTAAACTGAGGGGCACAGAACTGGACACAGTACTCAAGGTGAGTAAGAGAAAGAAAACCACACCAAAAACCAGAGAAAGAAACAGGGAGGTGGTGGAAGCCTCATCCCTGGAGGTTTTAAAGGCCAGGCTGGATGTGGCTCTGAGCACCCTGATGTAGTGTGAGGTGTCCCTGCAGGGGGGTGTTGGAACTGAATGATCTTTGAGGTCCCTTCCAACCCTGACAATTGTGTGGTTCTATGATTTTGTCTGGTAATTCTACCCACCATGAATTTTCTACCCTGCTCATATTTATTATAAATCAGGGGGACTTTTTCATTCTTCCAATCAGCTTAGAAATATCAGTTAAATCTACATAAAGGCCAGACCTGTAGCTTATGTTAGCCAATATTAGTCATGGAAACTGCAAGACAAATTCAGTGAAGCTCCCAGGTCCACTGAGAGCTGAATGAGCTTTATTGGAAGAGTTTAATACAGTCCAAAGGCTGAGGCAGTTCAAATTTGTAGCCAGAGGGAAAACAATCACTAAAAAGCTGAACACTCCATAAGCTGATCTTTATAGCATTAGCTCTAAAGCATTGATTTATATTCTCTTCTCCTCACTGGCTTCAGCTTTAGAATTTGAAGTGATATTTCAAGCCATCTGTTTAAAGTCAGAGCCTTTACTGGAAATCCTGTTTAGGTTGAATGCAGCTCTAAAAGATCTGTGGCAAAAGCTGCTGCTGCTGAGCTCGTGAACACAAGAAGTGCAACAAAGACTTCTGACTGTAAAATGTCATGCATTGCTCTGTGATTCGACCTGACAGATGTGAAGACTGCTAGCAGACAAGAAAAGGCTGTGGATCATAGAATCATAGAATTGGTAGAGTTGGAAGAGACCTCAAGGATCATCAAGTTCCAAACCCCTCTGCCATGGGCAGGGACAACTCACAATACATCAGAGCCACATCCAGCCTTGCCTTATAAACCTCCAGGGATGAGCCTTCTATCACTTCCCTGGACAACCTGTGCCAGTCTCTCATCATCCTCATGGGGAAAACCTTCTTCCTAACATCCAATCTGAATCTACCCATTGCTAGTTTTGCTCCATCCCCCACAGTCCTAACACTCCCTGCCATCCTAAAAATTCCCTACCCAGCTTTCTTGTAGCCCCCTTCAGATAATGAAAGGTCACAATTAGACCTCCTTGGAGCCTTCTCTTCTCCAGACTGAGTAGCTCCAACTCTCTCAGTCTGTCTTCTTAGAGGAGAGGAGCTTCAGACCTCTGATCATCTCTGTGGCCCTTCTCTGGACTCATTCCAGTGTGTATAGACATATGGACTGGAACAGAGAAAGAATAGGAAGGTCAGAGTGAAAGGTTATCCTTTTCTTTCCTTTGTCCTTTTCCACCAGGTCTCCTGCCTCGTTCATTAGCACCTTATGTTTCCTCTGATCTTCCTTCTGATGCTGATGTAGCTGTTGAAGCCCTTCTATTTGCCTGGCACATCCTTTGCCAGATTCTGTTGCAGGTCTCCTGGGATTTCTTAATCCCATTGCTCTATGATCAGACCATGTTTCCCAAATTTTCCTGAGTCACTTCTGCCTCTTGAATGCTTTCCTCACACATTGAACCTTAGCCAAGAGCACTTTGTTTGTGTATGATGTCATTACACAAGTCCAAATGCCGGGTGCTGAACTTTGGCCACAACAACTCCGTGCAGTGCTACAGGCTGGGGTTGGAGTGGCTGGAGAGCAGCCAGACAGAAAGGGACCTGGGGGGACTGATTAAGAGTAGGCTGAACATAAGCCAGCAGTGTGCCCAGGTGGCCAAGAAGGCCAATGGCATCCTGGTCTGCATCAGGAACAGTGCGGCCAGCAGGAGCAGGGAGGTCATTGTGCCTTGTACTCGGCACTGGTTAGGCCACACCTTGAGTCCTGTGTCCAGTTCTGGGCCCCTCAGTTTAAGAAGGACATTGAGACTCTTGAACGTGTCCAGAGAAGGGCAAGGAGGCTGGGGAGGGGTCTTGAGCACAGCCCTGTGAGGAGAGGCTGAGGGAGCTGGGGTTGCTTAGCCTGGAGAAGAGGAGGCTCAGGGGAGACCTTCTTGCTGTCTACAACTCCCTGAAGGGAGGTTGTAGCCAGGTGGGGGTTGGTCTCTTCTCCCAGGCAGCCAGGTAACCAGCACCGGAACAAGAGGACACAGTCTCAGGCTGTGCCAGGGGAGGTTTAGGCTGGAGGTGAGGAGAAAGTTCTTCACAGAGAGAGTTTTTAGCCCTTGGAATGTGCTGCCTGGGGAGGTGGTGGAGTCACCATCACTGGAGGTGTTCAAGAGGGGATTGGATGTGGCACTTGGTGCCATGATTTAGTTAGTCATGAGATCTTGGGTGATAGGTTGGCCTTGATGATCTCTGAGGTCTTTTCCAACTTTATTGATTCTATGATTCTATGAAGGCCTTCTCTCACCTGTTTTTGATTTGCTGCTTGTTGGATCATGACAAGCAGGTTTAGAAGCGATGATTGTTGGAAGTCAACAAACACTCCTGGGACACTCTTCTCTCCAGGGCCATATCCCTTGGGATTCCTCCAAGCAGATCCTTGAAGAGGCCTGTCTGCTCTGCTAACACCCAGGATTAGGACCCTGCTTTTTGTTCTGCTTGCTCCTAGACCACGAATAACAATTGTGGAGGAAGAGAAGAGAAGCAGAAGAGAAGATTAAATGAAGACTCCCATTGTCCTTTTACTGGTATTTGTTTTCATACTCCTCCTTTCTTGCTCTGCCTTCTTTTCTGTCTTCAAACTCTTTACATACTTTTAATGAAGCAAAACTCTATTTGGAAGGGAACTTGCCAGACTTCTGAATCTGCTTGGAAAATGAAGTTCTGCCTGCATCATTTGAAGCTGCACAGAACATTTTAAGACCAATTCATCTAGGCACAGGAGTTTTATTTGCTGGATGACAACAGAAACATTTTCTCATCAGTTTCCAGCAGATACATCACAACAAAATGTGCACAGCATTGTCAGCTGCACCTCTCTTAATCCATGGCTCAAATGAAATGAATTCCACATGAGTGCCAGCGAATCACTGGGAGACTTGCCAAATCAAAACCACAAGATACTGTCAAAAGGAGCTCTTCTTTCATCTAAACTCCATTATTTGAACATGATGCTAATCTCTTGAAAGCTGGAGTTGATTGATTGCTTCCATTCCAAATCTGGTTATGACATAACAAGGAAGCCCATGGATTATTTTCCTACTGTTTAAGGCATATAGTCTGATGACAGGGAAGAGTTTTTCTGGAAGCCTGTCACAGAATCACAGAATCACCAAGGTTGGAAGAGACCTCAAAGATCATCAAGTCCAACCTGTCACCACAGACCTCATGACTAAACCTTGGCACCAAGTGCCACGTCCAATCCCTTCTTGAACACCTCCAGGGATGGTGACTCCACCACCTCCCTGGGCAGCACATTCCAATGGCTAATGACTCTCTCAGTGAAGAACTTTCTCCTCACCTCCAGCCTAAACTTCCCCTGGTGCAGCTTGAGACTGTGTCCTCTTGTTGTGATGCTGGTTGCCTGGGAGAAGAGACCAATGACTATAGGAGTCACTGTCCCTGGATGTGTTCAAAAAGAGCCTGGATGAGGCACTTGGTGCCATGGTTTAGTTGATTAAATGGTGTTGGGTGATAGTTTGGACTTGCTGATCTCTGAGGTCTTTTCCAACCTGGTTAATTCTGTGATTTGGGGAAAGTTCTTCTCCTCCCCTGTGTTTCTTTTTTTACACCACTCTATCCAGCAAACTTTTCCTGTTTCATTGTCAACAGTCCTAACAACATGATTTCCACTTCTTGGAGATTTGCTCCTTCACGTTATTCAGGAAGAGTTAATTTCTGACATATCAAAAGCTGCTCTGCAGTAAATGCAGAGTGAGAAGAGAGGGGAGCTGCATTGGATGTCACAAGCAGCCTGATCTGCAAAGGAATAGCTTCCTTCACATTTACCCAGGCTTAGCCAAACTAAGAGAGAGAAAAAACCCTGGAACTTCTGGAAAAAAATTCTGGTTTGGAAATGCCAGCAGAGAGCATTTCTAAAGTGATGTATCAAGAGAAGCCTCTGAGGAGACCTAGTTATGGCCTTCCAGTATCTTGAAGGACCTGTTATAAAATCAGCTTAAGGAATGCTGTAGGCTGAGGCTGAGAGAGCTGGGGTTGCTTAGCCTGGAGAAGAGGAGGCTCAGGGGAGACCTTCTTGCTCTCTCCAACTACCTGAAAGGAGAAGAGAAGGCTCTGAGGAGACCTAATTGTGACCTTCCAGTATCTGAAGGGTGCTACAGGAAAGCTGGGGAGGGACTTTTTAGGGTGTCAGGTAATGATAGAACTAAGGGGAATGGAGCAAAACTGGAGATGGGTAGAATCAGATTGTTAAGAAGAAATTCTTCCCCATGAGGGTGGTGAGACACTGGCACAGGTTGCCCAGGGAGGTGGTGGAAACCTCATTCCAGGAGGGTTTTAAGGCCAGGCTGGATGTGGATCTGATGGTTGGAACTAGATAATCCTTGAGGTCCATTCCAACCCTAACAATTCTATGATTCTATGATGTTAACAGCTACTTGTTGGGACCACCACACTGTTAAATTTCCCTACCTGATTTAACCAAACTGCTGCTTGACATCCCACAAGCTCTGGTTTCAGTGAGACCTGGAGCTTCCAGAGTTTAAATGCAGGGATACTCCTGACAAAGTCATACTTTCCACTTTTACCAGCAAGAATGCTGCTGCTCTACTCCTTTCTAACACTGCCTGTAAGATTTATCTGAAGAAGGGATTGTCTTGAGTCCTTTTCCTGTGTTTAAACAGGGCCATATCTCCTAGGGAACCATCCATTCCTTCAGTTAAGTAGCTCCAACATAGCAAAATCATAGAATCATAGAATTGTCAGGGTTAGAAGGGACCTCAAGGATCATCCAGTTCCAACCCCTCTGCCATGGGCAGGGACACCTCACACTACAGCAGGTTGCTCACAGCCACATCCAGGCTGGCCTTAAGCCCTCCAGGCAGGAGGCTTCCACCACCTCCCTGGGCAACCTGTGCCAGTCTCTCACTACCCTCATGAGGGAAGAACTTCCTCCTGATGTCTAATGTTAACTGTTGGAAAAAAGAATACAGAAGAATTGTCCAATCAACATTGGAATAGGCTTCCCACAGTACCAGAAGGATTTTCTCCCACAATTGTGTTGAATACCACACACATTCCTTGCTGCACACCAGGATCCCCTCGGCTCTCTTGGCCACCAGGGCACATTGCTGTCCCATGCAGAACTTGCTGTCCACCAGCACTCCAAGGTCTTTCCTTTGGAGCTGCTCTCCAGCAGGGCAGCTCCTAACCAGTCCTGGTGCCTGTTGTTATTCCTCCCCAGATGCAGGGCACTGCACTTGTCCTTATTGAACGTCATGAAGTTTTCCTTCATGTTAGGTGTGGAGAAATAGGATAGTCTAGCCCCACCTAAGCAAGCTGGTGTAAAAAAGAATAGAATAGAGTAGAGTGGAGTGGAGTGGAGTGGAGTGGAGTGGAGTGGAGTAGAGTAGAGTAGAGTAGAGTAGAGTAGAGTAGGGTAGGGTAGGGTAGAGTCGAGTAGTGTAGAGTACAGTGGAATGGAATGGAATGGAGTAGAATTCAATACAATACAATACAATACAATCAACAAGGTTGGAAAAGACCTCATAGATCATCAAGTCCAACCTATCACCCAGTTTATCTAATCAAATGAACCATGGCACCAAGTGCCTCATCCAGTCTCTTCTCAAACACCTCCAGTGATGGTGACTCTACCACCTCCCCAGGCAGCACATTTCAATGGCAAATCTCTCTTTCTGGGAAGAACTTCTTCCTAACATCCACCCGAAACCTCCTCTGGCACAGCTTGAGACTGTGTCCTCTTGTTCTGGTGCTGGCTGCCTGGGAGAAGAGACCAACCCCTTCCTGGCTACAACTACCTTTCAGGGAGTTGTAGAGAGCAAGAAGGTCTCCCCTGAGCCTCCTCTTCTCCAGGCCAAGCAACCCCAGCTCCCTCAGCCTCTCCTCACAGGGCTGTACTCAAGGCCTCTCCCCAGCCTTGTTGCCCTTCTCTGGACATGTTCAAGTGTCTCAATGTCCTTCTTTAACTGAGAGGCCCAGAACTGGACACAGGAATCAAGGTGTGGCCTAACCAGTGCAGAGTCCAGGGGCACAATGACTTCCCTGCTCCTGCTGACCACACTATTCTTGATGCAGGCCAGGATGCCATTGGCCTTCTTGGCCACCTGGGCACACTGCTGGCTTATGTTCAGCCTACTGTTAATCAGTCCCCCCAGGTCCCTTTCTGCCTGGTTGCTCTCCAGCCACTCTGACCCCAGCCTGTAGCTCTGCATGGGGTTGTTGTGGCCAAAGTGCAGCACCTGGCACTCAGACTTGTTGAATGCCATCCCACTGGACTCCATCCATCTGTCCAGTACTGATGTATTGGGGGAGATTCATCAAGGAGGCATCAGCCTATGAGATGATTAATCAGTGCCTTCTGTAGCTTAGCTAATTAACTGAAAGTGAGCAGATCAAGGAAGAGGAATCTCTTAAGAGTGGAGTACGTAAAATAAAGTGTTTGGAGACTGGTAAGCAGCTATCGTACTTCGATTTTGCAGGAAGGCATTGAAGGTGCTGGAAGGTGTCCAGAGAAGGGCCATGAGGATGAGCAGAGGGCTGGAGCTGCTCTGCTATGAGGACAGACGGAGAGAGGAGTTGTTGGGGCTGCCTTCCAGTATCTGGAAGGGGGAAAGAAAGCTGGGGAGGGACCTGAGGGTGTCAGGACCTTCCAGTATCTGAGGGGGATGGAAGAAAGATAGAAAGATAGATGGGCAGAGTCCAACGGATGGACATCCAAGTGCCGGGGTGCCACAACAACCCCATGCAGTGATAGGCTGGAGAGCAGCCAGGCAGAGAGGGACCTGGGGGGGATGGAAGGCTGAACATGAATGGCCCAGGCAGCCAAGAGGGGTTGGCATCCTGGCCTGCATCAGGAAGCCAGCAGGAGCAGGGAGGTCATTCTGCCCTGTATACTGCACTGGTTAGGCCACACCTCGAGTCCTGTGTCCAGTTCTTCCCCATGAGTCCAGGCAACAAAGCTGGTGAGGGGTTTTGGAACACAAGCCCTATGAGGAAAGACTGAGGGAGCTGGGGTTGCTCAGCCTGGAGAAGAGGAGACTCAGGGGTGACCTTATCACTCTCTACAACTACCTGAAGGAGGTTGTAGACAGGTGGATGATGGTCTCTTCTCCCAGGCACCCAGTACCAGAACAAGGGGACACAGTCTCAGGCTGCGCCAGGAGGTTCAGGTTGGATGTTAGGAAGAAGTTCTATACAGAAAGAGACTGGAATGGGCTGCATTGAAGGTGTTCAGGAGGAGACTTGATGGGGTTGCCCAGGGATTGGTGGATGGGTTGATGATCTTGAAGGTCTCTTCCAAAGCCTCAGGTGGTGCCATGGAGGTTTTTGCAGCCAGGCTGGATGTGGCTGTAAGCAATCATGCTGTAGTGTGAGGTGTCCCTACCCATGGCAAGGGTGTTGGAACTGGCTGATCCTTGAGGTCCCTTCCAGCCCTAACAATTCTGTGATTCTGTGACTCTACTCTATCTGCAGAGGTGTCTTGGCAGCAATTATTGTAGGGCATTTATTCATTTATTCTCCTGAATTGCCACTCCAATGCCCTGTGACAGCCATGGCAATATTCTTGCTAAAAGCAACTGCCTTTAGCTTTTGAAAGGCACATCACACTGCAGGGAGTTTGGAACCAGATGAGCCTTGAGGTCCCTTCCAACCCTAACAATTCTCTGATCCTGTGAAATGTTAATTATGACTTTAATTGCAACTTTATTTACTTCTGATTTCAGTGGGCAAATGAAGCAAGGGAAGGGTGTGTGAGCGCTTCTTGCAGGGTCAGAGTCATCAGAAGCTAAGATTAATCAACAGCATGTGAAATAGAAATGTAATTGTGCAATTGATCATTCTGCTCAGCAATCTTGAGCAAATTGACAAAGGCAGTGCTTGAAACTTTGGTTCTAAAGAGTGAATGTGCAAAGCAGCTCATTAAGCTGGGCAGGGAGTGAGCCACTTAGCTGTATCTTCAAATACAGAATGCGTTTTCCCTTTTGAGGGAAGATCACAGAATCATTGAATTATAGAACATTAGAGGTTGGAAAGGACCTCCAGAGATCATCCAGTCCAACCTCCTCCCCTTGCCAAAGCAGCATCACCCAGGGTATTCTGCACAAGAAGGCAGCCAGATGGGTTTTGAATGTATCCAGAGAACGAGACACCACAACCTCTCTGGGCAGCCTGCTCCAGGGCTCTGTCACCCTCACTGCAAAGAAGTTTCTCCTCATGTTGAGCTGAAACCTTCTCTGTTCAAGTTTGTATTAATTGCCTTACTACAGTCCACCACTAAAAAGAACCTGCCCCCTGCACTTGACACCCACTCCTTAGATATTGATAGGCATTGAGCAGATCCCTTCTCAGTTTTCTCTTCTCCAAACTCTCTCTTCACAGGGCAGATGCTCAAGTCCCCTAAGCATCCTGGGGCTCTCTGTTGGATTCTCTCCAGCAGGTCTCTGTCTCTCTTGAACTGTGGAGCCCAAAACTGGACACAGTATTCCAGAGACAGAAGGGAAAGACAGTAGGATAAAAACAATAAACACTGGCAGCTCCCTATCCATAGGTTAAACTGTGCTGTCAGTTCTGTTCAAGGTAAAGCACAGGAGGATTGAAACCAGCAGTCTGTGGACATTTGCTTCAAAATAAGGTGGAAGACAGATGCTAACCCTGTGGGAGAAATGAAACCACAGACTACAATTTCTAATCACAGAATGATTGAGGCTGGAAAAGACCTCTGAGATCATCAAGTCCAGCCTATGAGATAACACCACCACATCGGATAAACCATGGCCACCAAGGGCCACATTCAGGCTTTTATTTAACACCTCCAGGGATGGCAACTCCACCACCTCCCTGGGCAGTCCATCCCAGTACCTAATCAGCCCTGCTGTGAGGAAGTGCTTCCTAATATCCATCCTAAACCTCTCCTGGTGCAGCTTTAGACTATGCCCTCTTGTCCTGTCACAAGATGCCTGGGAGAAGAGCCTGACCCCCACCTGACTACAACTTCCTTCAAGATGTTTTGGAATGGAATGGAGTAGAGTAGAGTAGAGTAGAGTAGAGTAGAGTAGAGTAGAGTAGAGTAGAATAGAATAGAATAGAATAGAATAGAATAGAATAGAATAGAATAGAATAGACCAGGTTGGAAGAGACCTTCGAGATCATCAAGCCCAACCTATCACCTATTCCGACCCACCTAATCAACTAAACCATGGCACCAAGCACCCCATCCAGTCTCTTCCTAAACACCTCCAGTGATGGTGACTCCACAACCTCCCCAGGCAGCCCATTCCAATGGCCAATCACTCTCTCTATGACGAATTTCTTCCTAACATCCAGCCTAAACCTCCTCTGTCACAGCTTGAGACTGTGTCCTCTTGTTCTGCTGTTGGTTGCCTGGGAGAAGAGACCAACCCCCACCTGGCTACAACCTCCCTTCAGGGAGTTGTAGACAACAAGAAGGTCTCCCCTGAGCCTCCTCTTCTCCAGACTAAGCAACTCCAGCTCCCTCAGCAAGCAACCATGGTCAGTTTCAGAGCAAGCAACGGTGATGATTAAGTATTTTAGCTGTGCTCTTCACCTTTCTCTTGAAATAAAACCCATGCAGTTTGTGGCATACAAAATGGGTTCAGCTCTGTAGGAAAGTGCTGTAGATTCCACGCTGCTAACATCAGTCAGAATGAATATATGAAACAGGATGGAAAGCCTTGCCTTTGACAATATTTAGGTCAAGGACTTCACAGAGCAAGCAGATAGAAAACTGAGAGAGACAGAAGTCAGAAACAGATGAAGAAAAGAGTGCTACAGCTGTGAAGTCTTCAACAGGGGACAGAGAGTTCACTACAAGGTTGTGAAACTACACCTACCTGAGATGCTACCAGCACTACAGAGGACAGATGTCTTGACAGCACTGTTCTCTGGATGCTGAATGATTTCCTAGCCAGGAAATGTTAGTCCAGTCACAGCTGAGCTGAAGTATCTTGGATCACCTCAGAGGCAGAGCAGCCTCCTTTAACACAAACTCTTACACAGTGTCATTCGCAAGCATCTTAGAATCACAGAATTGTAAGGGTTGGAAGGGACCTCAAGGATCATCTTGTGGGATACCACAGGTTTACAGAGGGGAAGAAGAAGAATTTACTCAGGACACACCTAAACCTTGTACTGCAGCCTCCCTCATGAATTAATCTCCTGAGTGTATTCCATAATCCATTTCAATTGCTGGACACTGTTGTTCAAATTTGACAAAGCCAAGGGTTCACACAAATGTTTTCCCTCACTTTGGTTAAGAGGGAAGAAGGGGATGTTTCACTGGCCTTAAAGAAGCTCTGGCATTTGGAATGCTGAGGCTTTGAAGCTTTCCCTTGGTTTAAAAACCCTTTCCCACAAGCATCTTGCACAATGTTACCACTTAGCTTGGCATCCTTCTTGGAAAGAGATGCTGGAACAGCCAGCAAGATCCAAAGACCCAAACACTTTCTCCTGTCTGTCAGAGCTAGCCACAGGTAGCTGGCCTGACACTGATAGGGGTGGTTAGAAGCCTGGAGTATCACAGTACCACAGAACATAAGAGGTTGGAAGGGACCTGCAGAGATCATCCAGTCCAACCCCCTCCCCCTGCCAAAAGCAGGATCACCCAGGGTATTTCACACAGGAATGCAGCCAGGTGGGTTTGGAATGTCTCCAGAGAAGGAGACTCCGCAACCTCTCTGGGCAGCCTGTTCCAGGACTCTGTCACCCTCACTGCAAAGAAGTTTCTCCTCATGTTGAGCTGAAACCTTCTATGTTCAAGCTTGTGCCTGTTGTTTCTTGTGTTATTAGTGTGCACCACCAAAAAGAGTTTGGCCCCCTCCACTTGACACCCACCCCTCAGATACTGATAGACATTGATCAGATCCCCTCTAAGTCTTCTCTTCTCCAGTAGACAGCCTGGGACAGGGACACCCTCGACCCTTGCTGAAGATGCCCAGGGACTCATACCCCAACACTTTTGCAACAGTAGGACTGGTGAACTCAGGAGCTACCTGACCCAACAGATGGAGGCCAGGGGAAGATTAGGCTGGAGGTGAGGAGAAAGTTCTTCCCAGAAAGAGTTGTTAGCCATTGGAATGGGCTGCCCAGGGAGGTGGTGGAGTCACCATCCCTGGAGGTGTTCCAAAAAGAATTGGATGTGGCACTTGGAGACATGGTTTAGTAGTCATGAAGTGTTGGGTGACAGGTTGGACTTGATGATCTTTGAGGTCTTTTCCAACCTTATTGATTCTATGATTCTAGTATTCTAAGACCAGGTTGGACTCTCAAGAGCAGGCAAGACCTACACAGAAGCAGAAACTAGCCTGTGTTGTGTTGCTGGTTGCCTTCTCCCAGGCAAACAGTGACAGGACAAGAGAACACAGTCTCAAGGTGTGCCAGGGGAAGTTTAGGTTCAAGGTGAGGAGAAAGTTCTTCACTGAGAGAGTTGTTAGCCATTGGAATAGGCTGTCCAGGGAGGTGGGGGACTCACTATCCCTGGAGGTGTTCAAAATAGGCTTGGATGTGGCACTTGGAGCCATGGTTCAGTTGTCAGGATGTGTTGGGAATTAGGCAATAGGTTGGGTATTAGGTAATAGGTTGGACTTGATCTTTGAGGTCTTTTCCAACCTTATTGATTCTCTGATTCTATGACTCAGCCAGCTTCCTGAAATGGGAGCCTTCTGGTGGCAAGTGTGTCTCTTGGCCTTCAAAATGACCATGACAAATGGCATCATTAAAAAACAGTTTGAAAAAGATGGCCAAAGAAAAAGACAAACACCATTTCAGCTGCAAATACAAGCAGCTAACAGAGAAGTGAAATAAAAACATCTGCCTGAACAATGGAGCTATCTGTGTAGCATCTTTGTGTTGCTAAATCACAACAAAAAACCCCAGTTAAAAAAGTAAGAGATGGTATTGAAAGCAAAAGGGAAGGGTGAGACAGGAAGGAGGAGGAGAGGAGAGGAGAGGAGAGGAGAGAGGAGAGAGAGGAGAGGAGAGGAGAGAGGGAGAGGAGAGGAGAGGAGAGGAGAGGAGAGGGAGAGGAGAGAGGAGAGGAGAGGAGAGGAGAGGAGAGGAGAGGAGAGGAGAGGAGAGGAGAGGAGAGGAGAGGAGAGGAGAGGAGAGGAGAGGAGAGGAGAGGAGAGGAGGGAGGGGAGGGGAGGGAGGAGGGAGGGGGAGAGGAGGGAGGGGAGGGAGGAGAGGAGAGGAGAGGAGAGGAGAGGAGGGGAGGGGAGGGAGGGGGGAGGGGAGGGGGGGGGGGAGGGAGGGGGGGGAGGGGAGAGGAGAGGAGAGGAGAGGAGAGGAGAGGAGAGGAGAGGGAGAGGAGAGGAGAGGAGAGGAGAGGAGAGGAGAGGGAGAGGAGAGGAGAGGAGAGGAGAGGAGAGGGAGAGGAGAGAGGAGAGAGGAGAGGAGAGGAGAGGGAGGGAGGAGGGAGACTCGAGGAGAGGAGGAGGGGAGGGGAGGGGAGGGGAGGGGAGGGAGGAGGGAGGGGAGAGGAGAGGAGAGGAGAGGAGAGGAGAGGAGAGGAGAGGAGAGGAGAGGAGAGGAGAGGAGAGGAGAGGAGAGGAGAGGAGAGGAGAGGAGAGGAGAGGAGAGGAGAGGAGAGGAGAGGAGAGGAGAGAGAGGAGAGGAGAGGAGAGGAGAGGAGAGGGAGAGGAGAGGGAGGGAGGGGAGACTCGAGGAGAGGAGGGAGGGGAGGGGAGGGGAGGGGAGGGGAGGGAGGAGGGAGGAGAGGAGAGGAGAGGAGAGGAGAGGAGAGAGAGGAGAGGAGAGGAGAGGAGAGGAGAGAGAGGAGAGGAGAGGAGAGGAGAGGAGAGGAGAGGAGAGGAGAGGAGAGGAGAGGAGAGGAGAGGAGAGGAGAGGAGGAGAGAGGAGAGGAGAGGAGAGGAGAGGAGAGGAGAGGAGAGGAGGGAGAGGAGGGAGGGAGAGGAGGGGGGAGGGAGGGGAGAGGGAAGAGAAGAGAAGAGAAGAGAAGAGAAGAGAAGAGAAGAGAAGAGAAGAGAAGAGAAGAGAAGAGAAGAGAAGAGAAGAGAAGAGAGAAGAGAAGAGAAGAGAAGAGAAGAGAAGAGAAGAGAAGAGAAGAGAAGAGAAGAGAAGAGAAGAGAAGAGAAGAGAAGAGAAGAGAATGAGATGAGGAGAGAAGAGAAGAGAATTTGCCAAGTTGGAAGAGACCTTTGAGGTCATCAAGTCTAACCTATCATCCAACACCATCTAATCAACTAAACCATGACACCAAGTGCCTCAGCCAGGCTCTTCCTAACCACCTCCAGTGATGGTGACTCCACTACCTCCTTGGCATGTAAAATACTATAGAATCATAGAAACATAGCATAGTCTGGGTTGGAAGGGACCTCCAAAGGTCATCTAGCCCAACCCCCTCTGCAACCAACAGGGACATCCTCAACTAGACCAGGCTGCCCAGAGCTCTGTTGACCTTCACCTTGAATACCAGATTGCCCAGGGAGGCGGTGGAAGCCTCATCCCTCTCTGGTGGTTTTGAAGGCCAGGCTGGGTGTGGCTCTGGGAAACCTGATCTAGTGGAAATTTTCCCTGGCCGTGGAAGGGGTTTGGATCTAGATAATGCTTGGGGTCCCTTCCAATCCTGACAATTCTGGGACTCTGTGATCTCTGAAGAAAACAATTGTTAGGGAGGTGCTTAAATTTAAGGGACAGAACAAGAGGACACAGCCTCAAGCTGCACCAGGGGAGGTTTAGGCTGGATGTTAGGAAGAAGTTCTTCCCAGCAAGAGAGATTGGCCATTGGAATGTGCTGCCCAGGGAGGTGGGGGAGTCACCATCACTGGAGCTGTTAAATAGGGGACTGGATGAGGCACTTGATGCCATGGTTTAGTTGATTGGATGGTGTTGGGTGATAGGTTGGATCTCTGAGGTTTGTTTCCAACCTGGTCTATTCCATTCCATTCCATTCCATTCCATTCCATTCCATTCCATTCCATTCCATTCCATTCCATTCCATTCCATTCCATTCCATTCCATCAAGAGAATCTGGGGGAAAATAAAACAGTTGACTGCTTTAATTTTATTGTGCTCAGCTGGTAAAGCAGTGGTGGTAAACATGGCTTCTACAATTTCATGTTGGAAACTCAGCCCAAAAATCTGAATATTGAAACTTTTCACAGCATAAAAGCTCAAAATGCTTCTGATCCAAAAATATTTTGCTCCGCCACTTCATAACAATAAAACACTTCACAGTTCTTCTCACGCACTCTTGTTGGCTTGCTTTGAGCATCTTTCAATCCATTTTAATGCACTTCTCTCACTGCATCTCCAAGCAAATGAGGCTGTGATGCACCCTACTGCTCAGAGCCACATCCAGCCTGGCCTTCAAAATCTCCAGGCATGAGGCTTTCACCACCTCCCTGGGCAACCTGTGCCAGTCCCTCACCACCCTCATGGGGAACAACTTCTTCCTAACATCCAATCTCAATCTACCCATTTCTAGTTTTGTTCCATTTCCCCAAGTCCTATCACTCCATGACACCCTCAAAAGTCCCTCCTCAGCTTTCTTGGAGCCCCCTTCAGATACTGGAAGGCCAGAAGATGGTCTCTTCAGAGCCTTCTCTTCTCCAGACTGAACAGCCCCAACTCCCTCAGTCTGTCCTCATAGGAGAGCAGCTCCAGCCCTCTGATCATCCTCGTGGCCCTTCTATGGACACCTTCCAGCACCTCCACATCCCTCTTGTAATAGGGGCTCCAGAACTGGAGGCAGTACTCCAGGTGGGGTCTCACCAGGGCTGAGCAGAGGGGGAGAATCACCTCCCTTGACCTGCTGGCCACACTTCTCCTGGTGCAGCCCAGGATCTGATTGGCTTTGTGGGCTGCAAGTGCACACTGAGAGCTCCTGTTGAGCTTCTCCTCCACCAGCACCCCCAAGTCTCTCTCCTCAGGGCTGCTTTCCAGCCAGTCCCTGCCCAGCCTGGATTTGTGCCTGGATTGCCTCAACCCAGCTGCAGGACCCTGCCCTTGCTCTTGTTGAACCTCCTGAGGTTGGCTTGTGCCCACCTCTCCAGCCTGTCCAGGTCCCTCTGGATGGCCTCCCTTCCCTCCAGCTGTCTGCTGCACCACACAGCTTGGTGTCATCAGCCCAGGCTCTGGTTGGCTTTCTGGGCTGCAAGTACACACTGCTGGCTCACATTGAGCTTCTCACCCACCAGCACCCCCTTGACCTTTTCTTCAGCGCTGGAGACGGGTACTACACATGCTGTCTTGCAGATATGCTGATGTAACAGGACCTCTTGCTTGGGGTCACTGAGCAGGATCTGTAATAGAAATGTTAAATAAGCTGACGGACCTAATTTCCCCCAAATGAGAGCGGCTTGTCTCTTTGCAGCTCATGCCCATTGACTTCCAGGAGACCAGAGTGCTGATCACCCTGAAAGCTGCGCCTGTTAGCTGGAACAAAGGGGTATTGCTTGCTCTTTTTCAAAGCACAGAAGGTTAGAGCTCATCGACAGAGCATCAATAACAGCGCCTGCAATGAACCAGCAGCTGTGACAACAGTTTTCCTCTCCGCTTGTGAAGGAGCACTAATTAGGGAGGGTTTTTCAGACATCAGGCTGGGGAGTGTTTGCTTTGTGCAACAAAGATCCTCGGGATCAAAGCTGAATCGCAGCATCTCGGTGGCCCTGAAATTTGTTTTTCTTAAGGGGAGTAGTGTAATAGGGTTCAGAGCAGGAATCTTGTTGAACTCCCTACGCTGGAGGCTGGCAGGCAGCAAACCTGCAGAATTACACAAGCCGGCAGAGAGAGCTGAAAGGGACACTGTGGCTGTGGGATTGGAGAGCCTTATGATTCCAAAATCGCCTCTGTGGAAGAGGAAACCTTGCAGTAGTAAATGAAGTCACATTTCATCATAGACATACAAGGGAACCTTTACAAAGATCTAAGTGAAACTTGCAGGACCTGTTATAAAATCAGCTTAAGGAGTGTTGTAGGCTAAGGCTGAGGGAGCCGGGGTTAGAATAGAATAGAATAAACCAGGTTGGAAGAGACCTTCAAGATCATCATGTCCAACCCTTCAACTAACTAACACCACCTAAACAACTAACCCATGGCACCAAGCACCCCATCAAGTCTCCTCCTGAACACCTCCAATGATGGTGACTCCACCACCTCCCCAGGCAGCCCATTCCAATGGGCAATCACTCTCTCTGTGTAGAACTTCTTCCTGACCTCCAGCCTAAACCTCCCCTGGCACAGCCTGAGACTGTGTCCTCTTGTTCTGGTGCTGGCTGCCTGGGAGAAGAGACCAACCTCTGCTTGTCTACAACCTCCCTTAAGGTAGCTGTAGAGAGCAATAAGGTCAACCCTGAGTCTCCTCTTCTCCAGGCTAAGCAACCCCAGCTCCCTCAGCCTCTCCTCACAGGGCTTGTGTTGAAAACCCCTCACCAGCTTTGCTTAGTCTGGAGAAGAGGAGGCTCAGGGGAGACCTTCTTGCTCCCTACAACTACTTGAAAGGAGAAGAGAAGGCTCTGAGGAGACCTAATTGTGACCTTCCGGTATCTGAAGGGGGCTACAAGAAAGCTGGGGAGGGACTTCTGAGGGTGTCAGGGAGTGATAGGACTGGGGGGAATGGAACAAAACCAGAACTGGGTAGATTCAGATAGGATGTTAGGAAGAAGTTGTTCCCCATGAGAGTGGTGAGAGACTGGCACAGGTTGTCCAGGGAGGTGGTGGAAGCCTCATGCCTGGAGGTTTTTGCATCCAGGCTGGCTGTGTCTGTGAGCAACCTGCTGTAGTGTGAGGTGTCCCTGCCCATGGCAGTGGGGGTAGAACTGGCTGATCCTTGAGGTCCCTTCCAACCCTGACAATTCTATGATTCTATGATCTCCCTGCCCCAAGAAGTGGTGGGTGGCAGACTGAATGTGAAGGCAAAGAGCTAGATCCAGGTATATTCATTAGCAGCTTTTGAAAGGAGGTAACAAACTGCTTCCAGCTACATCTTTTCTTCAGTGCTTGAAGTGGATACTTTTTCCACGCTGTATGAGAGAAACAGAAGCCTGCAGGGCTCCTGAATCAGTGGACAGTGAGGATGGTTAGCACTGTACAAACAGGATGGGAAGGTTGTTATTCAGAGCCGCTGCTGAAAGAGCATTTAGAAGAAGCTGGCACCCCTGGCAGGGAAGAATGAATGCCTGCTTGTATCTAAGAGCAGCTGTCAGACAGGAAAGCAGACAGCAGATTCCGAGCCTGTTTCATTTCATTTTCACAGCCACATTGTGGAAACAAAGGAGAAATTATGCCACCTATAAACACATGCAAATAAAGGAGAGCCCAAATGTTTCTTAGAAGTAGTGCAGCTTGAACACAATTTACAGCATGGGTTTTGCCATTATTTATTCAAGCAATTCCTTTATTTGTTTATAAGGGAGACTTTAATGCTGTCTGCAACTGCCTGAAGGGAGGTTGTAGCCAGGTAGGGGTTGGTCTCTTCTCCCAGACAACCAGCACCAGAACAGGAGGACACAGTCTGAAGCTGTGCCAGGGGAGGTTTAGGCTGGATGTTAGGTAGAAGCTCTTCCCAGAAAGAGAGATTGGCCATTGGAATGTGGTGCCCAGGGAGGTGGTGGAGTCCCCATCACTGAAGGTGTTTAGGAAGAGATTGGATGAGGCACTTGGGCAGCATATTCCAATGGCCTATTGCTCTCTCTGTTAAGAACTTTCTCCTCACCTCCAGCCTAAACTTCCCCTGGTGCAGCTTGAGACTGTGTCCTCTTGTTCTGGTGCTGGCTGCCTGGGAGAAGAGACCAACCCCACCTGGCTACAATTTCCTTCAGGGAGTTGGAGAGAGCAACAAGGTCTCCCCTGAGCCTCCTGTTCTGCAGGCTATGCAACCTCAGCTCCCTCAGCCTCTCCTCACAGGGCTGTGCTCCAGACCCCTCCCCAGCTTTGTTGCCCTTCTCTGGACACCTTCCAGCAACTCAACATCTTTCCTAAACTGAGAGGCCCAGAACTGGACACAGGACTCAAGGTGTGGCTTAACCAGTGCTAAAGGACAGAGAGATTGGCCATTGGAATATGCTGCCCAAGGAGGTGTTGGAGTCACCATCCCTGGAGGTGTTTAAAAGGAGGCTGGACGAGTCACTTGGTGCCGTGGTTTAGTTGATTAGATGGTGTTGGGTGATAGGTTTGGTTTGATGATCTCAAAGGTCTTTTTCAACCTGGTTAATTCTGTGTTGTGATTAAGTCAGTGGGTTAACTGTGGCAGAGTAGACACAGCTCAAGAGATCCTCTTTGCATCTTCACCGCCCAGACACGCTCTGAACTTCCTGAATCCCTGGATGCATTAGAGACCTACTGCCCACAGGAACACCTGGAACTCAGGCAATCAACCACACAACCCTTTGCCTTCCCTGGGGTCACTGCTGCTGGCTGCTGCCATCCCTGGCAAGGGTCAGTGGCATAGCTGGAGGAGGCAGAGTTAAACCCTTCAGGTGAGGACATCTCAGAGTATGTGCTTAAGGATTAACTTCCCTTACTCTTGGATCCCAGCCTGAGGACTGCCAGAGAGTTAGTCCTGGGGTGCTCTAGCTCTCAAGGAATTTAAATAAGCAGCTGCTCTGGCTTTCAACCTAGCATGAGGCTGTTTCACACATCATAGGAGATGAAATCCATTAATACAAGAATTCTCATTTCAGTCAAACATTATCCTCATGTCAGGTTTCCTCGCTTTGCTGATTCCCTTCTGGCCTGCACCACTCTATGATTCCCTGATTCTACTGGGCAAGTTCATTTCCAATAGAATAGAACAGAATAGAATAGAGTAGAGTAGAATAGAGCAGAATGGAATGGAATGGAATGGAATGGAATGGAATGGAATGGAATGGAATGGAATGGAATGGAATAGAATGGAATAGAATAGAATAGAAGAATAGAATTAACCAGGTTGAAAAAGACCTTCGAGATCAAGTCCAACCTCTCATCCAACACCATCTAATCCACTCAACCATGGCACCAAGTGCCTCATCCAGGTTTTTTGAAAACACTTCCAGTGATGGTGACTCCACCACCTCCCTTCATTCTTTCTGTGAAGAACTTCTTTCTAAGACCAAGCCTAAACTTCCCTCCTGCACAGCCTGAGACTGTGTCCTCTTGTTCTGGTGCTGGTTGCCTGGGAGAAGAGACCAACCCCCACCTGGCTACAACCTCCCTTCAGGGAGTTGCAGACAGCAATAAGGTCTCCCCTGAGCTGCTTCTTCTCTAGGCTAAGCAACCCCAGACTCCCTCAGCCTCTCCTCACAGGGAAATTTCAATTGATCTTAAATTTTGGCCTGCTCTAGAAAGGGAACTACATGTGGTCAAGCATGTGATATGATCTACTGCAAAAAACCCAACAACCAAGGGTCTGTGTGCATTAGGGAACATTCAAATCCAACTCAGAATTGCCATATGGAAACTATATCCTCTAACTCCCAGGAATGTCCTTTCATTGTCTGGCCACGAAGGGCTGTGCACTGTCTTCTGTGAGCTGCTACGGAGACACCAATATAATCAAACCCGGTAGGGTGGCTGCAAGGCAGAATTGTGATGCCCCTGGAACCTATAATTCATCTTTGTGGGTTGTCCTTAAATGGACTTGAGATAAATGAGGAGGTGCTTTACAGGACTGCACGCTGCAATCACCCCATCCAGGCATGCGTGCACAGTATATAGGCAGAGAGGAGCGGATGCACGTCGGAGCAGCAGGAGAGCACTGGAAAGCAGCAGTAGTAGCAATAAGCTGGCACTGAACAGCTAAGAGGAAAGTAAACCAAGTCAGGAATTAGGCCCAGAATGCAAACACAGAAAGAATTTCACATACTGTGCCACCAGCGTGCCAAGTTTCCAGACGCTCTTCCAGCCCCATACTGTCCTTCCTCCCTGCCTTCACTCAGCGCCCCCCACACCCCTCTTTCTGTGCCGCTTTTCAGAGGGAACTTGGCCATTTTGCTTGACCAGATCATTCATTACAAATCTATAAGAAGAAAGGAAAAAAACCTGAATGGAGAAAGCATTAGAAAACCAGCAGGGATAAATCCCAGCCTAGGCCCGGTACAAAATGTCCTCCTGTGTGCACGGCACGGCACGACACTGCGTTCAACCAGAAGGCAAACTCAGTCTTAACAAAGCTATCTGTATAGTAAAAAACAAGCCCTTATTTATTAAGACAACCCACCCCCCCCCTCCAAAATCCCAACATCCATTTAAAAACTGGGCCTCTTTCAAAGCCACTGAGTCACCATGAAGAACATGATTCATCTGGTAAACCCAGCTCACCGCCGCTCTCTTAGGAGTGAGGACTGATTCGCTTTTAAGCTTCCCCTGGCAATTGGAAAGCCAGGATCTGGCTACCAACCTCTGTTTCTGATCTCCAAAGGAACTGCAGCCTAGTGCTAGCTCTGCATTCTTCTCCTGAAAAAAAAAATGAACCTCACTTCCCCCCCCCTCCCCCCCTTTCTTCTGAGTAATTTGGAGTATGATCTGCTTAAATGCCTTTTAAGGAGCCGTGAAATCCTATTTTCCACGTCAGACGTAGCTATTTTTGAGGACTTGCCTTTCCAGAAGAGGGAATTTCACAAATATTAGCCCTTTCATAGAGCTAGGAACTGATGCTGTCCAGCTGTGATCTCCTGGCCCAAGCCTGAAAAACACGCTGTTACATGAAACCTCTGCTAAGCAGAGACCGAGGAGATGCCTGCGTCATGGAACACATTTGTTCCAGGAATCCTCACCAGGCACAAGCCTCTAATGAATTTCTTCTATGTTGTTGGCATTATGGCCACTCTATTGATTAACCTCTTGTGCCTCTTCAGAAGGAGCAGAACTGCTGGGACCAGCGTTTTGCTGTGCGCTTGAGTGCGCACGTGGAAGAGTTTTCAAGCCCGTGGTACAGTGAGGATTTGTGCCTTGTTTTCATAGAATCAATAAGGTTGGAAAAGACCTCAGAGATCAAGTCCAAGCTACCACCTAAAACCCCATGACTAACTAAACCATGGCTTCAAGTGCCACATCCATTCCTTTTTTGAACACCTCCAGGGATGGGGACTCCACCACCTCCCTGGGCAGCACATTCCAGTGGCAAATAACTCTTTCTATGAAGAATTTTCTCCTCACCTCCAGCCTAAACCTCCCCTGGCACAGCTTGAGACTGTGTCCCCTTGTTCTGGTGCTGGCTGCCTGGGAGAAGAGACCAACCCCCACCTGGCTACAACCTCCCTTCAGGGAGTTGTAGAGAGCAAGAAGGTCTCCCCTGAGCCTCCCCTGGGCTAAGCAACCCCAGCTCCCTCAGCCTCTCCTCACAGGGCTGTGCTCCAGACCCCTCACCAGCCTCGTTGCCCTTCTCTGGACACATTTGAGTATCTCAACCTCCTTCTTAAATTGAGAGGCCCGGAACCACGCACAGTACTCAAGGTGTGGCCTAACCAGTGCTAAGTAGAGGGCACAATGACTTCCCTGCTCCTGCTGGCCACGCTCTTCCTGATGCAGGCCAGGATGCCATTGGCCTTCTTGGCCACCTGGGCACACTGCTGGCTCATCTTCAGCCTACTATCAACCAGTACCCCCAGGTCCCTTTCTGCCTGGCTGCAATGATTTACAGGCTCTGCAAACAAAAGTTGGATTTGTTGAGATTTATATTCAAGGCTGACAGTTTTATTCACAAGACATTTGTTTGCTTTTCTCTGCATGCAATTCTGCAGGGGGTTTTGGGTGTTGCTTTTTCTTTGCTCTGTGTTTTTTGCTCAGTTTATTTGATTGCTGTGGCCCTCCCAAACTGTGCTGAATTATTTAGTGCCTGATATTGCTTTGTTTATGAGAATGAATTCTTGATATGTTATACCCTGCATCTGATACTGTATTTTTCTCAAGTCAACCTCAGCAGTAGTTTACAATCTGTGGTCTGAAAGCCTTGGGAATGCCTGCACTGGTTTTTTGGTGGTCTGCAAGAGCATAACTAAGCCTGTGTTTGGGAGGCTTAAATGTTCTCAGCAGGAGTTTGTCCCAGCAGGAGTTTGTCCCTTGGTTAATGAATTTAAGGGCCCAAGTCTTCAAAATAAAAATGGATTGCAGTCATTCCTGTACAACCATTCTATTAATTAGTTCCCATGCTTTCACTGCAGAAAGAAGTCAGTAGTGAATTATATTTATTATAGATGGGACTACTGTTGTGAATTATGTTTATGGATAGATTGGACTACTATAGGAGTAATCTTGCTGAGAAGAGAAGAGAAGAGAAGAGAAGAGAAGAGAAGAGAAGGGAAGAGAAGGGAAGAGAAGGGAAGAGAAGGGAAGAGAAGGGAAGAGAAGGGAAGAGAAGGAAGAGAGGAGAGGAGAGGAGAGGAGAGGAGAGGAGAGGAGAGGAGAGGAGAGGGAGAGGAGAGGAGAGGAGAGGAGAGGAGAGGAGAGAGGAGAGGGGAGAGGAGAGGAGAGGAGAGAGAGGAGAGGAGAGGAGAGAGGGAGAGGAGAGGAGAGGAGAGGAGAGGAGAGGAGAGGAGAGGAGAGGAGAGGAGAGAGAGGAGAGGAGAGGAGAGGAGAGGAGAGGAGAGGAGAGGGAGAGGAGGGAGGAGAGGAGAGAGAGGAGAGGAGAGGAGAAGAGAGGAGAGGAGAGGAGAGGAGGAGATGGGGAAGGAAGGGAAGGGAAGGGAAGGGAAGGGAAGGAAGAGAAGAGAAGAGAAGAGAAGAGAAGAGAAGAGAAGAGAAGAGAAGAGAAGAGAAGAGAAGAGAAGAGAAGAGAAGAGAAGAGAAGAGAAGAGAAGAGAAGAGAAGAGAAGAGAAGAGAAATGAAATTAATTGAATAGAATAGAATTGGATTGGATTGGATTGGATTGGATTGAATTGGATTGGATTGGATTGAATTGAATTGAATTGAATTTTATTGACCAGGTTGGAAAAGACCTTGGAGATCATCAAGTCCAACCTATCACCCAACACCATCTAATCAACTAAACCATGGCACCAAGTGCCCCATCCAGGCTCTTCCTAAACATCTCCAGTGATGGTGACTCCACCACCTCCTTGGGCAGCACATCCCAATGGCCAATATCTCTTTCTGGGAAGAACTTCTTCCTAACATCCAGCCTAAACCTCCCCTGGTGCAGCTTGAGACTGTGTCCTCTTGTTCTGTCCCTTAAATTTAAGCACCTCCACAACAACTCTTTTCTTCAGAGATCACAGAATCCCAGAATTGTCAGGTTTGGAAGGGACCCCAAGCATCATCTAGATCCAGGGAAACTCTCCACTAGATCAGGTTTCCCAGATCCATATCCAGCCTGGTTTTAACAACCTCCAGGGATGTGGCTTCCACCACCTCTCTGGACAAGCTGATGTTCAAAGTGAGGCTCAACAGGTCTCTGGGCAGCCTGGTCTTGTTGAGGATGTCCCTGTTGGTTGCACAGGGGGTTGGACTAGATGATCTTTGGAGGTCCCTTCCAACCCAGACTATTCTATGATTCTATTACTCTATGGTTCTATGAGTCTAGGACTCTATGATACCACGATTCTATGATTCTATGATTCCAGCCCATTAGTTACCTCTTAAGTGGAAACAGCCACTGGAACACTCTAAAAGTAATGAATAGCAGAACACAAAGAGGATGAAACTCAACAAGTCAGGTTAATTTTCAAAAGATCAGTAAGAGTTCTTCCTGTTGTGGGAGATCCTGAAGAGAGAATTGATTTCAGAAGCATCTTAGGAACGAGATTTCCCTGAATAATTACTTCTTTGAAATGAAATAACCTTTCCAACAAATCAGAGCTGAAAAGGACAAAGAGAAGACTTAAATCTTGCTGATCAATGTCCCAGAGAGGTCTGGTTTCTGCATTACCCCTTTTAATTGGATGCTCAGTTCTGCACAAAGTTGGTCAACTAATTTAGAGTACTTGTGAAATTAAAGAATCACAATGGCTGGCAGTAAAATTGAAAGTACAGAAAAGCTATTTAAAATGCTTTAAGCCTTTGTTTTAACCCACTTAGAATCACAGAAATGGTCCAGGCTGAAAGGGACCTCCAAAGGTCATCCAGGCTGACCTGCCCGCAGTCAGCAGGGACATCCCCAATTAGATCAGGTTGCCCAGGGCCTCACCTTGAGTATCTCCAGGGAAGGAGCCTCAACCACCTCCCTGGGCAACCTGTTCCAGTGTTCCAGCACCCTCATAGTGAAGAACTTCTTCCTGATATCCAGTCTAAATATGTCCTTCTCTAGTTTGAAGGCACTGCCCCTTGTCCTGTCACTCCAGGCCCTTGCAAACAGACTTTCCCCATCCTTCTTGTAGACCTCCTTCAGATACTGGCAGGCTGCTATGTCCTTCTTAGACTGAGTGGCCCAGAACTGGACACAGGACTCAAGGTGTGGCCTAGACAGTGCAGTGTACAGGGGCAGAATGACCTCCCTGCTCCTGCTGGCCACACTCTTCCTGATCCAGGCTACGATGCCATTGGCCTTCTTGGCCTCCTGGGCACACTGCTGGTTCATGTTCAGCCAAGTATCTACCAGCATCCCCAGTGTCCTGCTGTAGAGTAACCACCTGTCTGTGGGCAATGGCTCCAACATGACAGGGCTGCAGTATAATCTGTGCACCACAGAACAAACCAGGAGTGTGATGGACACACTCATAAAGCTTTGCCTGGGATGAACAGTGCTCATCTTACTCTGATTGACTGAAATGTGCTATGGGTCACTCCAGAGACTGAGAAGGGCCCTTGTAAAGCCTCCTGCTGATCAAGGAAGGGGGCATTTGGAATCATAGAGTTGTCAGGGTTGGAAGGGACCTCAAGGATCATCCAGCTCCAACCCCTCTGCCATGGGCAGGGATACTTCACACTAAACCAGGTTGCTCACAGCCACCTCCAGCCTGGCCTTAAAAACCTCCAGGGATGAGGCTTGGCTGCATTGTTTTGGTCCATCCTATGAGGGCAGACTGATGGAGTTGGGGTTGTTCAGTCTGGAGAAGAGAAGGTTCTGAGGAGACCTAATTGTGACCTTCCAGTATCTGAAGGAGGCTACAAGAAAGCTGGGGAGGGACTTTTGAGGGTGTCAGGGAGAGATAGGACTGGGGGGGATGGAACAAAACTAGAAATAGGTAGATTCAGATTGGAGGTTAGGAAGAAGTTGTTCCCCATGAGGGTGGTGAGACACTGGCACAGGTTGCCCAGGGAGGTGGTGGAAGCCTCATCCCTGAAGGTTTTTGCAGCCAGGCTGGATGTGGCTGTGAGCAACCTGCTGTAGTGTGAGGTGTCCCTGCCCCTGGCAGGGGGTTGGAGCTGGCTGATCCTTGAGGTCCCTTCCAACTCTGACAATTCTATGATTCTATGATTAACATTCCTCTGCTCCTTTCTCCCTTCTTTTCTACAGGGGAGTATGGGAAGGCAGAGAGGAAGAAGCCAGTAGCTTCCCCTGATCTTTGACCAGCATGGTCCTTGTGCTGTTTATTCATTGCAGATACCTGTAACTATTGTAAATCCTGGATATTTTGTACACACTCATTGCATTCCATTGTAGATTGTAGTTTTGCCTGCAAATACAGCTTCCATTTGCTTCCAGCTGGGCTGGGCTGGCAAAGTTAATGTTGGAGGTGGTGGGGTGGGGGGGAATTTCAACCCACCTCATTTGTAAAGACAAAAATCAGGTCAGCTCCCAGTGGCTACTATGTCACGTGTGATTCAACTCCCTGTAAGCCAGCTGCCTATGTATTTTTAAGAGTGTTGCCACCTGGGAAATCAAAATTGGTCCCAGAAGGCAAATCCTGAGTGGTTTAAAGTCCAAATGGAACATTTACTGGAAAAGAATCTGTGCAGTAGCAACTAAAAAATGTGCCAGGTTGGTTTCATAGAATCATAGAATCTTAGAATCAACAAGGTTGGAAAAGACCTCAGAGAGCATCAAGTCCAACCTGTCACCCAACACCTCATGACTACTAGACCAAGGCACCAAGTGCCACATCCAATCCCCTCTTGAACACCTCCAGGGATGGTGACTCCAACACCTCCCTGGGCAGCACATTCCAATGGTCAATTACTCTTTCTGGGAAGAACTTTCTCCTCACCTCCAGCCTAAACCTCCCTTGGCACAGCTTGAGACTGTGTCCTCTTGTTCTGGTGCTGGTTGCCTGGGAGAAGAGACCAACCCACACCTGGCTACAACCTCCCTGCAGGGAGGTGTAAACAGCAATAAGGTCTCCCCTGAGCCTCCTGTTCTGCAGGCTAAGCAACCCCAGCTCCCTCAGCCTCTCCTCACAGGGCTGTGCTCCAGACCTCTCCCCAGCTTTGCTGCCCTTCTCTGGACATGCTCAAGAGTCTCAATGTCCTTCTTAAATGGAGGGGCCCAGAACTGGACACAGGACTCAAGGGGTTGCCTAACCAGTGCAGAGTACAGAGGGACAATGACTTCCCTGCTCCTGCTGACCACACTCTTCCTGATCCAGGCCAGTATGCTATTGGCCTTCTTGGCCACCTGGGCACTGCTGGTCCATATCCACTTTTCCTCTGCAGTCTTCAATAGATTTCAATTTATTTACTGTTCATTTTGAATCTTTCTGTGGGAAACTGAACAGGTAACTAATCATACAGAGGTGTTAATTTCATCTGGCCACATCCTTAGTTTATGAGCTGCTCTTGAATTGGTCTTTTCAATGCTCTTTAACCTCACATAATTCAAGGAGCTAGTCAATGTTTATACTAATCACAGGATCACAGGATGTTAGAGGTTGGAAGGGACCCAAAGAGATCATTGAGTCCAACACCCCCTGCCAGAGCAGGACCAGAGAATCCAGCACAGGTCACACAGGAATGAATTCAGATGTGTCCTGAAAGTCTCCAGAGAAGGAGACTCCACAACCTCTCTGGGCAGCCTGTTCCAGTGCTCTGTGACCCTCACGGTGAAGAAGTTCCTCCTCACATTGGAACCTCCTGCACTGTAACTCATATCCATTGCCCATTGTCCTATCACAGGGTGCAAGTGAGCAGAGCCTGTCCCCTCCCTCTTGACACCCAGCCCTCAGATATTTAGAAACAGGAGTCTAATCCCTTCTCAGTCTTCTCTTCTGCAGACTTAACAGCCCCAGGGCTCTCATCCTCTCCTCATCAGGCAGTGCTCCACTCCCTCAATCATCCTGGTAGCTCTCCATTGGCCTCTCTCAAGCAGATCCCTGTCCTTCTTGAACTGGGCAGCCCCAAACTGGATGCAGCTCACATGGGCTTGCTCCTGCTCCCAGAATGCATGCAATCCTCAGCTAACAAATCCTGAATTGATCCATTTTGTGCAATCTAAAACTTACTTTTATTAGATCTTTGAGTTTTCCATGCCTAATTCCTTTAGTTTGCAATCATTTAGTCCTTTAACCTCTTCCTGTCTTGAATTTGAATGGAAAACGTATTCAGATACACACACACACACACACACACACAAAGGTATTCAGGAAACAGTCAAGTTTTTAACTTTAGCAATCCTTGACACAATTAAGATGATGTCAAGAGAGCCAGGGCTCACAGGGTGTGTGTGATTCATCCAGCTCAGATGCACGATGCTTTGCTTACATCTGTGTACAAGTGACACCCACACAGGCGTCAATGACACCTACACAGGAGTCAATACCTTCATTCAAGTTCTCAATCAGAGGCTGGAGTCCTTCAGAAAGGCTTTTCACTTTGTGTCCTTGCACTAGCTCTGTGAAGTGGCAAAAGGCACAGAGGAAAAATGGGATCTGGTGCTCTGCCGAGGGTCTCACGGTCTGCTCTGCCCACAGGCTAGCACCGGATCTCTGCACCGCGCTGCTGGGCACACTGGAATCACCAGCGAGGTGCTCAGGGCATTGCTCCACAGCCAAGCTGCTTCCTCTCCCTCTCAAATCATCACAGCTACCCACATCTCACTTGAACATGTCCAGAGAAGGGCAATGAGGCTGGTGAGAGGTCTTGAGCACAGCCCTATGAGGAGAGGCTGAGGGAGCTGGGGTTGCTTAGCCTGGAGAAGAGGAGGCTCAGGGGAGACCTTCTTGCTCTCTACAGCTACCTGAAGGGAGGTTGTAGCCACATGGGGGTTGGTCTCTTCTCCTAGGCAACCAGCACCAGAACAAGAGGACACAGTCTCAAGCTATGCCAGGGGAAGATTAGGTTTGAGGTGAGGAGAAAGTTCTTCACAGAAAGAGAGAACAGCTATTGGAATGTGCTGCCCAGGGAGGTGGTGGAGTCACTGTCCCTGGAGGTGCCCAAGAGGGGATTGGATGTGGCACTTGGAGCCATGGCTTAGTTAGTCATGAGGTCTTGGGTGATAGGTTGGACTTGATGATCTCTGAGGTATTTTCCAACCTTATTGATTCTAAGATTCTAGGATTCTATGATCAGGTCCTGCACTCAGCTGAGCTGAACAGAACCCAAGGACTCAGCAACCAAGGGACTACTGAAAGGAGCAAGGAAGCAGACAATGGTTCCAGCTGAATCCTTGCAGAGTGTGCACAACCCAGAGTAAATAAAAGAAATCAGCTGTAATCCATCTGTTGGACACCAACTTCCACATTGCCCAGAACAGACAATGAATCCAAACAGTTCCAGACTTGGCTGCTCATAATAGTTCTTCCAGCTGCTCCCCTTGGACCACTGTGGATGTATGCTGGAAACAAAGTGAACAGACATGCTCAATGCCTAGACAGAGCACACCAGGGAAGCACACCACAGATAAAGATAAAGAGGAGTCTCTCGCGTTGTAAATAGCTTGAAGTGCTTTCAGCTTACTCCAAAGACTCAGAGCCATACTTGTGATGGAAATTCTTTGCAGAGCAGCTAGTTTCTGGTCTTCAAAAAGTGGTTGTGGTTTTCACCCATGTCATCCCATTTTGACTAACCATTGAAAGATTTCTTACAAAGGAAAACCTTGACCAGCAGTTTAGAAGAGAAAGAGAGTAGAAAGGGAAGGGAAGGGAACGGAAAAAGGAAGGGAAGGGAAGGAAGGGAAGGGAAGGGAAGGGAAGGGAAGGGAAGGGAAGGAAGGGAAGGGAAGGAAGGGAAGGGAAGGGAAGGGAAGGGAAGGGAAGGGAAGGGAAGGGAAGGGAAGGGAAGGGAAGGGAAGGGAAGGGAAGGGAAGGGAAGGGAAGGGAAGGGAAGGGAAGGGAAGGGAAGGGAAGGGAAGGGAAGGGAAGGGAAGGGAAGGGAGAATTAACCAGGTTGGAAGAGACCTTTGAGATCATCGAGTCCAACCTGTCACCCAACACCATCTAATCAACTAAACCATGGCACCAAGCACGCTATCAAGTCTCCTCCTAAACACCTCCACACTGCTCTCTACAACTATCTGAAAGGAGGTTGTGGAGAGGCTGCTGCTGGTCTCTTCTCACAGGCAATTAGTGGCAGAACAAGAGGCAATGGCCTCAAGCTGCCACTGGGTAGGTTTAGACTGGACATTAGGAAACATTTTTTGATGGTAAGAGTGGTCAGGCCTTGGAATGTGCTGCCCAGGGAGGTGGTTGAGTCCCCAAGCCTGGCTGTGTTTCAAGGTGGTTTGGATGTGGTGCTTGGGGCTATGGTTTACGGCTGAGCCTTGTAGAGTTTTGGGTTGGACTTGGTGCTCCTTAGGGTCTTTTCCATCCTGAATGTTTCTGTGATTCTGTGATTACATCCCTACTGGTCTGCCCCCATATGGACATTTTCCTGATGTCCCAGAAGCATTTGCCATTATTTGGTCAGACAAAAAGGGCCATCTAGCTCAGCCCAGTCTCTGATGTTGACAATATCAGATTCATAAGGAAACATCAGGGGAGACCTCCTTGCTGTCTACAACTCCCTGAAGGGAGGCTGTAGCCAGGTGGGGGTTGGTCTCTTCTCCCAGGCAACCAGCACCAGAACAAGAGGACACAGTCTCAAGCTGTACAGGGGGAAGTTCAAGCTTGACCTTAGAAAGAAGTTCTTCCCAGAAAGAGAGATTGGCCATGGGAATGTGCTGCCCAGGGAGGTGGTGAGGTCGACATCCCCGGAGGCATCACGTAGTGTCATGGTCTGGTTATTAGTTAGGGCTGGTGATCAGTTGGACTTGATGAATTGGTTGATTCTGTGATTCTGTAACATCAAGGTGTATTGTGATGTTACCTTTCCCCTCTCCCACATTTTGATGGCCCTGCTCTTTAAGCAGTGAATCAGAGGCAGCAACATTGTGGTTTTTCATGGACTTCCTCTTCTTAGATGCATAATTTTGTTATGATTCAAAGCAGCTTTGCTCTTCAATATGCACTCAAGCTTAGGTGTCTGTTGAATCATACACCCAGATGATGGCTTTGCCATCCTCCTAGCCTTATTGATCTCCACAACTACCTGAAGGGAGGTTGTAGACAGGCAGAGGTTGGTCTCTTCTCCCAGGCAGCCAGCACCAGAACAAGAGGACACAGTCTCAGGCTGCGCCAGGGGAGGTTTAGGCTGGAGGTTAGGAGGAAGTTTTACACAGAGAGAGTGATTGCCCATTGGAATGGGCTGCCTGGGGAGGTGGTGGTCACCATCACTGGAGGTGTTCAGGAGGAAACTTGATAGGGTGCATGGTGCCATGGTTTAGTTGATTAGGTGGTCTTGGTTGATAGGTTGGACACGATGATCTTGAAGGTCTCTTCCAACCTGGTCTGGTCTATTGAATTCTATTCTATTCTATTCTATTCTATTCTATTCTATTCTATTCTATTCTATTCTATTCTATTCTATTCTATTCTCCTGTGTCTTGTTGGACTTGATGATCTTTGAGGTCTCTTCCAACCTTGGTGATTCTGCGATACTCTCTTCCTCACACTCTAGGCAACACAACACAAGCAGCTCTGTAACACAGAGCATTGGTTGCATGAAGACCTCCTGGCTGAATTGAACACTTTTTTTGTGGGGGAGGGCATTTTAGTTTGGCTCTACTCCAGCCCTGTTGTAGTGGTTTGAGCCCATACACCAAAAAAATACCAGCAACTGATCCACACTCTGTGCACTTCTTGAGAACAATTTCCAGCCTGGCATGATTAGAATAACCTGAGACGTGCAGGGCTGCAGGCACTCCTTCTCTAGTTAGGGGAGTGGAGATCTTTCAGAGGGCAGTTGAGATCTTTGAAAGATTCAATTGCTATTCTAAGGGGCCTCTTTTTCTCACAGCTAATGAGCTGAACTTCTCTGCTTCAGAAAGTTAACTGGAACTCAGCTTGATGTAAAAAAAACAACATTACTATGGCTTGGAAGTGAGATTTTATTAGACTAAAAATGTGACAGAGGGTGTCACACGCAAAACTTATTGTATCAGCCTGCTTTAGAATCAGAGAATTGTTAGGGTTGAAAGGGACCTCAAGGATCATCTAGTTCCAACCTGCCTCACACCACAGCAGGTTGCTCACAGCCACATCCAGCCTGGCCTGAAAAACCTCCAGGCATGAAGCTTCCACCACCTCCCTGGGCAACCTGTGCCAGTCTCTCACCACCCTCCTGGGGAAGAACTTCTTCCTAACATCCAATCTGAATCTACCCATTTCTAGTTTTTCTCCATTTCCCCCCAGTCCTATCACTCCCTGACACCCTCAAAAGTCCCTCCCCAGCTTTCTTGTAGCCTCCTTCAGATACTGGAAAGCCACAATTAGGTCTCCTCAGAGCCTTCTCTTCTCCAGACTGAACAGCCCCAACTGTCTGTCCTCATCGCAAAGCAGCTCCAGTCCTCTGCTCCTCCTCATGGCCCTTCTCTGGACACCTTCCAGCACCTCCAGATCCTTCCTGCAATAGAGGCTCCAGCACTGGACACAGTACTCCAGGTGTGGTCTCACCAGAGCAGTGCAGAGGAGGAGAATCACCTCCCTGGCCCTGCTGGCTGTGCTTCTCTTGCTGCAGCCCAGGCTCTGGTTGGCTCTCTGGGCTGCAAGTGCTCACTACTGGCTCCTGTTGAGCTTCTCATCCCCCAGCACCCCCAAGTCCTTTTCTTCAGGGCTGCTTTCCAGCCAGTCCCTGTCCAGCCTATATTGGTGCTGGGATTGCTCTGATCCAGCTGCAGGACCTTGCATTTGGTCATGTTGAACTTCATGAGGTTGTCATGGGCTCACCTCTCCAGCCTGTCAAGGTCCCTCTGGATGGATCCCTTCCCTGCAGTGTCTGCTGCACCACACAGCTTGGTGTTGTCAGCAAACCTGCTGAGGGTGCACTCAATGCCTCTGTCCATGTTGCCAGCAAAGATGTTAATCAAGACTGGTCCCAGGACTGATCCCTGAGGGTCTCCACTCATCATTGGCCTCCACTTGGCCATGGACCCATGGACAGCCACCCTTTAGGTGGGACCCTCAAGCCAGTTCTGTATACACTGATTGGTCCATCCATCAAACCCATACAAACTCCAACTCTCAAACTTCCCTGCAGGCCTCTACTATTGAGGAAAGATTCTCCACTGGGATGAGGGAGTAGAATGTCTTCACAGCTGCAGCTCTCTTTGGAGAGATTTAGAAGCCTCTGGAAGGGTGCAATGATGCCCATGGCACCAAATATAAATCCTGAGCTGTGTAAATAAAGGATTTGTCTCACTTCTTTGAGAAGTTCCCAGAAGTGAGCCCTTGCTGGTAGCAGAACCCAGAGAAATGTCAGCAGCAGTGATTTCTATCAGCAGGTCTCTTTGTTTGCCACTCTCTCTTTTTCTTTTCCAATTGAGACATTTCAAGTACCAGAAGTTTAAGAAAGTGTAGGAACAAAAAAAAAAAGCAGCCTTTTGGGGTTTTGAACAATGTGGTCCCTTTGGCCAAACATAGCTAATGGAGTACTGAGACCACAATTGGAAACAACTGCTCAGCAGACATGGCTGAGCCTTGCTTTCAGACTGAACGTCAACAGGCAAGGAAACCACCTAAACCAGCTCAAGTGGCAAGCTCTAAACAGGAGGACTCAGAAGCTAGGACCCATCCACCAGAGCTGAGGTCCCTGAAGTACACTGGAGCATAGCTAGACACCATTTCACAGGACAAATCTAATCTCTGGACAGTGGGATCACACCTAATGGGATCCTGTGTTGTAGTTTATATCCATTGCCCCTTGTCACAGTATCACAGTATAACTAAGGTTAGAAGAGACCTCAAAGAACATAAAGTCCAACCTATCAACACAGACCTCATGACTAGACCATGGCACCAAGTGCCATGTCCAATCCCCTCTTGAACACCTCCAGGGATGGGGACTCCACCACCTCCCTGGGCAGCACATTCCAATGACTAATGACCCTCTTGGTGAAGAACTTTCTCCTCACCTCGAGTCTAAACCTCCCCTGGCACAGCTTGAGAGTGTGTCCTCTTGTTCTGCTGCTGGTTGCCTGGGAGAAGAGACCAACCCCTTCCTGGCTACAACCACCTTTCAGGTAGTTGTAGAGGGCAATGAGGTCTCCCCTGAGCCTCCTCTTCTCCAGGCTAAACAATCCCAGCTCCCTCAGCCTCTCCTCACAGGGCTGTGCTCAAGGCCTCTCCCCAGCCTTGTTGCCCTTCTCTGGACACGTTCAAGTGTCTCAATGTCCTTCCTAACCTGAGGGGCCCAGAACTGGACACAGGACTCAAGGTGTGGCCTAACCAATGCAGAGTCCAGGGGCACAATGACTTCCCTGCTCCTGCTGTCCTATCACAGGGTGCAAGTGAGCAGAGCCTGTCCCCTCCTCCCTCTTGACACCCAGCCCTCAGATATTTAGAAGCATTAATTAAATCCTCTCTAAGTCTTCTCTTCTCCAGACTAAACAGCCCCAGGTCACAGAATCACCAAGGTTGGAAGAGACCTCAAAGATCATCTCAGACTCTCCTCGTAGGGCAGTGTTCCACTCCCTCAATCATCCTGGTAGCTCTCTGTTGGACTCTCTCCAGCAGATCCCTGTCCCTCTTGAACCCAGAATTGGATTCAGTATTACAGGTGAGGTCTCAGCAGGGCAGAGTAGAGGGGGAAGAGAACCTCCCTGGATCTGCTGGACACACTCCTCTGAATGCACCCCAGGATCCTGTTGGCCTTCTTGGCCGCCAGGGCACATTGCTGTCCCATGCAGAACTTGTTGTCCACCAGACCTCCCAGGTCCTTCTCCACAGGGAGATCTCCTCCTAACCTGTACTGCTGCAGTTTATTCTTCCTTCCCAGCTGCAGGACTCTGCCCTTATCCTTGTTGAACCTCATTAGCTTCCTCTGTGCCCAGCTCTCAGGCTGCCAAGTCTTACTGAATGCCTGCACAGCCTTCAGGCATCTCAGGCATATCAGTTATGCATGGGTCTGTGAGAGCCACATGTCATATCTGTGAGGTCTGTGTCTGTTGCCTACCTGAGGGGAAAAGGAAAGGAAAGCAGGTGCCTGGTGTCTGGGAGAGACAGATGAGTTATCCAGCATGTCTCTCCCAAGGAAGCATACATCTTCACAGTTATGGCAGGCTGCACTAGACAGTTGCATCATGGAGAGGCCACAAAAATTGGCACAGGTGCCAGTGGAAGAAACAATAGTAAATAATTCAATCCATTGGGAAGGAAAAGGAGGATATTGAGGTGCAGAGTGTTGGCTATCGCAGCAGCTTGGGGAAACCAGATGATTTGAAACTGCATGGGAGCTAACTAAATACTTGCTGTACCCTCCACTGTCATCTTGCCAGTATCCTGCAGGTTGGGAACTGCTTGCCAGTGACTATCCCTGGTAGGCACTACACAGTCACTGGAAAAGACAAAGAATCCCAGTTGTTTGCAGATGATACTAAGTTGAGGGCAGGTGTTGATCTGTTAGAAGGTAGGAGATCTCTGCAGAGGGCCCTTGCCAGGCTGGACAGATGGGCAGAGTCCAAGAGGATGGCATTCAACAAGTCCAAGGGCTGAGTGCTGCACTTTGGCCACAACAACCCCATGCAGAGCTACAGGCTGGGGTCAGAGTGGCTGGAGAGCAGCCAGGCAGAAAGGGACCTGGGGGTACTGGTTGATAGTAGGCTGAACATGAGCCAGCAGTGTGCCAAGGTGGCCAAGAAGTCCAAGGGCATCCTGGCCTGCATGAGGAACAGTGTGGCCAGCAGGAACAGGGAGGTCATTCTGCCTTGTACTCAGCACTGGTTAGGCCACACCTTGAGTCCTGTGTCCAGTTCTGGGCTCCTCAGTTTAGGAAGGACATTGAGATCCTCAAATGTGTCCAGAGAAGGGCAAAGAGGCTGGGGAGAGGTCTGGAGCACAGCCTTGTGAGGAGAGGCTGAGGGAGCTGGGATTGTTTAGCCTGGAGGAGAGGAGGCTCAGGGGAGACGTTATTGCTGTCTACACCTCCCTGAAGGGAGGTTGTAGCCAGGTGGGGGTTGGTCTCTTCCCCCAGGCAGCCAGCACCAGAACAAGAGGACACAGTCTTAAGCTGTGCCAGGGGAGGTTTAGGCTGGAGATGAGGAGAAAGTTCTTCGCCAAAAGAATAATTGGCCATTGGGATGTGCTTCCCAGGATGGTGGTACAATCACTGTCCATAGAGGTGTTCATAAAAGGCTTGGATGTGGCACTTGGAGCCATGGTTTAGTTGTCAGGAGGTGTTAGCTATTAGGTAATAGGTTAGACTTGATGATCTCTGAGGTCTTTGCCTACCTGGCTGATTCTATGATTGTATGTTGAATATCAGGTCAGGGAAAGCAGATGTCCACTACATGTTCAGAGTCATTCATAGTGTCCATGTTCAGTCTGAACAGCCTCATCTGTGAAGCCTAAGAGGCTGTGCCAGGGGAGGTTTAGGCTGGATGTTAGGAAGAAGTTCTTCCTAGAAAGAGAGATTGGCCATTGGAATGTGGTGCCCAGGGAGGTGGTGGAGTCACCATCCCTGGAGCTGTTTAGGGTGAGGCACTTGGTGCCATGGTTTAGTTGATTAGATGGTGTTGGATGATAGGTTGGACTTGATGATCTCAAAGGTCTTTTCCAACCTGGTTCATTCTATTCTATTCTGTTCTATTCTATTCTATTCTATTGGGTCTGGGATTATAGCATCCTCCTTAGCTAAGTCTTCTGTATGCCTCCTCTTGTGATCACCTGCCTTGTTATAAATATTTTGGGGTTTATCCACATACTGGGTCAGGCCTCTCCAGAACCATCCATTAAATTTCACAGTATCACACAGTATCACAGTATCACTTAGGTTGGAAAGGACCTCGGGGATCATCGAGTCCAATCTATCAACACAGATCCCATGCCTAGACCATGGCACCAAGTGCCACGTCCAATCTCCCCTTGAATGCCTCCAGGGTCGATGACTCCACCACCTCCCTGGGCAACCCGTTCCAATGCCGAATGACTCGCTCGGTGAAGAACTTCCTCCTCACCTCGAGTCTGAACTTCCCCTGGCGCAGCTTGTGACTGTGTCCCCTCGTTCTGGTGCTGGCTGCCTGGGAGAAGAGGCCAACCCCTTCCTGGCTACAACCACCCTTCAGGTAGCTGTAGAGGGCAATGAGGTCACCCCTGAGCCTCCTCTTCTCCAGGCTAAACAATCCCAGCTCCCTCAGCCTCTCCTCATAGGGCTTGTGTTCAAGGCCTCTCCCCAGCCTTGTTGCCCTTCTCTGGACACGCTCAAGTGTTTCGATGTCCTTCTTAAACTGAGGGGCCCAGAACTGGACACAGGACTCAAGGTGCGGCCTAACCAAAGCAGAGTACAGGGGCACTATGACCTCCCTGCTCCTGCTGGCCACACTATTCCTAATGCAGGCCAGGATGCCATTGGCCCTCCTGGCCACCTGGGCACACTGCTGGCTCATATTCAGGTGGCTGTCGATCAGCACCCCCAGGTCCCTCTCTGTTTGGGAGCTCTCCAGCCACTCCGACCCCAGCCTATAGCTCTGCATGGGATTGCCATAGCCAAAGTGCAGCACTTGGCACTTGGACTTGTTGAATGCCATCCCATTGGACTCTGCCCATCTGTCCAGTCGGTCGAGGTCCCTCTGCAGAGCCTTTCTACCCTCTAACTGACTAACTGACTAACATCTCCCTATTTCAGTCTCTGCCCAAATGAAGCCTGAATAATCACTTCCCTAAGGCCTCTCAGAGCATCACTAAGCCTCTTGTCTCTCCTAGTTACCCAAACCACTGAAACTTTTTTGCTCTCTTTCACCAATCCCAACCTGCCCTCCCAGCCACCTTACACTAAACACTGTACATTGTGACCTATATGCTCTTGCTCTGTCTACCATGTGCCAGGAGAACACAGATGGGATTAGATAATTAGCTTCTCACTAATGAAGAGCATAGCTTCAGGAGAGCTGGATGCAGGGATTTCAAAGACACTGCACGCAGAATTCAGCTGTCTAAGAAGCAGCGCACCCAAAAGTCATAAAAAGAAGAGCACCTACAGAATGGAGGTGCAGGAGAGGTTGGTCTGTGTACCTAGAGACCTTTAGCATCTAGCTTTAGATACCTTCACAGACAGCAGGAGTGTGGAAAGGTCAGCAAAGTCAATGGTGGGTAAGCAGATGCTCACAATAGCTCCGGAGGAAGCCTGATTTAAACCAGATGAATCCCAGCCAGTGAGTCAGGAGCAGAGCAGCAGGGGGCAAAGAAACTAATGTGCAATTGACATCTTCAAAAACTTTATGAAAGCATCCCAAGTGATCTGCCTACTGTTCACTTTTTCCTTACCAAAAGAGTTATGGGGTGGTGGTGGACAGATGTTCCAGGGATGAAGGGGACAAGCATCATCTCCTGGCGTTGTCTGTGGCTAATGTTGGAGCCAGACATCAGAGGTGGAGAGCTACATGGAGGCAAAAGCACTGAAAGTGAGGCAGTTGACTTTCAGGTCCTTGCCTGAGCCTTTTAGTTGGCAGAGTTCAAAATAGTTGGGGAGTAGATGGAAGTAGATAAAACCCCCAACAGCTTAGCTCTATCATTTCACAGCCATCTTTACGAGCCTGAGTTGTGTATTTTTAACTCCATAATTTAACTCTCCTTCCTCCCCATGACACTTATGAAATTAAAAGGAGAGAACATTCTTTATTTTAGCCAAGAATACTATAGGCAGAGATTCCAGGGCATGGATTCAATTAGACTGACAGCCTGCAGTCATGGGTGCCCGCGACTGCATTTCCGCCTGACAAAGCAAGTCACATTTGCTACTAATGTGCTGAAAGCTGTGCCAGTCAAAATAAGCCTGTCTCTCCCAGCAAGAGAGAGCTGTCACAGCACACAACTCCATTCTTCTCTCACTCAGGCTAATTTTATCCTGGAATTACTTCTTTTCTCTTAGCTTCCTTTCTTCTCTGAACCTCTCCTCTCCGAACCACTCCCCTCCTCAATCCACTCCTCCCCTCCTCTCCCGTCCCCTGTGAGAGGTTGAGGGAGCTGGGGTTGCTTAGCCTGGAGAAGAAGAGGCTCAGGGGAGACCTTCTTGCTCTCTACAACTACCTGAAGGGAGGTTACAGACTGGTGGGGGCTGGTCTCTTCTCCCAGGCACCCAGCACCAGAACAAGAGGACACAGTCTCAAGCTGTGCCACAGGAGGCTTAGGCTTGATCTTGGAAAGAAGTTCTTCCCAGCAAGAGAGATTGCCTATTGGAATGTGCTGCCCAGGAAGGTGGTGGAGTCACCATCACTGGAGGTGTTCAAAAAGATTTTGGATGAGGCACTTAGTGCCGTAGTTTAGTCATGAAGTGTTGGGCGATGGGTTGGACTTGATGATCTCAAAGATCTTTTCCAACCTGGTTAATCTAATCCTATCCTATCCTATCCCATCCCATCCCATCCTCCTGTTCTAGGACTCTGTCACCCTCACTCTGAAGAAGTTCCTCCTCATGTTGAACTGAAATCTTCAATGTTCAAGCTTGTACCCATTTTTTTCTTGTCTTATTATTGCACAGCACTGAAAACAGCTTGGCCCCCTCCACTCGACACCCACCCCTCAGATATTGATAGACATTGATCGTATCCCCTCTCAGTCTTCTCCAGACTAAACAGCCCCAGGACTCTCAGTCTCTCTTCACAGGGGAGATGCTCAAGTCCCCTAAGCATCCTCCTGGCTCTCCCTTGGACTCTTTCCAGCAGGTCTCACAGGATTGCAGTTGTGGTATCAGCAGGGCAGAGTAGAGGGGCAGAAGAATCTCCCCAGCCCTGCTGGCCACACTTTTCTTGCTGGACCCCAGGATCCCATTGGCTCTCTTGGCCACAAGGGTACATTGCTGTCCCATGCAGAACTTGCTGTCCACCAGTACTTCAAGGTCTTTTTCCCTGGACCTGCTTTTCAGCAGGGCAGCTCCTAACCTGTCCTGTTGCCTGTTGTTATTCCTCCCCAGACGCAGGACCCTGCACTTGTCCTTGTTGAACTTCATGAGGTTTGTCTGCACCCAGCTCTGCAGCCTGTGCAGATCTCATACTTCTGTGCATATAGAAAGAGAGATTGGCCATTGGAATGTGCTGCCCAGGGAGGTGGTGGAGTCACCATCACTGGAGGTGTTTAGGAAGAGACTGGATGGGGTGCTTGGTGCCATGGTTTAGTTGATTGGATGGTGTTGGGTGATAGGTTGGACTCGATCTGGAAGGTCTTTTCCAACCTGGTTAATTCTATTCTATTCTCTCTCTCTATATATATGGCAAAGTCAAACAGTGAGCACTACTAAGTGTTTAGCAGAAAACCTGCAGAGTTCAGGTTAACCTGCCAGGTAAGCTAAAACCAAATGCAGTTCTGACAGTGAGACGTCAGATGACAAAGCACTTCAAAACCTCAGATGAGCCTGAGGGGATAGCTAAAGATAACAAAAAAGTGTGGTTGTCTTGGACCACTTCCTAAAATCGCTGTGCTCAACAAATGCCAACTCAGCCAGGAGATTAGCAGACAATTGACACAATCAACAGTCTCTGCCCATGGCTACACTAACGTGCTGATGGCATTTCCTAGCCTGGGCCTCAGACAGCAGGACAGTTCACAGCAGAATCAGTGCGTGGGAAACCTGGTGTTGAGGAGCAGGCTTGGATCACAAGGGATTTGATGCTTACAATTTGCCAACGTTTATGAAACTTTAAGCACAGGCTCACAGGATGTAAGAGGTTGGAAGGGACCCTAAGAGATCATGGAAGGCCAAGCCCCCTGCCAGAGCAGGACCGTGCAGTCTAGTTCAGGTTACAGAGGAACACATCCAGACAGGCCTTGAAAGCTCCAGAGAGGGAGACTCCACAACCTCTCTGGGCAGCCTGCTCCAGGGCTCTGTGACTCTTAAAGTTCCCCCTTTTTTGGAGGTGAAACCTCCTGTGCTGCAGGTTACATCCATTGCTCCTTGTCCTATAACAGGGAGCAAGTGAGCAGAGCCTGTCCCCTCCCTCCTGACCCCCAGCCCTCAGATATTTATGAACATTTTTAAATGCCCTCTGTGTCTTCTCTTTTCCAAACTAAAAAGCCCCAGGTCCCTCAGCCTCTCCTCACCAGACAGTGCTCCAGTCCCTCAATCACACTCATAGCCTTCCACCAGACCCTCTCCAGCAGATCCCTGTCCCTCAAACTGGAGAGCCCAGAAGTGGATGCAATATTCCAGATGAGATCTCACCAGGGCAGAGTAGAGCAGGAGGAGAACCTCCCTCAGACTTCTGGATGCACTCTTCCTAATACACCCAGAATGCCATTGATCTTCTGCGCCACAAGGGCACATTGATGTCCCATGCAGAACTTCTTGTTCACCAGGACTCCAAGGTCCCTCTCCACAGGGCTGCTCTCCAGCAGAACCCATCCCTTCCCAACCTGTACTGCTGCAATTTATTCTTCCTCCCCAGGTGCAGGACTCTGCACTTATCCTTGTTGAACCTCATTTCTTTCCTCTCTGCCCAGCTCTCAGTCTGTCCAAGCCTCACTGGATGGCAGCACAGCCTCCGTGTGTCTCAGCCAAGGCTCCTAGTTTGGTATGTTGACTTGCTGGAACGAGTCCAGAGAAGGGCAACAAAGTTGGAGAGGGGCTTGGAACACAGCCCTGTGAGGAGAGACTGAAGGAGCTGGGGTTGCTTAGCCTGGAGAAGAGGAGACTCAGGGGTGACCTTCTTGCTCTCTACAACTACCTGAAGGGGGGTTGCAAACAGGCAGAGGTTGGTCTCTTCTCCCAGGCAGCCAGCACCAGAACAAGAGGACACAGTCTCAGGCTGCACCAGGGGAAGTTCAGGCTGGAGGTCAGGAGGAAGTTTTACACAGAGAGAGTGATTGCCCATTGGATTGGGCTGCCTGGGGAGGTGGTGGAGTCGTCATCACTGGAGGTGTTCAGGAGACTTGACGGGTATCATCAGCAAACTTGCTGAGCAGACTCTCTGTTCCATCACCAATGTCAGTGATGGAAATGTTGAACAGCACTGGACCAAGCACTGATCCCTGGGGGACTCCACTAGTTACAGCTCTCCCACTGGACCTGGCACCATTGATCACCATTCTTTGAACTCAGGCAACCAGTGACAGAACAAGAGGACACAGTCTCAAGCTGCACCAGGGGAGGTTTAGGCTGGAGGTGAGGAGGAAATTCTTCCCAGCAAGAGAGATTGGCCATTGGAATGTGCTGCCCAGGGAGGTGGTGGAGTCACCATCACTGGAGGTGTTTAGAAAGAAACTGGATGGGGTGCTTGGTGCCGTGGTTGAGTTGATTAGATGGTGTTGGGTGATAGGTTGGACTTGATGATCTCTGAGGTCTTTTCCAACCTGGTTGATTCTATTCTATTTGAACTCTATGTTGTAACCAGTTCCTAATCCACCTCACTGTCTGCTCTTCCAGCTCACACTTCCTGAGCTTGCTCACCAGGATGTCATGGGAGACAGTGTCAAAGGCCTTGCTAAGGTCAAGGCAGACTACAAGCAACATTCTTCGAAACACATTCATTGTGTAGGGATGGCTGTGCAGAGAGGCTTCCTTCTATCTGCAAGTGACTCTGGAAGGAAAACAACAAAAAGGAAAAAAGAAGAGGTACAGAGTGGTGACAAAATTTATAGCCAATTTCCATTTTTTAATTAGAGCTCTGCTTGTTGTGCTTTGCTTGAATCAGCCATTAACTTTTTGTCGTTCCCACTTCACACTGAAGCGAAGCCCTGCAATGATAAAGAGGCAGCTCAGCCAGGGCAATATGCATTGAGAAGGGGGCTCAGATAACGCAGACTGATTCAGCTTCTCTTTTTGCCTTGAAGATGACGTGCCAGGAAGGACCTGGTAACTGCAAACTGACTGAAGTCACAGATGAAATATAAATGAGAAGCAAAAGGCAACTTTGCAGGTGATTCATTTGCATCTCATATAAACCTCACTGCCATGAGTAGTGGAAGGAGTTACTTATGCACAGCAAATCATAGCATCAACCAGATCATCAAGTCCAACCTATTACCTAATACCTAACACCTCATGACAACTAAACCATAGCTTCAAGTACCACATCAAATCCCTTTTTAACACCTCCAGGGATGGTGACTCCACCACCTCCCTGGGCAGCACATTCCAATGGCCAATCTCTCTTTCTGGGAAGAACTTTCTCCTTACCTCCAGCCTAAACCTCCCCTGGCACAGCTTAAGACTGTGTCCTCTTGTCCTGGTGCTGGTTGCCTGGGAGAAGAGACCAACCCCCACCTGGCTCCAACCTCCCTTCAGGGAGTTGTAGAGAGCAATAAGGTCTCCCCTGAGCCTCCTCTTCTCCAGGCTAAGCAACCCCAGCTCCCTCAGCCTCTCCTCACAGGGCTGTGCTCCAGACCTCTCCCCAGCCTTGTTGCCCTTCTTTGTACACATTCAAGCATCTCAATGTCCTTCTTAAATTGAGGAGTCCAGAAGTGGACACAATACTCAACAATAAGGGTCTAACTTTGTTCTTTCATTGAAATAGACCACCAGGAGAAATTAACAGAGATCACTGCTGGTATTTTCAAGTCACCTAACCACCTCCCCTGCCTACTAACAAACAGAAAGATGTTAGTTTATTTTCTGTCACAACATTACAACCTTTATTGGTTTTGAGTGTCCCAGGGAGAAGAGGAGAAAAAAAAAATTGTTAATTAACCTAATTTATTCCCAAGGAAGTGTTAATATTTTGTTTTCTATCGTGCTGTTCAGCTCTTTGAAGAAAATGCTGTTCTGTTGTTCTTTGGCTGGGTTGGGAGGGAGCAGTGCAAGCAAGCTAAGAAGCCAGAGAAAAGAGGAATCACAGAATGTTATGGGATGGAAGGGACCTTGAAAGATCATCCAGTCAACCCCCCAGGTAGAGATCACATACCAGAACACTCAGGAACACTTCCAGGAGGGCTTTGAATATCACCAGAGAGGGAGACTCCACAATGCCCCTGGGCAGCCTGTTCCAGTATCCCGTATGGTGAAGAAGGGAGGTGGTGGAAGGTGGCCAGAGAAAGGCCAAGAGGATGATCAGAGGGTTGGAGCTGCTCTCTTATGAGGACAGACAGAGAGACTTGGGGTTATTGAGTCTGGAGAAGAGAAGGCTCTGAGGAGACCTAATTGTGGCCTTCCAGTATCTGCAGGGGGCTACAAGAAAGCTGAGGAAGGACTTTTTAGGGTGTCAGTGAGTGATAGGACTGGGGAGAAAGGAAAAAAACTAGCAATGGGTAGATTCAGATTGGATGTTAGGAAGAAATTCTTGACCATGAGGGTGGTGAGAGACTGGCACAGGTTGCCCAGGGAAGCCTCATGCCTGGAGGTTTTTGCAGCCAGGCTGGATGTGGCTGTAAGCAACCTGCTGTAGTGTGAGGTGTCCCTGCCCATGGCAGGGGGGTTGGGACTGGCTGATCCTTGAGGTACTTTCCGACCCTAACAATTCTAGGATTCTAAGAACTTCTTCCTGATGTGTAATCTAAATCTCCCCTCCTCTAGCTAGGATCCATTCCCCCTAGTCCCTAGTGCTAACAACCTAAAAAGTCCCTCCCCAGCTTTGTTATAGCCCACTTCAGACACTGGAAGGCCACAATTAGGTCTCCTCGGAGCCTTCTCTTCTCCATGCTGAACCACCCCAACTCCCTCAGTCTGTCTTCCTAGGAGAGGTTCTCCAGACAGAACATATGTTCATATCTGATGCATTTCAGTTTTCCCCTACTTTTCACAGATCTTGCCTAGCAAGAAAATTTGATTTACAGATCTGTGTCTAAGGTTACACAAAGTGCATCCCAAGATGCTTGCAAGGCAAAATTAAACACTGAGGTTTTAGGACAAGTTTTCTTATCTTTAGAAATTCAAAATTCCATCCAACTGTCAGGGTAAAAAATGAAACAAACTGAACTCCCAGGGCTATTTTCAGGCCAATCTCAGAATCACAGAATCAATAAAGTTGGAAGAGACGTCAAAGATCATCAAGTCCAACCTGTCACCCAACACCTCATGACTACTAAACCATGGCACCAACTGCCACATCCAATCCCCTCTTGAACACCTCCAGGGATGGTGACTCCACCACCTCCCTGGGCAGCACATTCCAAAGGCAATCTCTCTTTCTATGAAGAACTTCTTCCTAAGATCCAGCCTAAACCTCCCCTAGCACAGCTTGAGACTGCGTCCTCTTGTTCTGGTGCTGGTTGCCAGGGAGAAGAGACCAACCTCCCCCTGGCTACAACCTCCCTTCAGGGTGTTGTAGACTGCAATAAGGTCTCCCCTGAGCCTCCACTTCTCCACTCTTCTCTACTGGAAGGCCACGATTAGGTCACCTCGGAGCCTTCTCTTCTACAATAAATAATAAAAGACAGTAAACTCAAATGATACTCTAAGATATAGAATAAAATAAACTAATACAATTATAGGATATGAAAATATAATAAGCCAAATGAACTCTAAAATGCAAAAAAATAAGGTAAAATAAAATAAAAAAGCCAATAAATTTAAAAAGGAAAAAAGATAAAAGACAGTAAACTAATACATTAAATATAAAAGACAGTAAAATAAACTAATACAATAAGATATGAAATATAATAAAATAAACTAATATGAGATATAAAATATAATAAAATGAGCCAAATGAAATCTAAAATGCCAAATATAAGATAAAAGAAAATAAATACAATAAAATCTAAAATGCAAAATAAAAGGTGAAATAAGAGACAGTGAACTAATGCAATAATTAAAGACAGTAAACTGAACTAATACTATAAGATCTAATATAATATAATAAGCCAAATGAAAGCTAAAATGCAAAATATAAGGTGAAATAAAAGAAATAAACCACAATAAAATCTAAAATGCAAATTAAAAGATAAAAGACAGTAAACTAATACAATAAATAATAAAAGACATTAAAATGACACTATAAGATATAAAATAAACTAATACAATTATAAGATATAAATTAGTATAAAATAAGTTGAATAGAATGGACCAGGTTGGAAGAGACCTTAAAGATCAGCATGTCCAACCCATCAACCAATCCAAGCCACCTAAACAACTAACCCATGGCACCAAGCACCCCATCAAGTCTCCTCCTCAACACCTCCAATGGCAGCAACTCCACCACCTCCCCAGGCAGCCCATTCCAATGGGCAATCACTCTCTCCGTGTAGAACTTCTTCCTAACATCCAACCTGAACCTCCCCTGGCACAGCCTGAGACTGTGTCCTCTTGTTCTGGTGCTGGCTGCCTGGGAGAAGAGACCAACCTCTGCCTGTCTACAACCCCCCTTCAGGTAGTGGTAGAGAGCAATAAGGTCACCCCTGAGTCTCCTCTTCTCCAGGCTAAGCAACCCCAGCTCCCTCAGTCTTTCCTCATAGGACTTGTGTTCCAAGCCCCTCTCCAACTTTGTTGCCCTTCTCTGGACTCGTTCCAGCAAGTCAACCTCCTTCCTAAACTGAGGGGCCCAGAACTGGACACAGGACTCAAGGTGTGGCCTAACCAGTGCAGAGTACAGGACACAATGACTTCCCTGCTCCTGCTGGCCACACTATTCCTAATGCAGGCCAGGATGTCATTGGCCTTCTTGGCCAGCTGGGCACACTGCTGGCTCATGTTTATGCAGCTGTCAATCAGCAAGCCCAGTATTTTATTAATTTTATTGATTTTATTTTACCTTCTATTTTGCATTGTAGATTTTATTGTATTTTATAGATTTTTTTTTTTTTTTTTAACCTTATATATTGCATTTTAGACTTCATGGTTCTGGGCCCCTCAGTTTAGGAAGGAGGTTGACTTGCTGGAACGAGTCCAGAGAAGGGCAATGAAGTTAGTGAGGGCCTTTGAACACAGCCCTATGAGGAGAGGCTGAGGGAGCTGGGATTGTTTAGCCTGGAGAAGAGGAGCCTCAGAGGAGACCTTATTGCCCTCTACAACTACCTGAAAGGTGGTTGTAGCCAGGAAGGGGTTGGTCTCTTCTCTCAAGCAACCAGCACCAGAACAAGGGGACACAGTCTCAGGCTGCACCAGGGGAGGTTTAGGTTGGATGTTAGGGAGAAGTTCTGCACAGAGAGAGTGGTTGCCCATTGGAATGGGCTGCCTGAGGAGGTGGTGGAGTCACCATCATTGGAGGTGCTCAGGAGGAGAATTGATGGGGTGCTTGGTGCCATGGGTTAGTTGTTTAGGTGGTGTTGGATTGGTTGATAGGTTGGGCATGATGATCTTGAAGGTCTCTTCCAACCTGGTTTATTTTAAATAAATATCAAATAAACCACAATCAAATAACAAAAGCAACAATAAAACTGGCAAGGAAGTTTGGCTTCCAAACATCTGAAGTCTCCAGCAGCTCTGCAGTGCCAGAGAGATGTTATTTAGGATGTGTTATCAACATAGGAAAAGGTTACACTCCAAATGCCCTCTGGAAAACACAGTTCTTATCTGGTGTATGCACATTTTGTTATTGTAGCCCCTCTCAGGGCCAAAGAATCCGGGTCTTGGAGCCCAGCTTTAGCTATGTGTGAGAGGTCTTGAGCACAAGCCCTGTGAGGAGAGGCTGAGGGAGCTGGGGTTGCTTAGCCTGGGGAAAAGAAGGCTCAGGGGGGACCTCATTGCTCTCTACAACTACGTGAAAGGCGGTTGTAGCCAGGAAGGGGTTGGTCTCTTTTCCCAGGCAACCTGCACCAGAGGACACAATCTCAAGCTGTGCCAGGGGAGGTTTAGGCTGGAGGTGAGGAGAAAGTTCTTCATAGAGAGAATCATTGGTCATTGGAATGTGCTGCCCAGGGAGGTGGTGGAGTCACCATCCCTGGAGGTGTTGAAGGGGGCATTGGACATGGCACTTGGTGCCATGGTCTAGTCATGAGGTCAGTGGTGATAGGTTGGACTCGATGATCCTCGAGGTCTCTTCCAACCTTAGTGATACTGTGTCATTCAGAGGAGGATGAATAGGTTCAAAAGCCACATCTGGTTTATTCTTCATGTCCTGACTTGCGGGCTCCACTGTGAGCAAGAGAGAAGGACAGAGATTCCAATGCTCCTCCCAAAGTCACAGACAACATTCAACTCTTCTTTGGCTGCACTCAAGCTCCCTGAATTTCACCGACATCAATTCATCCTGACTGAGAGAGCTAAGGATGTTCAGTCTGGGGAAGAGAAGGCTCTGAGGAGACCTAATTGTGGCCTTCCAGGATCTGAAGGGGGCTACAAGAAAGCTGGGGAGGGACTTCTTAGGGTGTCAGGGAGTGACAGGACTGGGGAGGATGGAGAAAAACAAAAACCAGAAATGGGGAGATTCAGATTGGATGTCAGGAAGAAATGTGTGAGGCTCTGCATGAATGCAACGTGCAGGTTGGCATCAGAGCATAGGCAAAGCGAGAAGCTGCAGTGCTGTTACCCCTGCAAGCTGATGTCCTGAATGCGGGGCTCGATCACTTGGAGGTCCATGAAGTCCTGCTGAGTAAACAACCATTTGGCATGGAGACAAAGTGAGCTCTCATTGCCTTCTCAGAATTTGCATTTGAGGGAGGAGGGAGAGGAGTGTGGGGCTGTGAATCTGAACTCCAATGGTAACTAAGTAAATCTGGTGTAAATATAGATATTCCTATGGGGGAAATAAGAAATGCACTTCCTTCAATGGATGTCAAGGTTTAAGCCTTAAGATTAACTTGGTTCTCTGGGACACATCTTTCCCTTTTTGTCTTTTAACTTCCCCCACCCCTCCTTTGCTCCCTTCCTCCCCTTCCCTTCCCTTCCTCCCCTTCCCTTCCTCTCCTGCTTTTCTTTATTTTTTTTTCCACCAGCCAAGATACCACCCAGAGGAGCTCAGTCCCACTGAGGAGGCCCAGCCAGCACCCATGGATGATATTGGAGTGGTCATCAAGCATTGCCCTAACAACCGGGGGGCCACCAGGCCCCCCGGCCTTTGTTGTCACCACCACCATCACCCAGTGTGCACCAGAGGCACTCACCAGGGATGAGAGGAGGATCCTCAGCCCAGATGGGCTCATCTTAGGGCTACTGCCTTTCCTGGGGGGGGATTAAAAAGGGGGGTGGGTGGGGAGGGGAAAAGTGGCCACACCTGGGGTGGGAGGAGACTCCAATAGAGCCCAGGTGTTCTGGGTTTGAGGGGAAAAGGGGGCAGGTGAGGGACATTTTAGGGTGCCAGATACTGATATGACCAGGGGGAATGGGAAAAAAAACTATAAATAAATAGATTCAGATTGGATGTGAGGAAGAAGTTCTTCCCCATGAGGGTGGTGAGAGACTGGCACAGGTTGCCCAGGAAGGTGGTGGAAGCCTCATGCCTGGAGGTTTTTGCAGCTAGGTTGGATGTGGCTGTGAGCAACCTGCTGTAGTGTGAGGTGTCCCTGCCCATGGCAGGGGGGCTGGAACTGGATGATCCTTGAAGTCCTCTCCAACCCCAACAACTCCATGATTCTAAAACAGTCTAGCAGTTTAGGCTGGATGTCAGGAAGAAATTCTTCATAGAAAGAGAGATTGGCCATTGGAATGTGCTGCCCAGGGATGTGCTGGAGTCACCATCCCTGGAGGTGTTTAGGAAGAGCTTGGATGAGGCTCTTGGTGCCACGGTTGAGTTGATTAGATGGTGTTGGGTGATAGGTAGCATTTGATGATCTCAAAGGTCTTTTCCAAACTGGTTAATTCTGTGATTTTGTGGTTAATTCCTTTATTTACTATTTACATTAAAAGTTGCTGAATTTGAAGGGCCAAAAGGGACTACAGTCATGGGCTTCCAAGTACTGCAGTAAAATGGCCATTTGGAGGGCTAAGATAACTTGGATTTAATGAGAACACTGCTATGAAAGACACAATTAACTCCTGGGCAGAATGTGAAGCCAGCCCACTATGGAGGAATCACTCAATTCTACTGCTGCAGGTTACAGAGAATCACAGAATCAACCAGGTTGGAAGAGACCTCAGAGATCATCAAGTCCAACCAATCACCCAACCCTAACTGATCAACCAGACCATGGCACTAAGTGCCTCATCCAGGCTCTTCTTAAACACCTCCAGGGATGTCGACCCCAACACCTCCCTGGGCTGCATTCCAATGGCCAATCTCTCCTGCTGGGAAGAATTTCTTCCTAAGATCAGCCTCAAGGGGACACAGTCTCAAGCTGCGCCAGGGGAGGTTCAGACTCGAGGTGAGGAGGAAGTTCTTCAACGAGCGAGTCATTCGGCATTGGAACGGGTTGCCCAGGGAGGTGGTTGAGTCATCGACCCTGGAGGCATTCAAGGGGAGATTGGACGTGGCATTTGGTGCCATGGTCTAGGCATGGGGTCTGTGTTGATAGGTTGGACTCGATGATCCTCGAGGTCCTTTCCAACCTAAGCGGTACTGTGATACTGTGATACTCCCCTGGCACAGCTTGTGACTGTGTCCTTTTGTTCTGGTGCTGATTGCCTGGGAGAAGAGACCAACCCCCACATGGCTACAACCACCCTTCAGGTAGTTGTAGACAGCAATAAGGTCTCCTCTGAGCCTCCTCTTCTCCAGGCTAAGCAACCCCAGCTCCCTCAGCCTCTCCTCACAGGGCTGTGCTCCAAACCCCTCCCCAGCTTTGTTGCCCTTCTCTGGACACCTTCCAGCAACTCAACATCTTTCCTAAACTGAGGGGCCCGGAACTGGACACAGGACTCAAGGTGTGGCCAAACCAGTGCTCAGTACTGGGCAGAATGACTTCCCTGGTTCCCAGAACATCCACAGGCAAGCCACTGTTAAGACTTTTCATGAGCTGGTTTTCATCCTGTGCTGCAGCCTGAACATAGACTGGGCCTCTTTTCACAAATGATGTCTCAGACAGGCACCCAGTTCTGTCAGTGAGCAGCAGCAGTCAGCATGGTTGCTGAAAACATTCTTCTGTCAGAATCACTGCTTGAACCAGAGCCATGCTTCCTCTTTCACCCTGTCTGCCAGCATGAATGAAGAACAATGGATTTTTCTCTCCAAGAGCTGCCCTCGAACCTCATCTCTGCCTGTTTCACGCAGCAGAGCAGGAGAAAGCTGCCAGCAGCTGCTCCAAGTGCTTCCCCCACACTCCTGCAGAAGTCTCCTGGCAAAGCTGTGTCTCCTGCAAACCTCAGTTCAGCAGAGCTGGCTGGCAGCACCCTAAGGATGTGCATGTGCTGATGGCCCCTTCTGACAGCCAAGTCCTAATTAAAGGCTAGCTGTAAATGACGATCTCTGGCTTGCCCCAAGGGCAGATAGAAGCCTGGAGTGAATGGCAGGGTTGTGCAGCCAGGAAGCCACAAATGGACCACAGGGCGCAGGAGCATGCACACTGCACCAGGTCAGACCTCTTCAACCCTCTGCTGGCAAATCCACCACAGAGGGTCTTAATATAGAAAGGTGCAGATTCATCACCCTCCCTCCCTAGAGCATTTTAACTCAAACAGTGTTACAGAGTTCTCTTGGAGGCAGGGGAACATTAAGGATTACTTTAACTATAAAGAGGATAAACAGAATCATAGAATCGTTAGGGTTGGAAGGGACCTCAAGGATCATCCAGTTCCAATTGCCCTGCCATGGCCATGGACCCCTCACACTAAATCAGGTTGCTCAGAGCCACATCCAGCCTTGGAAACCTCAAGGGATGGGGCTCCCACCACCTCCCCATGGTAATGAAAGCTTTGTGTGTGAGCCAGGAGGTGTTAGCCATTGCTGGCAGGTGTCTGGGAAGTGAAGCCTATTTCACAAACATTAAAAGCACTGATGAATTCTGTATTCTGTGGGCTCTTCCAACCTGGTCTATTCTATTCTATTCTATTCTATTCTATTCTATTCTATTCTATTCTGTTCTGTTCTGTTCTGTTCTGTTCTGTTCTACTGTTTAAAGAAAATTCTTTACCTCTCTATTTCCAAGCCAAATCCAAATTATTTCTTGGTGGATTTGCCCTTTTCCTTTCTTTTCCTCTCTCTCAGGATAGAGGAGGGGGGACCACGGGAGGAATTCTCAGCCTGGTCCCCATCTGAGCTCTTAAGTCCCAGTTAAGGCTCAAACTATCACACTGACCTATATGAAGAGCAAGGCTTTGTAGAGTATTCAGTAAACTCCATAGCTCACTTGGCCACACATCACCTGAAGGCCCTGCCTCTGACCACTCATTTCTGAGCCAAAGAACTTGCAGTTGCACCTCGAGTCCTGTGTCCAATTCTGGGCCCCTCAGTTTAGGAAGGAGGTTGACTTGCTGGAATGAGTCAAGAGAAGGGCAACAAAGTTGGTGAGGGGTTTGGAACACAGCCCTGTGAGGAGAGGCTGAGGGAGCTGGAGCTGCTTAGCCTGGAGAAAAGGAGACTCAGGGGTGACCTTATTGCTGTCTACACCTCCCTGAAGGGAGGTTGCAGACAGGTGGATTATAGTCTCTTCTCCCAGGCAGCCAGCACCAGAACAAGAGGACACAGTCTCAGGCTGCACCAGGGAAGGTTTAGGCTGGATATTAGGGAGAAGTTCTACACAGAGAGAGTGATTGCCCATTGGAATGGGCTGCCTGGGGAGGTGGTGGAGTCACCATCACTGGAGGTGTTTAGGAGGAGACTTGATGGGGTGCTTGGTGCCATGGGTTGGTTGTTTAGGTGGGTTGGATTGGTTGATGGGTTGTATGTGATGATCTAGAAGGTCTCTTCCAACCTGGTTTATTCTATGTATTGTATGTATTCTATGTGTCCCCTTGTTCTGGTTCTATTCTATTCTATTCTATTCTATTCTATTCTATTCTATTCTATTCTATTCTATTCTATTCTATTCTATTCTATTCTATTCTATTCTATTCTACTGCATGACAGCAGAGAAACACTTTCATAGTATCATAGTAATATGATAGTATCAGTCAGGGTTGGAAGGGACCACAAGGATCATCTAGTTCCAACCCCCCTGCCATGGGCAGGGACACCCCACACTACATCAGCCTGGCCAGAGCCTCAGCCAGCCTGATCTTAAACACCTCCAGGGACAGAGCCTCAACCACCTCCCTGGACAACCCATTCCAGGGTCTCACCACTCTCATGGTGAAGAACTTCCTCCTCACCTCCAGCCTGAATCTCCCCACCTCCAGCTTCATTCCATTCCCCCTAGTCCTATCACTCCCTGAGATCCTGAGCAGTCCCTCCCCAGCCTTCCTGTAGGCCCCCTTCAGATACTGGAAGGCCACAATTAGGTCACCTGGGAGCCTTCTCTTCTGCAGACTGAACAGCCCCAACTCTTTCAGTCTGTCCTCATAGGAGAGGTAGAATCACTTCCTTTCTGGAATTTTGTTGTTGTTCATTCCCATTTGAGAAAGCACTCAAAGATTACCCTATTTTTTTTCTTCTTTAATATATTATTCACTTGGCCTGCCATGCAGAGAAATTTGGTTTTCTATTGGGCTGAAATTTCTTCCTGGAAACAAATCTGTGCAGACTCAGAGCATTGCTCTGCTGCTGTGATTGCATTATTAGAACATTTTTAAATGGTTTTATGTGCTTCCCCCCCAACCCCCTTTTATTTTTGTTAATGTGTCAGTCGACAGTAAGTATATGAAAGGGTTCTTGGCCCCACAGCATAAAAACAAACCTTTGAACTGGAAAGATGAGTGGACTTTGGACTAAGCCCTATGAAGAGCAGCTGAAGGAGCTGGGGGGGTTTAGCCTGGAGAAGAGGAGGCTCAGGGGAGATCTTATTGATGTCTACAACTACCTGAAGGGAGGTTGCAGCTAGGTGGGGGTTGGTCTTTTCCAGGCAATCAGGAACAGAACAAGAGGACACAGTCTCAAGCTGTGCAAGGGAGAAGTTTAGGATGGATGTTAGGAAGAAGTTCTTCTCAGAGAGATTGGCTGTTGGAATGTGCTGCCCAGGGAGGTGGTGGAGTCACTGTCCCTAGTGGTGTTTGAGAAAAGCCTGAATGGCACTTAGTGCCATGGTCTAGTTGATTAGATAGCGTTGGGTGATCAGTTGGACTTGATGAACTGGGAGGTCTCTTCTAACTTGGTTGATTCTGTGTAAGCTGCAGCAGTAGAAATGAGTGATTCTTCTATACTGGGCTGGCTTCACACTCAGCCCAGGAGTTAATTGGCTTTCAGAGCAGTGTTCTCATTAAATCCAAATTAAAATAGAATAGAATTAACCAGGTTGGAAAAGACCTTCAAGATCATCAAGTCCAACCTCTCACCCAACACCATCTAATCAACTAAACCATGGCACTAAGTGCCTTATCCAGTCTCTTCCTAAACACCTCCAGGGATGTTGACTCACCACCTCCCTGGGCAGCACATTCCAATGGCAAATCTCTCTTTCTATGAAGAACTTCTTCCTGACATCCAGCCTAAAGCTCCCCTGGCACAGCTTGAGACTGTGTCCTCTTGTTCTGGGAGAGGAGACCCACCTCCACCTGGCTACAACCTCCCTTCAGGGAGTTGGAGAGAGCAAGAAGGTCTCCCCTGAGCCTCCTCTTCTCCAGGCTAAGCAAGCCCAGCTCCCTCAGCCTCTCCCCACAGGGCTGTGCTCCAAACCCCTCCCCAGCTTTGTTGCCCTTCTCTGGACACCTTCCAGCATCTCAACATCTTTCCTAAACTGAGGGCCCCAGAATTCTGTGACCCATTTCAAAACTGCATTCATTCTAAGAAAATAACTTCTGGGTAATTACACCAAGCTTTAAGTCAACAGTAAGGAAAAAGTGAACCTTAAGATGTCCTCCTCGTGTAGTTTGTTAAGGAGAAGCAGATTTGGGCTGCTCAGGAAAGAGTCTGAAATGCAATATATGTAAAAAAGAAAAGCAGGTACTGTTCATATTCCAGAAAAGACAGCTGGAAATCATTTCATATTTGGAGCTACTGGCAGGCACAGTGCACTCATTATTGGTATTGCTGTTAGTCAGCACATTGTGACAATCAAACCTGCATCATACATTTGCAGAAAGAAATGATAAACATATGCCATGGAAGGGGGTGGGGGGATGGAGGATGGGTTGGGAGGAATAAAAGACTACAGCTGTCTATGGAGTATTTACGAGAGCCTGGGATTTCATTCGTGTCTTTTCAAACACCTAAGGAGGTTAAAGAAAACTGAAGTTAGAAAATTATTATTTAGACTCTGCAGGTAAAAAAAAAAAAAAGAAGAAAAAAAATTGAAAAGAAGAAACAAATTTAAAAAGAAGGGGGGAAGAGGAAAAAGAAAAAAGAGAAAAAGCAAAGGAAAAAAGAGAAAATGAGAAAAGGGGAAAAGATAAAAAGAGAAAAAAAAAAGAAAAAGAGAAAATGAGAAAAAGGGAAAAAGGAAAAATAAGAAAAAAGAGGAAAAGAAAGAGAAAAAATCAAATGGGAAAGCGAGAGGGAAAGGGAAAGGAAAAGGAAAAGGGAAAAAGAGAAAGAGAAAGAAAGAAAGAGAAAGAGAAAGAGAAAGAGAAAGAGAAAGAGGAAAAGACAGAAAAAAAAAAGGAGAAAAAGACAGAAAGAAAAGAGAAAGAGAAAGAGAAAGAAAAGAAAAAGAGAAAAGAGAAAAGGAAAAAGAAAAAGAAAAAGAAAAAAAAAAGAAAAAGAAAAAGAAAAAGAAAAAGAAAAAGAAAAAGAAAAAGAAAAAGAAAAAGAAAAGAAAAAGAAAAAGAAAAAGAAAAAGAAAAAGAAAAGAAAAAGAAAAAGAAAAGAAAAAGAAAAGAAAAAAGAAAAAGAAAAAGAAAAGAAAAGAAAAAGAAAAGGAAAAGGAAAAGGAAAAAGGAAAAGGAAAAGGAAAAGGAAAAGGAAAAGGAAAAGGAAAAAAAAAGGAAAAAAAGGAAAGGAGAAGGAGAGAAGGAGAAGGAGAAGGAGAAGGAGAAGGAGAAGGAGAAGGAGAAGGAGAAGGGAGAAGGAGAAGGAGAAGGAGAAGGAGAAGGAGAAGGAGAAGGAGAAGGAGAAGGAGAAGGAGAGAAGGAGAAAGAGAAAGAGAAGAGAGAAAGAGAAAGAGAAAGAGAAAGAAAGAGAAAGAGAAAGAAAGAAAAAGAAAAAAAGAAAAAGAAAAAGAAAAAGAAAAAGAAAAAGAAAAGAAAAGAAAAAAAGAAAAAGGAAAAGAAAAAGGAAAAGAAAAAAAAAGAAAAGGAAAAGAAAAAAAAAGAAAAAGGAAAAGAAAAGAAAAAGAAAAAGAAAAAGAAAAAGAAAAAGAAAAAGAAAAAGAAAAAGGAAAAAGAAAAAAAGGAAAAAGAAAAAGAAAAAAGAGAAGACAAAGAGAAAGAAAGAGAAAGAGTTTTCAAATGAAGAAGAAGAAAAGAAATCATCGACGTACTCGAGCATATAGCTCAGTCTCTGCTCAGTTGCACCCTGTGATAGGACAGGAGACAATGCATATAGAGTCCAGCACAGAAGGTTCCACCTCAACATGAGGAGGATCTTCCCTGTGAGGGTCACAGAGCACTGGAGCAGGCAGCCCAGAGAGGTTGTGGAGTCTCCTTCTCTGGAGACTTTAAAGCCCCATCTGGATGCATTCCTGCGTGACCTGAGCTAGATTCTATGGTTCTGTTCTGGCAGGGGGCTTGGACTTGATGACCTTTGAAGGTCCCTTCTAACCCCTAACATCCTGTGATGCTGTGAATTTTCTTTCACCTGTCATTTTTGACACTCTATTTCTCCTCCTCATCAACAATCCCTAAGCAGTGCAGGCTGCTGCAGCTGGTTTTACACATGAAAGTGTTTCTGCACACTCTCGACAGCACTTTCTAGGACCTGGATCAGTCTCACTCATGAGAGGCATGAGGGCTGTGAAAAGGGACCTTAGATCTTTTCTTTCTTCCCTGTCCCCAGGTCAGCTAGCACCACACATACTCCTGTGCCAAATCCCCAGGGACACAAAGCACCTCCACTTCAGAGCAAGGTGTGTGGCACTCCCTCCATAGCGGCTGTGTGGTGATGCCACATCTCTCACTTCAAGACAACCTCTTCTCCCAGCTGCCCCTTGCACAGTAAAATGGACAGTGATGCAAAGGCAAAATATTCAATCACAGAATCACAGAATTGTCAGGGTTGGAAGGGACCTCAAGGATCAGCCAGTTCCAACCCCCCCATGGCCATGGGCAGGGACACCTCACACTACAGCAGGTTGCTCACAGCCACATCCAGCCTGGCTGCAAAAACCTCCAGGGATGAGGCTTCCACCACCTCCCTGAGCAACCTGTGCCAGTGTCTCACCACCCTCATGGGGAACAACTTCTTCCTGACATCCAGTCTCAATCTACCCATTGCTAGTTTTGTTCCTTTCCCCCCAGTCCTATCATGACATCTCAACTAAGTCAGCCTGACCTTGGGATGGAGCCAGAGCTCTGGTCCTGTGCATTTAGTAGTCGTCCAGTTCTTCATCACCACAGTTCCAGGATGGGACAGATTTTTCCTAGCTTATGTTGCTGGCAAATATTAACAGCAATATTGGACTAAAGTGATTTGGTTGCAGAAAAAATTGCTTCCAAAGCATGTATGCACAAAGAATATTTAGGTGATCTAAACAGTTGGCCATTGGAATGTGCTGCCCGGGGAGGTGGTGGAGTCACCATTCCTGGAGGTGTTCAAGAGGGGATTGGATGTGACACTTGGTGCCATGGTTTAGTCATGAGGTGTTGCGTGACAGGCTGAACTTGATGATCTTTGAGCTCTCTTCCAACCTTGGTGATTCTGTGATTCTAAACTGAAGGAAATAATTTATTCCACTGAAAATATTAAAGAGGTTCAGGCACCAGAAAATAAAGGAAATTTCACCATGAAGAGTTACTTCTGCAAGAAATAGAACAGTATTGTTATTACTTTATTAATATGTAATTGATACCCTTGCCCTTTTCCCCAGCATTCAACTCAAAATGTTGGGACAATGCTTCAGCTGAGCCAAATCTGTGAATTTTGTTGGAAAGTAATAGCCATTGCTCCCCCCCCCAACCAGCCAAGGCTTACTGATCTCAACCTATCTTTGTCTCTTCAGAAAATCTGGACTGAGTGAAGAAGGAAACATTCATCTTGGGCACACTGGAAGCCCTCATATTGGAGGCTTCAAAAAGTAAACTGAAAATTCAGAGGGTATCACATCTGCAGGTTTTGGCTGACCTTTTTTATTTGCTTGCTTGCTTGCTTCCTTAATTGCTTGCTTTCTTCTTTGCTTGCTTATTTGCTTTCTTGCTTGCTTCCTTGCTTTCTTTTCTTCCTTCCTTCCTTTCTTTCTTGATTGCTTTTTGCTTGCTAGATTGCTTGCTTCCTTGCTTTCTTTTCTTCCTTTCTTTCTTTCTTGATTGCTTTTTTCTTGCTTGCTTGCTTTCTTCCTGGCTTGCTTGCTTTCTTCCTGGCTTGCTTGATTCCTTGCAGACTTGCTTGCTTGCTTGCTTACTTGCTTGCTTCCTTGTTTCCTCGATTCCATGTTTGCTTCCTTGTATTCTCTTCTTCCTTTCTTTCTTTCTTGATTGTTTTTTTCTTTCTTTTTTCCTTTCTTGCTTGCTTGCTTGTTTCCTTCCTTGCTTGTATTCTCTTCTTCCTTTCTTTCTTTCTTGATTGTTTTTTTCTTTCTTGCTTGCTTGCTTCCTTCCTTTCTTGTTTTCTTTCTTCCTTTCTTTCTTTCTTGATTGCTTTCTTCTTGCTTGCTAGCTTGCTTCCTTGCTTTCTTTACTTACTTTCTTTCTTTCCTGATTGCTTTTTTCTTGCTTGCTTTCTTCCTGGCTTGCTTGTTTTCTTCCTTGCTTGCTTGATTCCTTGCATGCTTGCTTCCTTGCTTGCTTGCTTTCTTCCTTGCTTCCTTGCTTCCATGTTTGCTTCTTTGCATTCTTTTCTTCCTTCCTTCCTTCCTTCCTTCCCTTCCTTCCTTCCTTCCTTCCTTCCTTCCTTCCTTCCTTCCTTCCTTCCTTCCTTCCTTCCTTCCTTCCTTCCTTCCTTCCTTTTTTCTTACTTGCATGTTTTCTTCCTTTCCTTCTTTCTTCATTTCTTCCTCTTTTTTTTTTTTTTCCCTTTTCTTTTTTCCTTTTAGATTACCTCATCTCTTCATACTTCAAAACTAAGACTTTTAAGGCTCTTTCTTGGAAGGCTTGGATCCATTCTTGTTTTTATTCAAACCAGACAAATGAAGCTTTAAGAGTTTCAATATGAATGAAACCATCCTGACATCAACAAAACAAAATTCATAGCACTAATGGAATGTGGTAACTAAGTTTAAGGGATTTGGATCTCATCTGGACAGCCTCTGGCCATTCAGGTGTGTGTACAGTCTCCTCAATTTAATCATTTGTGCACAGAAAATACCTAATAGGAAAGGAATAGGTCACAGTTCAGGAACAGCTAACAGCTGGTTAAGATGGAGCACAGGATCCCAAGATATTAGGGGTTGGAAGGGACCTCCAAAGACCATCGAGTCCAACCCCCAAGATACAAACAGATGTTGCTGTGGTGGCCTGCTGGAGGCACTGGGGACTTCCAAACATTATTGATCTTCAAGGTCTATTCCAACCTTAATGATTCTGTGGTTCTGTGATTATTGCCATGTGTCTGAGCTGAGCTGCAACCACTGAAATGGTGAAAGCTTGCAAATGGAATGGAATGGAATGGAATGGAATGGAATGGAATGGAATGGAATGGAATGGAATAGAATAGAATAGAATAGAATAGAATAGAATAGAATAGAATAGAATAGAATAGAATAGAATAGAATAGAATAGAATAGAATAGAATAGAGTAGAATAGAAATAACCAGGTTGGAAAAGCCCTTCGAGATCATCAAGTCCAACCTATCATCCAATGCCTCCTGATTAACTATACTATGGCACCAAGTGCCACATCCAATCTCTTTTTGAACACCTCCAGGGATGGTGACTCCACCACCTCCCTGGGCAGCACATTCCAATAACAAATTACTCTTTCTGGGAAGAACTTTCTCCTCACCTCAAGCCTAAACTTCCCCTGGCACAGCTTGAGACTGTGTCCTCTTGTTCTGGCACTGGTTACCTGAGAGAAGAGACCAACACCCACCTGGTTACAACCCCCTTTCAGGTAGTTGTAGAGAGAAGACACTGGAAGATTAATGGTGTTTACAATCCAGATAAAATCACCGAATCACAGAATGGTAGAGCTTGGAAGGGACCCAAAGAGATCATTGAGTCCAACTCCCCTGCCCGAGCAGGACCATAGAATCCAGCATAGGTCTCACAGGAATGCATCCAAATGGGTCTTGAAGTATCTAGAGATGAAGACTCCACAACCTCTCTGTTGTGTTCTGGGAACATCACAGTTAAGAAATTCCTCCTCATGTTGAAGTGGAACCTCCTGTGCTGTACTTTATATCCATTGCCCCTTGTCCTGCCTCAGGGCACAACTGAGTAGAGCCTGTCCCTTCCTACCTGACACTCAATCCTTAGATATTTCATAGTATCATGGTATCATAGTTATCAGTCATGGTTGGAAAGGACCACAAGGACCATCTAGTTCCAAACCCCCTGCCATGGGCAGGGACACCCCACACTATATCAGGCTGGACAGAGCCTCATCCAGCCTGGGCTTAAACACCTCCAGGGACAGGGTCTCAACCACCTCTGTGGACAGCCCATTCCAGGGCTTCACCACTCTCATGGGGAAGAACCTCCTCCTCACATCCAGCCTATTTAGAGACCTTGATCATATCCCTTTCCAGTCTTCTCCTCTCCAGATTAAACAGCCCCAGGGCTCTCAGCCTCTCCTCATCAGGCAGTGCTTCAGTCCCCTAATCATCCTGGTAGCCCACCATTGGACTCTCTCAAGTAGATCCCTGTCCCTCTTGAACTGGGCAGCCCAGAACTGGATGCAATATTCCAGGTGTGGCCTCACCAGGGCAGAGTAGAGGGGGAAGAGAACCTCCCTGGTTCTCCTGGACACACTCTAATGCACCTCAGGATCCCATTGGCCTTCTTGGCCATCAGGGCACATTGCTGTCCCATGCAGAACTTGCTGTCCACCAGGACTCCCAGGTCCTTTTACACAGGGCTGCTCTCCAGCAGATCACCTCCTCACCTGTACTGCTGCAGTTTATTATCATGAAGGACTCTGCACAGAGACAGAGAAACATCCAAACCTACAGTCTCCTGTTTGTAGGAAACTGACTACACTTGCTGGCAGGAGAAATACCAGTTTCTAGTACTGAGGATGGCAGGAAAAAAACCACAGAGAGAGAAAGCCAAATATGTTGACAGACTTTCTACCAATATGTTGCCAAGTACTGCAGACCAGTCTGAACCAGCCTCTACTCAGTGCCAGGCAATGAAGTGCTTTCTTCTACTGAATGCTCCCTGTTAGTTATCACTTAGCTAGATGCTGCTGTTTCCACTTTGGTCTTTTCTCCTTTGCTAACACTGTTAGAATAGAATAGAATTAACCAGGCTGGAAGAGACTTTTGAGATCATCAAGTCCAACCTATCACCCAACACCATCTAATCAACTTGTTTTAAGGGGGCCTACAAGAAAGCTGGGGAGGGACTTTTTAGAGTGTCAGGGAATGATAGGACCTGGGGGGAATGGAACAAAACTAGAAATGAGTAGATTGAGACTGGATGTTAGGAAGAAGTTCTTCCCCATGAGGGTGGTGAGAGCCTGGCACAGGTTTCCCAGGGAGGTGGTGGAAGCCTCCTGCCTGGAGGTGTTTGCAGCCAGGCTGGATGTGACTGTGAGCAACCTGCTGTAGTGTGAGGTGTCCCTGCCCATGGGGGTGGGTTTGGAACTGGCTGATCCTCGAGTTCCCTTCCAACCCTAACAGTTCTATGGAGCAGTAACAGAGAGGGTTCACAAAGGTAAGGCATAAGGATAAATAGGACAATACACAAAACCAAGCCTGGGTGGCCTTTTATTTCCCTGAATGCAAGTGGATTCAAGTCCTTTGGAGAGCATGGATGCAGCTTGGAGAGAGAACCAGGCCCAACCATGTGGCCAGCACAGGAAACAAGCAGCAGCTGAATGTCCTTTCGAGCAGGCAAGGCAGGAGAAGAGGGCAACAGCAGCCAATGCCCACTCTCTTTATAGGCTTGCTGGACAGGAAGGGGGAGTGGAATAGTCCGTCTTTGACCCAGGGACCCCTCCTCCTGGCAGAGGGAAACCAATTCCTTCTCTGCCCAGCTGGATCAAGTTTCTTTTGTCCTCCTAGGGGCTGGGCTCTTTCAGTTTCCCCCCTCAGGATGGATGTAACCCAGCACACAAAACAAAACAAATCACAAAACACTAAACATAACACAAAACACAACCAAAACCACAACCCAACAAAACACAGCCCAAAACACAGCAGAAAACACAACCCAAAACACAACCCAACAAAACAAAACACGCAAAACCCAACCAACCAAGCAAAAAAGACCCAGGGAGGAAGAGGTGCATAGGTGATTTATTCAGCTTTGTCATCACAAACGCCTGTGCCCATGTGCCTTCACTAAAAGTTCACACATGAGACAAGCCTGCACCAATAGAATCATAGAATGGTCTGGGTTAGAAGGGACCTCCAAAGATCATCCACCCCAACCTCCCTCTGCAGTCAGCAGGGGCATCCTCCACTGCATCAACTAAAACTTGAATAGCATAGCATAGCATAGCATAGCATGGCATGACATGGCATGGCATAGCATAGCATAGCATAGAATAGACCCTTGAGATCATCAAGTCCAACCTATCACCCAACACCATCTAATCAACTAAACCATGGCACCAAGCACCCTATCAAGTCTCTTCTTTAACACCTCCAATGATGGTGACTCCACCACCTCCCTGGGCAGCACATTCCAATGGCCAATCTCTCTTGCTGGGAAGAATTTCTTCCTAACATCCAGCCTAAACATCCCCTGGCACAGCTTGAGACTGTGTCCTCTTGTTCTGGTGCTGGTTGCCTGAGAGAAGAGACCAACCCCCACCAGGCTACAACCTCTCTTCAAGGAGTTGTAGAGAGCAAGAAGGTCTCCCCTGAGCCTTCTCTTCTGCAGGCTAAGCAACCCCAGCTCCCTCAGCCTGTCCTCACAGGGCTGTGCTACAGACCTCTCCCCAGTTTTGTTGCCCTTCTCTGGACACCTTCCAGCATCTCACTATCTTTCCTAAACTGAGGGGCCCAGAACTGGACACAGGACTCGAGGTGTGGCCTAACCAATGCAGAGTACAGGGGCTCCTGCTGGCCACACTCTTCCTGCTGCAGGCCAGGATGCCATTGACTTTCTTGGCCACCTGGGCACAATGCTGGCTCATGTTCAGACTACTATCAACCAGCACCCCCAAGTCCCTTTCTGCCTGGCTGCTCTGTAGCCACTCTGACCCCACCCTGTAGCACTGCATGGGGTTGCTGTGGCGAATGTGCAGAACCCGGCACTTGGATGTGTTCAATCTCCTGCCCTTGGACTCTGCCCATCTGTCCAGCCTGTCAAGGTCCCTCTGCAGAGCTCTCCTAGTTCCTATACTGAGGCTTTCTGATACTTTACTGTCTCTTTCCTAGAGCAAAAAGGAAAGCAAAGTAAAATCCCTCTGAGTTTCTGAAGCCCTCTCATTCTTCGCTCTCCTGTGCAAATGCTGCCACCTCCTTCTTAATTCCACAGCTTCTGCCGCAGGGAATTTATTTTGGCCTCTCCTTCCCTTCTTGCCAAACAGCTCAGTGTTTCCAAACAAAACAATCTCCCTTCATGACCTCTTCAGTCAGGACATCAGCTTTCTCCCGAGGAGTAGTGCTCTTTGCTTGATAACTGCTCTCTTGCTCTGGTTCCTGCTGAGTCTGCCTTTGCTTTCCCTGCATGCTGCCAGCACCCTTTGAAGAGCAATTAGAAAGTCAGAAAGAGTTAGCAGCATTTACATGCTGTGAAGACCTTAATGGATCAGGGAAACTCCTCTAAGCCACGGTACCCACACAGTTTGAGCCAGAAAAAGCTTTAAAATGTCTGTGTTTTAGTAGTGCAGCCCTGTGTCAATCACAGGCTCAGGCTTCAGCATTTGCATGTCTTGTTAACGGCCTTAAGTAACCCAACACCCAAGCCATGACTTGTTAACAACTTCCTTGGAATAATAAGCAATGAATCAATCACTGTGTCTAGGTAATCATGGAAAGAATAAGAAAACAGAAGGCAGAGCAAGAGAGACAGGAAGTCCCAAAAGGCTTTGCTGCTCGGGAGCCTGACACCGACAGAGCTTTAGGTGTGAACTCATATAGTGACAACAAAAGCAGTGCAGAAAGCTGCATCCTTTTCTATCCACACCTTATTTCACAGATCAAACTGAAGCCAGCTTGAGCCACACTTTTTCTCAGCTAAGAGAATGCACACAGACCATTTTATGAATGTAAAGGATGATTGGACAGCAGTGCTCTGAGCTGGGTTAGGAACTGGCTGGAGGGCCGAGCCCAGAGAGTGGTGGTGAATGGTGCCACATCCAGCTGGCAGCCAGGCATCAGTGGTGTCCCCCAGGGATCACTACTGGGCCCCACCCTGTTCCATATCTTTACTGATGATCTGAATGAGGGGATTGAGTCCATCATCAGTAAATTTTCAGATGACACCAAGCTGGGGGCAGGAGTTGATCTGTTAGAGGGTTGGAGAGCTCTGCAGAGGGACCTTGGCGGGTTCTACACATTGGCCACAACAACCCCATGCAGTGCTACAGGCTGGGGTCAGAGTGGCTGAGAACAGCCAGGCAGGAAGGGACCTGGGGGTACTGGTTGAGAGTAGTCTGAACATGAGCCAGCATTGTGCCCAGAAGGCCAAGAAGGCCAATGGCATCCTGGCCTGCATCAGGAATACCAGATTGCTTAGCTTGGAGAAGAGGAGGCTCAAGGGAGACCTTATTGCTCTCCAACTACCTGAAGGTAGGTTGTAGTCACATGGGGGTTGGTCTCTTCTCTCAGGTAACCAGCACCAGAGCAAGAGGACACACTCTCAAGCTGCTCCAGGGGAGGTTTAGGCTGGATGTTAGGAAGAAGTTCTTCCCAGCAAGAGAGATTGGTCATTGGAATGTGCTGCCCAGGGAGGTGGTGGAGTCACCATCCCTGGAGCTGTTTAAGAAGAGCATGGATGAAGCACTTGGTGCCATGATTTAGTTGATCAGATGGTGTTTGGTGATAGGTTGGACTCGATGATATTGAAGGTGTTTTCCAACCTTGTTGATTCCATGATTCTATGATTGCCTGGGTGAGCATCTAGCAATATACAGAAGAGCAACAGAAGACCTTTCTCAGGAGACAGCACCAAGTGTGTCTGTTTAACAGTCTCCTCCTTTCCAAAGCACCAGTTCATTCCAGGAAGCACTTGAGTGTAACCCTTACCCCTGAGTTGCTAGCCAAGGATCAGATCATGAAACCAAACATATTAAACATGTAAATTCAGTCTGTCCAGACCTTACTTTCAGACCTCAGCCAGACTGCTTTGTTCTACTTTTCCCCAGAAGGGAGCAAGCAGTGTTTGAACTGAAATACGTGAAACCATTTCATTCAGCATGAAAAATTTGTTCACCCTTAGCTGAACACTGAGTGCTAGCTTTAGGAGCACAAGACAGGGGTTTGCTTGCAGGGAGTATGGCAGCACATGTGAATCATGCAGCTGCCTGCTGAGTTAGCCTAGATCTTAGAATTAATAATCCTCAATTAGTGAGTTAAATCACACAATCACAGAATCACAGAATGTTAGTGGCTGGAAGGGATCTTGAAAGCTCATCCAGTCCAACCACCCTGCCAGAGCAGGAGCACCTAGAGCAGATCACACAGGAACACATCCAGGAGGGTCTTGAATAACTCCAGAGAGGGAGACTCCACAACCTCCCTGGGCAGCCTCTTCCAGTGCTCTGTCACCCTCGCAGGGAAATAATTCTTCCTCCTGTTTCCATGGAACTTCTGTGCCTCAGCTTCCACCACTGCCCCTTGTGCTGGCATTGGGCATCACCCAGCAGAGCCTGGCTCCAGCCTCTGGGCACTCACCCTGCACATCTTTATCAACAGCAATGAGTCACCTCTTAGTCTCCTCTTCTCCAAGCTACAGAGTCCTCAGCTCCCTCAGTTTCTGATCATATAGGAAGATGTTCCACTCCCTTCAGCATTTTTGTGGCCCTGTGCTGGACTCTTTCAAGCAGTTCCCTGAGGTCCTTCTTGAGCAGCGGAGCCCAGAACTGGACACAATATTCTAGATGTGGCCTCAGCAGGGCAGAGTAGAGGGGCAGGAGAGCCTCTCTTGACCTACTGACCACAGCCCTTCTAATGCACTCCAGAATGGCATTGGCCTTCTTGTCCACAAAAGTACATATATCATGCTGCTTCATCCTTGAATTTCTCTAACAAGGAATACATTGTTTTGTGCTTGGCCTGAGCCAGACCAGCAGGCAACCAGCACCAGAACGAGAGGACACAGTCTCAAACTGTACCAGGGGAGGTTTAGGCTGGGGGTGAGGAGAAAGTTCTTCCCAGAAAGAGAGATTGCCCATTGGAATGTGTTGCCCAGGGAGGTGGTGGAGTCACCATCCCTGGAGGTGTTCAAGAGGGGATTGGATGTGGCACTTGAAGCCATGGTTTAGTTGTCATGGGGTGTTGGGTGACAGGTTGGAGTTGATGATCTCTGAGGTCTTTTCCAACCTTATTGATTCTATGATTCTATATCCCCCTAACAGACATCAACATAAGGGTGCTAACACAGCTGCTTGATAACCTGACCATAGGACATGTCCTAATACCTTCATTTCCAAAATAAGAGCAGGGTGAAAGACATGAAGTGGTCATTTATTTTACCTGCTGGCCCCAAGGCAATGAATCACTGGCAGTTATTTGTTTAACATGTCTGCTCTCTTGCTGGACTAAGGTACACTGCAAGTCTCTTGTCTCAGAGGCAGCTGAATAGAGAAAAAGAATGTATTTTCAACTCAAAGTCACTTCAAGATAGAGAAGAGTAAATTTAGATTGGATGTTAGGAACAAGTTCTTTACCATGAGAGCAGTGGAACACTGGAATAGGGTACCCATGGAGGTGGCTGGGGGCCAGGGAGGTGGGTGAGGCCCATCTGTGCAGATATTCAAGGTGAAACTCAACAGGACTCTGGGCAACCTGATCTAGTTGAGGATGTCCCTGCTGACTGCAGAGGGGGTTGGAATAGATGACCTTGGGAGGTCCCATCCAACCCAGACCATTCTATGATTCTATGAGTCTATGATTCTATGGTTCTATGGCTCTATGGTTCTATAACTCTATGAATAGAATAGAATAGAATAGAATAAACCAGGTTGGAAGAGACCTTCAAGATCATCGCGTCCAACCTATCATCCAACACCACCTAATCAACTAACCCATGGCACCAAGCACCCCATCAAGTCTCCTCCTGAACACCTCCAGTGACAGTGACTCCACCACCTCCCTGGGCAGTCCATTCCAATGGGCAATCACTCTCTCTGTGTAAAACTTCTCTGGTTCTGTGATTCTATGGTTCTACGATTCTATGACTCTATGATTCTATGGTTCTATGAGTCTATGACTACGGTTCTATGATTCTATGATTCTATGACTCTATGCTTCTATGGTTCAATGATTTTATGATTTTATGATTCTATGGTTCCATGAACCTATGACTCTATGACTCTATGGTTCTATGAATCTATGATTCTATGAGTCTATGACTTTCAGGTTCTATGATTTTATGATTCTATGACTATGACTCTATGAATATGATTCTATGGTTCTATGATTCTATGACTCTATGACTCTATGATTCTATGACTCTATGACTCTATGAATATGATTCTATGGTTCTATGATTCTATGACTCTATGACTATGATTCTATGACTCTATGATTCTATGATTCTATGATTCTATGACTCTATGATTCTATGATTCTATGACTCTATGATTCTATGATTCTATGGTTCTATGATTCTATGGTTCTATAATTCTATGACTCTATGACTCTATGACTCTGATTCTATGAGTATGATTCTATGACTATGATTCTATGACTATGACTCTATGATTCTATGACTCTATGATTCTATGAGTATGGTTCTGATTCTATAATTCTATGACTCTATGATTCTATGAGTCTATGATTCTCTGATTTTATGGCTCTATGAGTCTATGATTGTACCATCACAACTGCACACACACATATGATGCAGTATCTGTGTGACTTCTGTCACTTCAGAGGGCATACTCTGAAGCCCAGGGCTCTGATCAAACAGTACCTTCTGCATTGTTTTCTTTTGCAAAAGGCAAAGTGCTGAACTTTCAGCTGCTCTAATCCATTGCTAACTGCATTCCCTCTCTCCCCCCCTAGCCTGCTGTGCATGAATGATTATCACACTGGTGTGAGGCCAGGGAGCTGAGCAGCCCTGCTCACCTCAGCCAGACTGTCTGACCGGTTGCTGCTCCCAGGGCAGTCATGGGGCACGTCTGCTTCTTACATCACCACAGCAGCAAGTGCACAGTCAGCCATTCCATACCTTACTGCAGATATGGGCCAGCTGCACTGCCCTGCAAAGCAGCCTAATTCCTCTTCTCTGCCTTCATAAGCTCTGTTTGGAAAAGGCTTATTAGAGACCAGCATAAAACAACTATTAGAGAGACAGCAGAGATAGGCA